>CM060417.1:181068711-181653711 GCA_030545235.1 Helianthus tuberosus
ACAATTTGCAACAAATGTCAGTCAACAAATTTCAGAAAGAGCAGCTGAAACTTTGAAGAAAGACTACATTGAAAGCATCATGGCTCACAAGGAATACAAAGGAGAGAGATACATGTACAAAGAGTGGACTGTTCCTGAGCTTGAAAACGAAGCAGCAAGAATTCAAGACATGATTAAAAGGAAGGTCACTCACACTCCTCCTAATTGGGCAAAGTTTAAAAAGAATGTGCCTGATAAACAGGTAGAGTTGAAGAGAATGAAAGAGGAATTGGTTACTGCTGAATATGGAAACAAGAGTCAAATTGCTAGATGGAAAGAAGATGTGGTCAGGGCTACTTACAAAAAGTTGGAGGAACTGAGAAAGAAAGATCCAAGTGTTCCCCAAAAGCCTGTCTATTATGAAGCAGAGGTTTCTAAAAGACCATCAAAACTGCAGATCAGGAGATCCACTGCTCCAGCAGGTTCAGCCATCTTCAAAAGAAGGCCACAAAAACCTTTGAGAGCTGAAACAATTCATGAACTGATAAAAGGTGATGAACTTGTGAAAGAGGGCATTAAGAAAATGATTATAGAAACTCTTGAATTGAATCAACCTGCAAATACTGCTCTGTCAGTTATGAATAGGCCAGCATCACCAAACTCCTCAACAAATAAAAATCTCTCAAGAAACCCACCAGGCTCAAAAGTACTAAAGTGGGCAACTGACAAACAGACCCATGTATTGACTCTGTTCAGGTCTGGTGGAGAAGAGAAGAAAATAACAAGGGAACAAGCACTTGGCCTAAGTCTTGAAGATATGCAGGATCTCCTTGTTCTTTCTCTTGAAAGGGATGAAGATGATACAGATGCCCTAGACTTTGAGCTACAACTGAAAGGTCAGATAAGGGAGCTGTTAATGAGGCAATAAAGTTCCACAACAATGAAGTGTTTTGGCATTATCTGTTCCAGGGGGAGATTGTTGGGATTGAACCCTATCAGAGGAACAGATAATGAAAGCCAAAACTGGTTCAGCGCAGTGGTTCCAGAATAAGCAGATGATATGATCAAGTCTCTCCCCTTGAAAGTGAACTTCAACATCTGCTGACCTCCTATCTACTGATCTTGCAAAGTGCTGCCTTACAACTACTGCCCAAAGTTAAAAACTGATGGAAAACCAAAGCTCTGCTGATTCAATCTACTGCCTTGAGTCAAGTACTGCTGATCCAGACAAGTGCTGCAGGGTTCACAGCAGTGGAAGGTTGTAGCAGTAGTATAGTTGTCTTTATGAAATGTAATGTAATATCAGTAGTTTGTATAACAGTGTTTGTACAGGTCAGAGGTTAGAGTTTGTTAGGAGGTTAGATGTCACTTTCATGGTGACGTTAGCTAAGATGCTCAGTGGTTTGCAAGTGCCTATAAATAGTTCAGTACTTTGTACTGTTCTATTAGCTCTTTGCATCATCGTCTTCTTTGCACGAACAAACACTGAGCTCTGGCTGAGGGGGATTTTGCATTCATTCATCAATCATTGTAATCGTTATTGAAATAAATTCAATCTTCTGATTCATTGTGAAAAGATGTTTGATCAAAGTATTACTCTCATTTGATTGTATGCAAAGTTTGTTTTCATCATAATTCCGCTGCACACTCATCCATTTTCATTTTAAATACAAACACAAAATACAATCAGAATCAAACTCAGATCCAACAAAAGGTCACTCAGAGGTATAACTTAAACATGTTGACACATTTAACCCCTGTAGTTTGTAATTCTCTCACTTTCTTTCATATTTAGCTTCGTATGATCCATGATTTATTCGTTTGAAGGTATGAGCATCCTGTAGGGTTAATGTACAATATATTTATTCATTGTTGACATTTAGAATCCGTATATTCACATACTTTCCATGATTTTCAACTTTAGTCCTTCAAGAACATTCTTACACACGTTCAAACTTATGACACGTGTCAACACATTATAGGACGTGAATTTTCGAGGTGTTACACTAATAGACAAAATAAACATTAATAACAACGTTAATAAACTATTTGCAGATGAAAGTAAAGTATATAGTTATGGTGTCGTAATGCTTAAAAAGTTTGAAATTAATTTAGTATTGGTCGTGTTCATATGGTTTGTATATGGAGGATTTTTGCAAGCTAATTTCGTATCATTTATATGCTTTTTATCATCTGATAGGTAAATATCATATTTACAATTCCCCCTAAAAATTACAGCATAAACTTCAAGATATAATTGTAGACTTAATTACAAAAACCATTTAAGCCTTTCATATAGGTAAGTACTAGGGTAAATTACTTTTTGAGTCCCTGTGTTTTATGGGTTTTAACTAGTTGCGTCCAAAAGCAAAAAAGTTTAACAACCTGAGTCCCTATAAGCATTTTCTTTAACCATTTGAGTCCAAATTTCTAACTTCATTCACCAAGTCTGTTAACTATGAGGGTAATTTGGTCATTTACACACAAAGTACAAGTCTTATATGCACATAAGTACAAGGAACAAGTCTTTAATGCATAAACTTTTAACATATAATATATATAAACACCACCGCCCCACTGCCACCACCGCTGCCGCCCCACTGCCGCCACCGCCGCCGCCCCACTGGCCACTGCCCTGAATCCCTATCGTTAAAACCCCTAAAACACCCAATTCCATCAAATCAAATTTTCTTCCATCATCCAATTAGGGCTACAAACTGTTATATTTTCCGAAAATAAACTTACTGGAAACATCATAAGTTGACTGTGAGTGCATCATGAATGTTGTTTCCACTTAAATCCCTAAAACAGAAGCCATAAGGGATGAATCATAATATTGTGAAATTAGAGATGTTACTCTTACTTACAAGTTCACTTCCTCTGTTAACATCTCACACCAGAATCTTCTAGTTGTCGATGTATCCCACAATGAGTTATCTGGTGAAATCCCGTCCTATCGGGGAATTTAGCAGCTTGAGGTTCTTGAACGGAAGACTGTCGGCAACCTAGCAACTTGAGGTTCTTGAAATCACTGTCCGATATCGCTGACTGGTGAAATCCCGAAGACTGTCAACAAGCTAACGACTTTGGATATTCTCGATTTGAAGAACTTGCGGTGAATCGGAATCAGGAGGTTGCGGTGGAGGTGGAGATGGTGACGATGGTGCTGTCGGAGGTGGGGTTTTGATGGTGTCGAAGGTGGGGTTTTGATGGTTGTCCGACGGTGCTCTAATCTGATGGTGGTGTATGGTTGCAGGTGAGGAGGTGTATGTATGATGGTTATGGTGGTGTATGATGGTTATGGTAGTGGTTGTTTTGAGAGAAAGAGACTAAGACCCCCCGTAGTGGGGCGTTTTTAAAAAAAATAAAAAAAAACGCCAAATAACGCCCAAGACCCATTACACCCCGACGTTTTTTAGCGTTTTTTTTTTGAAAAAATTGTCCCCGGCGTGCTTTAAAAAACGCTAGAACTCTATTCCTTTGCCCAATTGAACTTTGCCATGTGTATATACTTAGTTTTAATTAAAAAAAACAAAAGAAATTAGTTTTAAAAGTTGCAGGTTATAGAAAGGAAGAAGAAGAAGAAAAGTTGCAAGTTTTGTTCTTGTGGGTGAAAGGAAGAAGAATAAGTTTTTTCATTTTAGTCCCTGCATTTTGATTATATTTAAAAAAAAGATTTAAACTTCAAAAGTCTTTAAAAAATGATTTTAAGTTTTCATTTTAGTCCCTGCATTTCTAGTAGTGGGCATTTTTTAACTTTATTTTTTTTTCGGTTTTTTTGTATTCTGTTTTTTTTTTAATTTCAAGTAGTGTAATTTTTTTTTTAAATTAATGAAGATTTTTATGTTTTAAATTAAAAAAAAAATTGTGAAATGATTGCATGGGCGTTATTGGGCATTATTCCCACTACGGTACTTTTGCAATAACCCCCAATAATGCTCCATGCTGACTGAACTGCCACGTGTCGCAAAACGCCCCATGGTGGGTGCATTATTGAGCTAAACCACTACACATGGTCTAAGTGCAGTCATATAGGGGAATTTATTTTTCTATTTTTTAATATAGGGGCATTTATTATTTTATTTTTTTAATTATAAGGGTATTTTGGTCATTTAACAATACTTAACCAAAAAATTCTAACAGTGTTAGAAATTTGGACTCAAATGGTTAAAGAAAATGCTTATGGGGACTTAGGTCATTAAACTTTTTGCTTTTGGACTCAACTAGTTAAAACCGTAAAACATAGAGACTCAAAAAGTAATTTACCCTAAATACTATAATTGAAGATATTACAAACCAAAATATAGTAAGAGTGCCTGTCAAATCTACGTACAGTAGCAGTAGCAACAAAGCAAAAAAACATGTCCTTAGATACAAGACCATAAGCACAAGAAACATAAAACTTCACCATCCAATTGCGCCAAAAGGATGAACGTTAGTTAGGGCAGCCGACTATAGCTCTAGCCCGCAATTAACATGGAGATGGAATCTGAAAACAAAATAAAAGACCAAATAGGGTCGGAAAACTGAAAAAATGTGAAGGGTTGTTTGGCACAAAAAAATCAATTTAGATGAAACTGGTAAACAGTCCTAAACCTCAGGGACGATTTTTTGCAATTTAGTGAAAAAAGTATATTCTCAAAAACCTAGTATATTCTCTAACCTTTTAATAAACTATTTATAGATGAAAGTAAAGTGTATAGTTATGTGTCGTAATACTTAAAAGATCAAATACAAATACCTTTAACGTACGAACTGAAGTTTTTTGCTGAAAAACGCAATGCATTTTCGTAATTATCAAAATTACTCTACAAATGATCTTGTAGGGTAATTTTGTAAAACTGTCTTGTAGGGTAATTTTGTAAAACTATCTTGTAGGATAATTTTGATCTTTGTAGGGTGATTTTGAAGAGTATAACAATTACTCTACAAATGATCTTGTAAACTAATTTTGATCTTATAGGTTAATGTTATATAGTATCATAATTACTCTACAAATGATCTTGTAGAGTAATTTTGAATTGTATGTTGTTTGATAAACTAGTAGAGTAATTTTGATATACTTACAGAGTAATTTTAATAATTACCCTACAAGCACATTTTACAAAATTACCCTACAAGATTATTTGTAGAGTAATTTTGATAATTACCCTACAAGCAAATAATTACGAAAATGCTACCGTGGTTTTTTTTTTTTTTTTTTTTGCTTTTTCATGTCTTTCGTACGTTTTTTACGATAAGGCACTTTGTACGTTAACTTAACTCAATATAATGTAGTGAAAGTAATTTCGTATCGCTCTTGTAATTTCATATGGTTTGTATATGGAGAATGTTTGAAAGTCATTTTCATATGATTTATATGCTTTTTTATCATCTGATAGGTAAGTATCATATTTACAATCCGCCCTAAAAAATACAGCATGAACTCGGAAGATAGAACCGTAGACTTAATTACAAAAACCATTTAAGCCTTTCATATAGGTAAATACAATAATTGAAGATTCACAAACCAAAAATCAGTAAGAGTGCCCGTCTAGTCTAATCTACGTACAGTAGCAGCCAAAAGTGTATATATATATATATATAGGGGACCGCTAAAATGAGAACCACCTCCAGTTGTAAGAACCGTGAGAACTTTTTGATCCGAGGCGAGTTGGACCAAATTTTTTTTTCATAAACGTAGATGTTTGTATTACAAACACATTTTTAAAAAAATAAAAAAAAAAAATGTCGTGTGTGTAGTTTTGAGCACCACAAGTTTGTGTTTACGGGTACCGTAAATTTTAAATAAATTTTACGGTACCCGTAAACACAAACTTGTGGTGCTCAAAACTACACACACAACATTTTTTTTTGAATTTTTTCTTTTACAAATGTGCTTATAATACACGCATCTACGTTTATGAAAAAAAAAATTGGTCCACCTCGCCCCATACGGTGTGGTTCTCGCGGTTCTTACAACTGGAGGTGGTTCTCATTTTAGCGGTCCCCTATATATATATATATATATATATATATATGGGAAGGTTCTATGCAGAACACTAAATATTGCGAGAACACGCAGAACAAAATGAATCACTCATTTTTTCAATCATAAAAGCCTAAAAAGTAAATGAAAATGTTATAAATGTAAGATTTATCGTTTCTCACACTAGAATTTAAAACAAAATATGAAAAATCTTCAGTTTTTAAATAACCTACACACATGTAGACTATGTGTAAAGAAAAATATATGATTTTTTTATGTATATATAACACACATATAAATGTAAGAAACATAAAATTCAAGAAATATGAACCTTAAATCACAAAATTTAGTGATTTATAGTTGTTCTTTTTGTTCTCGCAATAATTAATGTTCTGTAATGATCCTTATCCTATATATATATATATATATATATATATATATATATATATATATATATAGGATTAGGTTCAAGAGTGAACACTAGTGTAGCTTGCGAACTGAGTGAACTAATCCTGGCCATACACGTGTGTAGATCAATGGCCAGGATTTGTTGTTGAAATACACTAGTGTATTTTACGATTTGATGATGAGATCCTGGCCATACACGTGTGTAGATCAATGGCCAGGATTTGTTCACTCAGTTCGCAAATACATTAGTGTTCACTCTAGAACCCCACCCTATATATATATATATATATATATATAGGGTGAGGTTCCAGCGTGAACAGATCTGGACCGTTGATTAATATGATCTTGATATTTGAAAGGGGTGGCATGATTGTAATTAATAGGTTAGATTTTAATGTTTTATTAAAAGCAAAAGGGTAATAGTGTAATTAGCTTAAAATAGTCATTTAAATCAAAATGGAAGGTTATTTTCCATAATTAAAGATAATATCCCGTATCCCATAATTTTCTATTTTATTGTTTGTGAAATCTTTTCATATCCCTTTAAAAGAAAATCAATAGCGTATGTTGAGTTATCTAGTAGTATGGTTCCGAAGTACACATGTTTACTGGTTTATAAAAATTTTGTGTTTAAATGTTGATGTACACCGGTGTACATAGTGGTAATCAGATGATATATGGTCTGTTTGTTTATTATTTTGGATATAAAGTTTACTGGTGTACACATGTGTATGTATATGTGAAAGCATGTGTACGATAAGGTTATGTACAGTATACACATGTGTACTTAATTAAACTGCAAACGGAGTTGGGATGTACACATGCGTACGAGTTGATTTTTTTAATTATAATGACTTTTTTTTTGCAGAAAATTGGTATTTGAAACTGAAAGCGAGGTTGGGTTGTACCATTTTCAAATGATTGATTTACAACCAAGTAAGTGGATTAATGATGGAGTAAGTTATGATTTTGAAATTGTCAAAATTATCGACAAATGTTGAAGAGATTTTGAAACTGAATATTCCTTTATTGTTAAGATTTTGAAATTAATATCAAAATAATTTAAATTGAATATTTATATAAACTTACAATCTTACCCTTCCTTTATGTATATGAAATCAATGGTTCAGATCAGTTCGTTCACGCTAGGAAATTTGTTCACGTTTGAACCTAACTCTCTCTCTCTCTCTCTCTATATATATATATATATATATATATATATATTTCAAAACATGCATCTACGTTTTTGAAAAAAAAAATTGGTCCACCTCGCCCCGGATCAAGTAGTTCTCGCGGTTCTCATAACTCGAGGTGGTTCTCATTCTAGCGGTCCCCTATATATATATATATAGGATTAAGTTCAAACGTGAACAAAATCCCAAGAGTGAACTGCGTGAACTGATCTGGACCCTTGATTTTGTAGATGATAGATCTTAGAGAAATGGCACAATTGTAATTAAAGGTATAATAAATTTAAGGGTAAATTACTTTTTGAGTCCCTGTGTTTTATAGGTTTTAACCACTTGAGTCCAAAAGCAAAAAGTTTAACGACCTGAGTCCCTATAAGCATTTTCTTTAACCATTTGAGTCCAAATTTCTAACACTGTTAGAATTTTTTGGTTAAATATTGTTAAATGACCAAAATACCCTTATAATTAAAAAAAATTTCTTTGTCTCTGTTATATATCTTTCTCTCTGTATATTCTCACTTTCATCTCTCCCTCTCATCTTTCTCTCTCTCTCTCTAGACCACCATCAACACAACCACCGTCACCACCACAGCCACAACCACAACCACCTCCGTCTCCAACCACCACCTTCGCACAGCCACCATCCCCACCACTCAAAACAATAACCCAAAAAGCAGCTCAACTCTTGAACACAAATTTCAACAACCAAATTCATCTTCAATTCAAATTTGAATTGCATCAAATTCCAAATGTCTTCGTCAAATCAAAAACCCATATCAATTTCAAGCTCAAAACCCCATCAAATCAAAACCCCCTTCATCAAATCAAAAACCCCCTTCATCAAATCAAAAACCCAAATCAGATTCACACTCAAACTCCTCATGACATGACAACAGCCGGTCACCATCCAGATAACTTTGCTTTTCCTGCACTTTTAAAAGCAGTTACTGAAATTCAAGACTTCAATTTGGGTGAACAGATTCATGGAGTTGATGTTAAACATGGGTATGATGCATCTTCTGTAACGGTTGTGAATACGGTGCCAGGACAGTCGGAGAATGCCTCTCCCTCTGAAAACATCCTGCCCGGAGTAGCTTGATTTTCTTCATCATCAGTCGGGGCTTTACAAACCCTAAGCCTGCTGATTTTTAGTTAACAATTTGGGGAAAATAAAAAATTAGGGTTTCTTTTTCTAGGGTTTCGTTGAAATTTTGTTGGATAGGTGGAGAGGGAGAGGCGACGGAGACATGTGGTCTCGTATGCAGGCGGTGGTTGATGGTGGTAAGGGTCTAGATGAGAGAGAGAGAAGGGATGACAGGTCTGAGTTTGTGCGATGGTGGGGATGGTCGTGCGATGGTAAGGATGATGGTGGTGTGGTGGTGCTGATAATGGTGCGGTAGAGATGATGGTGGTGTAGTAGTGGTTCGGTGGTGGAGGTGGGGGTGGTGCGGCGATAGTGGTAGAGAGAGATTACAGTGTGTGTGAGAGAGGTTGCAGAGGGGTTTGTATCCCTTTCTACATATATATAATTTAGAGTAAATTACAAGTTTTGTCCTTTATGTTTGTACCAAATTTCAGGCGCTGTCCTTTACCTTTAAAATTGATGAGTTTTGTCCTTAATGTTTCCAAATCCTGCACGTTATGTCCTTTAGACCAAACTCAGTTAGATTTTTCTGTTAAGTTATGTCATGTGCATTGTACACGAGGATAGAATAGTCATTTCCCTTCCCTACTTTGTTTCCCCCCTTTTAAAACCCTAATAACACCCCTGATTCATCTTCAACCCCAATTCATCTTCAATCCCAAACCTTAATTCCCAAAATCAACTGTCTGCAACAAAATTCTCAACCCAAATTTACCACCATGATATCTGAACACCACCATCTGCTTCGTTTAGTCAGCCACCGCAAACCACCATCCCTGCTCGACCTCACTTATTGACACCACCACTAATCTTTCAAAATTAACAGATCGGTGCTCCTAAATAAAAGATCAAAACATACACAAATTACTGAGATGAATCGGGTAGCCAAAGTCTCTTCAGAACCAACCAGAACTTGAAGAGGGTTGTCGGAACCATAGATCTGCCGCCAAGAAACGTCACCTACACTTGAGCCAACTGCTTGACACCACCAAAATCTCGTTGTATACCTGTATCGCTGTTGCGCCACCACCATCTCTGCCTCCCTTCTGCCACCTGTCGTGCAAGCACAACAACCAAACGTCGCCTCTCTGCATATGCAAATACAATACGAGTACAAGCATTAGCGAAGAACAAAATCTCAGTGGATATATTGTTATTAATCGACTGCATATGTCAAAAGATATGAGGTGGCAGGCGATTAATCATACGATGAAACAAAACGGGTTTCTCGGATTGAGACATTTCAATTTTGTTGCAGAAGGTTGATTTTGGGAATTAGGGTTTGGGACATTAATCATACGATGAAACAAAATCTCAGTGGATGTATTGTTATTAATAATAATAATAATAATAATAATAATTAAACAGGGTAAAAAGACTAAAATACCCCTGGGTGACAAAATTTAACCAACAAATCTAACTGGGTTTGGCCTAAAGGACATAACGTGCAGGATTTGGAAACATTAAGGACAAAACTCATCAATTTTAAAGGTAAAGGACAGCGCCTGAAATTTGGGACAAACATAAAGGACAAAACTTGTAATTTACTCTATAATTTATTTTTATATAGATATATTATATATTAAAAATTTATGCATTAAACACTTGTTCCTTATACTCTTGTGCATATAAGACTTGTGCTTATGTGTAAATGACCAAATTGCCCTTGTAGTTAACAGACTTGGTGGATGGAGTTAGAAATTTGGACTCAAATGGTTAAAGAAAATGCTTATAGGGACTCAGGTCGTTAAACTTTTTGCTTTTGGACTCAAATAGTTAAAACCCATAAAACACAGGCACTCAAAAAGTAATTTACCCTAAATTTAATTTAAATTTTAATCTAAAGGGTAAAATAGGAAACTTTCATATTAAAGATATGGAAACTAATCAATGCGTTTCTCATTTGTAATCCCCTAATATTTGAATGATCCACACACTCAAAACAAGATTCCCTCACCCACCACCTCACCCGATCTCTCCCTATCATCTGCATATGGTTGGATTTCCGGCGACTGCCGGCTGTGTTTTCCAGCGAAAGACCCCCCCCCCCCCACCCTCTCGTTTCTACTCCGGCGCCACACAAGACCGGTGACCGGGTTAACCAGTAGAGCCACCGCTCACGACGGCGACGACAATCGGAGGGAGAGGAAGAGAGACGGTGGCTGTGGAGGTGGTTAAGCCAGAGAGATGAGATAGAGAGAGAGATATCAAGAAGATGAAGCGACAGAGACGGAAGCGCCGCCGCTCACGGCGGCGACGGCGGCGACGGCTGGGAATTTTGATGGTGATGATGACAAACATAACCTATCCCGACGAGTTTCCAGTAAAACTCTCCCTCGTTTCTTTTATTTTTTTTCCTTTCTTTTCTTTTCGGAAAAATTGATGTTCGGTTGTTGATAATGGTGATGGTTACTGTTTCCGGTGATGATGAATTTTTTTTTTTTTTCCTTTCCTTTCTTTTCTTTTTTGCGATGTTTGGTTGTTCATTGACTGTACACATATGAATTGTAGCAGGTTTTGTGATATCTCAGAAGGCCGTGTGTATTGATTGTGTAAAGTTGTTGATGTACACTTGTGATTTTGCTCTGTTTTTAATGCGATGTACACATGTGTATTCTGATTTTGCTCTGTTTTTAATGTGATGTACACATGTGTATAGCGTCTGTTTTTGGTGATATCTCAGTTTTTTTTTTTTTTTTTTTTTTTTTTTTGTGTATTGAATGTGTAAAGTTGTTGATGTACACTTGTGAATTATACACAGTATTAGTTGTTGAGTTTTTTTTTGTTCAATTCGTTGATTTTGCTTTGTTTTTAACGCAATGTACACATGTGTATTCTGATTTTGCTCTGTTTTTAATGCGATGTACACATGTGTATTCTGATTTTGCTCTAATTATAACCCAATGTACACATGTGTATAACGTCTGCTTTTGTGATATCTCATAATTTTTTGTGTATTGAATGTGTAAAGTTGTTGATGTACACTTGTGAATTATGCAAAGTATTAGTTGCTGAGTTTTTTTGTGCTATTATAGGAGATGTCGTTAACGAGAAAAGTGGAGATGGAAGGTCGATAAGGATGATTCACGTATGAGGTCGATAAGGATGATTCAGCATACAACGTGGCGAATAGTTGTAAAAGATTATGTTTTTTTTTGTTTTTTCGATTATGTTGGGTTTATTGTTTTTACAAAACTAGAACTTGTAATTATATGTTTTTTTGTTTGGTTTGGAAAACATTATGGAACTTGTAATTTGTTAAATATAAAATAGTTTTACAGGTATTGTTTGTATGTATGTATTATGTAGCTAATTACACATATGTACGATGCTGAGTACACATGTGTACTGTTCTATTTATATCCAAGTACACATGTGTATACCGTTGAAATATTAAGGTTACGTGGATCTTAAAAATAAAAATTTGAATTCTATTGATGAAATCTAAAATAAAAATTAAAATTGAAATCTGTTGATTTGTTGTTTGTTTTGATAATTATCTTATTAATAAATAAAACATAATGTGGATAATGAATTTAATTAGGAAAGATGTAACTTAATTCAATTATTAAAATAATGATTTAAATCTAATTTTTTATATAATTACAATCCTACCCTTAACAACTAAAAAGGAAATCAAGGGTCCAGATCTGTTCACGCAGTTCACTCTTGGAAGGTTGTTCACACTGGAACCCTACCCTATATATATATATGTCCCTAGATACGAGTCCATAAGCACAAGAAATATATAAATTCACCATCCCAAATTGCACCAAAAGGGTGAACGTTAGTTTAGGCAGCCGACTATAGCTCTAGCCCGCAATTAACATGGAGATGGAACCTGAAAACAAAATAAAAGACCAAATAGGGTTGGAAAACTGGAAAACTATGAAAGGGTTACAATTTACAAATACAAGTTCTATAAAACTTGAGGGCTTGTTTCGCCCCTATTATCAAAAGATCAAAGTTTAGAGCTATTAAGTAATTCGGCAACCTAATAAAGAAGATTAAAGTGCTGAAAGTGGGATTTGAACTTGCCCCGCCTAGAAATCAGGCAATAAACTTAGCATCCAAGCCTTTTTGTTACTGATATACATAATATATCTATCTAGATATATATACACGCACATACATACATACATACATACTTACTCTTCTTCTTTATCAAATACTTAAAGGTTTGCAAATTGATATAGAAGAGAAATAACATTATAAAAGGGTTAAAAATACAAGTTCTATAAAACATCAGGGCTTGTTTAGTCATTTTCAAAAACATAATTCAAGAGCTGTTATGTAATTTGACAACTTAATAAAGGAAAACATAAGGTCTGAAGCCCTGAAGGCTGAATTTGAACTTGCCCAACATAAAACACAGACAATGTAACTTAGCATTCACCAAGCAAGCCTTTTGTTATATTTGTACTTCTCATATAGTCATATTATAATTATTAATCAAATACTTGAAGCTATACAAATTGATACAAAAGGGTTATCAAATGCAGATGTGAATGAATGGGAAATCAAGAACTTACAGTTTGTCAAGAAAGCGGTTGTGATGCTGCAAGTTCATGAAAGTAGACATCTGAATGGCTCGGCCTCTTATCAAATTGGATCTTCATACGATCCATCACACCTTCCATGATAGCCTCAGCCTCTGCAGACAAACCAAAAAACCTTTCTTGCAACTTAGCTCGATGTGATGTAGGCAGCTTTGTCAGTACGCCTTCAATCTTCTGCAACATTGAAAGTATGTGACCAGTTTTTTCATTCCCTTTCTTGAACTGCTCGTTCAGATTTTCACAATAGCACGTGATATGTGTCATTCTTCCACCAGAACGCCCTTCCATTTTCGTATCTGGTTGTGCCCTATGGTCCTCAACTTCCCCTTGCTCATGCATTGTTGCCATGTGGCTCTCAATTGAGGCCTCATCTTGCTTCATATGAGCCATGTTTGTTTCACTATTCTCTTTCCACTTATCTAGCAGCACCTGCAACTCTCTCATGAGGCTTTGTGCTGATTTAACATTCATCACAGCTCTAATCTCCTGTATGGTTTCCACAGATCATAATAAGCATGAAACATAAAGTTAATCCCATTTATCAGTGTAAGCTCCTATACTAAATGGTAATTTTAGTACAAAATTATAAAATGATGGTTCAATTGAAAACATATTACAAGTTCAGTTCACAGGGTGCACTTGAATAAGAACTTTGGGTAATGTACGGAAGATGAAAAAATAAACTTCATAGCATACATACATCATGTGAAACCATTGTGAAGGTGGCACTAGGAGAAGCATCTAGCAAATAGTTTTTAACTTCAGTACACATAGTTACTTCTTGTTCTGTTTGATCCTCAGCCTCAGGGGTAACATACTCTGGATAAATCTTTAATCTCTTTAAGTTGGCAAATGGTGAAGGTAGATGTGAGATTAGTTCCACGAATGAAGAAAGAGTCTGAAAAATATACCAGAAAATAATGCAATCTCATAAGCGTAAGTAAATATATAAAAATTAGAGAACGATAACATTAGAGACCAATACCAGCATACCTCGATAGTTTCCAAGCTAAGTGTAAGAAATTCAACACTATGGATCTGTTGAAGCAGACTAACAATTTTACGAGCCTCATACTTATCTTCATAGGCATAGGACATACATATATCCACCTTTTCTAAACGGAGAAAGTCGGTGGAAAGCTTCAAACGACCAGAATTATATTTGTAACGCAAGGAGGAAAGGTTGGGTGCGGAAATTGAAAGTATCCCTTGCCAAAGTTTAATAGTGAGATTCTTGAGTTGAGGTGTAACCACATTGACACGCAAACAACCATCATATACAAGTGAATTAAGTGTTAGACTAGATAGTCCAGGATGGCATATATTGAAACCATTCAAGCCCCTCAGTCTACAATGATGTAAGGTGAGACTTTTCAAGTTTGCACAGTTGGAGAAAAGATCAAGACACTTGCCGGTATTGTCAGCTTTCAATATGAAACAAACAATTTTTAATGTGGCCAAATTTGGCAGCTTCCAAGTAGGTGGGGTCATGCTGGAACGGTCACGAATACTCCCAGTCAAAGTGAGATGTTTGAGAGACAGGGAATTAAAGAGAGAAAGAGGGACTTGCATCTTCATTCCAGGCAAGCAAGTGATTTTCAGCTGTTGAACATTGTGGGAGAATGCATAGTCCAAAATTCTTTTGACAAACACCTTGGTAACCTTTCCACAAAAAGCGAGCTCGACAGAATGCACTTCTGTTTGATTATTCCGAGCAGAGAGAACATGTGTAACAAATTTGTAGAACTCGGGCAATGAACGGAAATCCTTGCTTGAGAAATTGAGATAGGGCATTGAAGTCCAGACATACCTCCATCTAGACGACAACGCACTTGTTTCAATTGCTTGTTTAATGCCAATAAAAGAGAGGATTTTGTGGATAACATCATCCGGCAAGTTGCTTAGTCTATCACCTTCTACTTTCACTCTAGTTTTACCATGCCCAGAATCCATTCTCGCCTAAACCAAAGTTGCTTATATGTTGCTTATATGCCTTTTCTTTTGTATGGTTCAACTGCAATTTGATTGCAAACAACAGTCAGGACATAGCACAAACAAAACACTCAATAAACAAAGTTGTTTTATTGGCATTAAACAACTTGTCATTACCAAAACTCAAAACATGAAAATGGGAACATTATCAGTTTGTGGGAGCGTGATCAATTTGACACTATGGATCATGCTTGTCATGTTAGCCTTCAAGTACAGGTCTCATTCATAAATTAAGATGAAACTAAAACACAACAGTAACATCTTAAATCTTAATTAGGCATACAAGCTTTTAGTTCGGTTGAGTGTGAGCGTGAGAAAATGAGCATAGATTATCAGTGTATACGAGGAGAGAATTTGTCAAACTCGAAATCAAAATCGAAAGGAACTTACTATCCAAGAAACCCTAAATCTGATTCTGATTAAGGGGGAAAAGGAGCGTACGCGGGAACATTTGGTTGAGCTGCGCCGCCTGGAACTGGTGGACGGAGGGAGGAGATTGGTAGCGACGGTGCCGTGCTCTCGGCCGCTGCTGCTTAAATGGAGTTAAAATAACAAATGGTATCTCACGGTTGTTGTAAAACAAGGTTATCTTATTCTAGGCCGATGCTTGTAATCATTACATTTTTTTATCTTTTTCACTAAGAATCACTTTCATCAAAATATGGAGTAAATTTTTGTTTTTTTAATAGCATCTCGGTCAGTACTATACGTGACCAAAGCTCGGTTGAAGTAGGATTCGAACCTGAGCACTCCCAGGCAGTAACCCACAAGGTGGTAAACCTTCCCACCTCCATTGCAACCACTGGGCTACAACATTATTGGCTATAGAGTAAATTGTTGTTCCTGACGTTTAGGTTTGTTTACCAATTTTATCTAAAATGATTTTTTTTTGTCAAATAGCTCATCATCTTTAGCAGTTTTTGCCATTTTAATTCAAATTATTAACTTAGTTTATTTTTCTGTTAAGTTGAATGATATTTAGATTAAACTGGCAAATATAAAACCTTAGGGACAATTTTGACAATTTACTTAAATTCTTTTTAATTTTTTTATTTAATTAATTAATTTTGTCACATATATATAAAACAGGATATACATGCGGTTCTTATAAAAAAATAATAGTTTTATCACATAATTTTTATAAATTTTCATCCAACCACTAACTCAATTATTTTTTTCTATTAAGGTGAAGGATCTTTTACATTTTACAAAGTAAGACAAAAGTTAATTTCTAATTTTTTTTATATACATCAGTTTTATAAAAATAAAATCTACTTCAACCTCTAAATTTTATAAAACTAAAATGCTAATGACCTTATAGAAAAAAGGTCAAATAAACAAAGCTAATCATATGTACCAAGTTTGTAATTCATCTTCTACTCTCTTAAATTCGCTTATGTGCTCAACACGTTTAAAAATATGTAACGTTTTATAATTTTTTTCTATCTCTACACTTGATTAAATACTAAAAGTTGTAATCGATTGTTATGTGTTGCACACCATCGATATTTATTTTATATATTGTATTCTCTTTATAAAACTGATCGATATAAAAAAAAACTACATTTTAATTTCTGTCTTAATTTATAAAATTTAAAACATCATTCACCTTAACAGAAAAAATTAACTGAGTTAGTGGCTTGGATGAAAATTTATAAAAATTATGTGACAAAACTATTAATTTTTTTTATAAAAACTGCATGTATATTCTGATTTATATATATATGTGACATAGCGTCCCTGAGCTTTTATATTTGGCAGTTTCATCTAGATATCCTTCAACGTAACATAAAAAAGTAAACTAAGTTAGTGGTTTGCATGAAAATGGCAATAATGCGAAAGGTGAAGGGCAACGGCACAAAAAAAGTCATTTTTGATGAAACTGGCAAACAGACCTAAACCTCAGAGATGATTTTGACAATTTACTCCAAAATATATTAAAAAATTATAAGGAGTGAACAGTGTCCTCTCAAATTTACAGATGAACAATAAAATTTTCTCTCTCTTCTACTCACAACCAATCTACAACCACTTTTCATAAAATAAAAACCTCAATCACATAATTTGGAGGGTTGGATGTGAATGGTTTAAGACTATACGGTATGGGAGAGGCTCATCCTTGGAGGATGACCCTCTACGTCAGTGTCACGTAGATCGGGTGTGAGGATGGGGCAAAGAGGATGGAGCTAAGGAAATGGGGGATGAACCTAATGTAGAACCGGTTTTGACTCCGAAACGATTGCGAAACGAACGTGAAACGTGCGGAAACCGTACACGAACGTGACCTAACACATGTGACGTAATATAAACGTGATTCTTTGATAAATCTGAAATCGTACAAGAACCGTGAATCACCTAGAGCACTTTCTCTCTCTACTTTCTCTCTCTAAGCACCAAGCTCCAAACTCTCTAAAATGGCAAAAGTCTTTAACCTAACACTATAACTCCCTATTTATAGGCACAAGGAATATAAGGATTTCTCCTTATTTACAAATTCGCCACCTTGCCCTTTTAACTAGATATTACAATAAAAGTTTAAACTTCTTCGGTTTCTGCTACGTGCTAGATTGACGGAGGCGATAGACACTTAATGCACTGACAGACTCCCCCTTGGATATTGCCGTAGTGAATCTCGTAGCATCTTTTTTTTTTCTCTCTCTCCGAGTCTTCTTAAAAATATAATATTATCAGCAACCACAGACTCCCTCTTTCTCGAACAGAATCCCCGTGATATGTCTTTTAGCTTCAGTTTCTCTCCCTCTCCGTAGTCTCTTTCTTCAGGCTCCCCCTTTCGTCAAGCTTCCGTGCTTTTGGGATCGACACCTTGCTTTCAGGTTACAAGCTCCCCTTTGCTTCGAGCTCATCTTCAGACTCCCCCTTAGACTCAGCTTCCGGGATCGTAGTCTGGACTTTTCCTGCAATCACTCATACAACTATAAGTAACAACATTTTAAACTTCCAGATATCGTAAACTAACAATTCAATCTCCTCAAAATCATTTCTCATGAATTTGGCAGTTTCATCGAATCATATCGGAAACTAGCTCTATAACAATATAAGCATCCAAATCCCCCACAGTTAATCATCCAAGTCCAAATTAATGACCTTGGAAATATCACAAACTGTTTTTGATTTTTTATTTTAAAACTTCAAGTTTCAAATTAATGAACTTGTTTTATTTTCAGAAACACGATCAGCTTACTTAGATTTTGAAACTCAGCACTCAGACATCGGTTGTCGAAAATAAAGCAGAAATCAAAATCTTTTTTGTATTTTCTGAAAACATAAAGCAGTAAAGAAATATGTACAAACATATTTACAGACAATATTTTTGTTTGAGTATGCGTCAGAGGATCATATCAGTTTCTGACAAGCCACAAGTACCATTGAGCTTAGTTACACAGTAAGAATTAAACAATTCACTTAGATTGTCGATATACTTGTCCATTTAAATTTTCACACAAAGTTCAACTGATTCAGGATACGCATTAGGTGTATTAAGAACTTAAACCTATTCATGTGTCCCACCTCTTGAATATACTCCCGTATCCAGATCCCAATATTCAGTCTTACAGGTAATTATAACACAAATGATATCTGTAAGGGGTTAATAAATTATGAAGAATCATGAGAGCTCAGGTCAGAACTACCGTTCAGCAGAGAGATCATGACTCAACTTGTAGGTGTGTCCCCTTTAGAGGATCTTTTTTACAACAGCATTGCTAAGCAATTTTATTGTCTTATCATATATGCTGAGGGTGATGCTATGTTTCAAGCATTGCGGAAAGTATTATTCGAGGACTAGGTCAGAACTTTCATTCAGCAGAAGTCCCGGAATAATACCCCAGATATCACTGAGTATAAAGACCTAATATATCAGAAAAAGGAACCTTTCAAACGAGATTTCAGGGGTTACCTATATATCCAAGTAGTGTTCCCCACGAAATAAGCAAGTGTGAAATTTAGGTTTATATCCCGAAAAGTTTACTAAATGTATAAAAATCTACCGACATATCATCAGTGAGACTGTTTAATGCTATATAATCATTACATTTCTTTAGCATACTGTAACTGTCTACTGATGTACTATCATTTCCTCTTTTTACACAAAAATCTCAATTTTTGAATTTTATCATGTTTTTGACTTTTTCAAAATTTTCAAATGTTTTTGGATTTTCTGACAATATTACTCCCCCTAAAATGCAAAATCATTTAAAGAAAATTTGACAACCAATACTGATAGCTTTGTCTCGCCATCCATTTTCTGCATCTCATGCTCTGTTTTGCAGAAAATATAACGTACCCCCATGATTTACAACCCACTGATTTTCGACAGTTTGAAAACCGTTTTTCAATCTTGTGAAAGTAATCATGTTTGTTCAGCCGTGAGGGTTTCGGCGTATTCAATCAACATACATTCAAACAAAATTAAAAACAAACATATTTATGGTTTTTCAAATTTTAACAAACTAAAAACATATTTTGGTTTTTAATTTTTTAATTTTTCAATTTTTAGAATTTTGAAAATATTGTTTATTTATGTATAAACATCACTCAAACTAAACTCCCTGTTCAACTAAACCAGGGTCCTGCAACCTCTTCCTGTGCCAGGCTGCTCCTACTACCATTCTCACAATCTTCAGCTTCGTTGAGCACCTGCACATTCAAACTTTATCAATCATTTGAACAACTTAGCCCAGGTCTGTTGGACCTTAGGCATTTCAACACAATAATGTTCATTCAATTTTGGAAACTCTTTGTCACTTAAAACTTGTTCAACTTTGACTTCAACTTTCTCATCTTTTACAGACGTCACTTGTTTCTTAATACTCCACATTTGACCTTTCGGAGTACCTCTTTTGTAAAAATTTGTCTCTTTTTGAACCTTTTGATTTTGAACAACATTTTTAGGTTTCCAAAACTCTTGAGGTTTTGTCATATCAACAGATGTTCTCCAACTCTGTGTTGTTTTGAATCTGGGTGTGAGAGAGTTCCAGGTCTGTCTTGAATCGAACCTGTTCGAGTTTAATTTCCAATTTTGATTTGAAGCAAACTTGTTTGTATTGTACCTCCAAGTTTGTTTCGAATCAAATCTGGTTGACCTCGGTTTCACATCCTCATATTTATGTTTTTCAACATCAACAGGCTTTGGATTTGGACACTTTCGAGCCACATGTCCAATTTGATCACATTTAAAACACACTTTATTTGAAACATCCTTGGCCTGTTGTTGTTTCTTTTTCATCGCATCAAACTCTTCATTAGACTGTTGTCCAAATTTGAGTTTTTCTTCTTCTTTCAAGCTTTTCCCTTGAACAAAATTCATCTTTTGTTGCAAATTTGGTTTTTTACTTTGATTCCAATTCCGTTTCTTTTTATAACCCAAACCAGCCTTCATGTTTTTCTTCTTAAAACCAGGTTTGTTATAAAAAGATTTATGACCTTTACCAGCAAACTTTGGAATCTCAGACTTCTCAATCTTAACCATTTTGAAAACTTTATCGACCTTCTCTGAAATCACATTCTGAATCGGGAATACAACATCCAAAAATAATTTGTCCGATCCAATCATGGTATAAACCAATCCTTTTGAATCATCATTCAAATTTTTCTCGGATTTTGTGTTTTTCAGATAACCATCATAAAGATTTCCTTCATCTTCATCCTGTGATTCAGACTTACCTTTTGTAGACTCATCTTTCAAAACACTTTCAACAACCTTACTTACCACCTCTGAATCATTAGCATCATCAGATTTGGAGTAAGTCACATCGATACTTTCAGGTAACTGGTCAGCTATGTTCAAACCCTTTGCCACCTTTTCCTCATCATAAAAAGTATAATTATTTCTCAATGGTGGTGGTACCTGATGAAATTCTGAACCAATACCCTTTTTGCAATTTTCAGTATCTTTGTCATCGGGTGTGATGTTGAAAATGAGTTCGAGAATGTACGAAGAGTTAGGATAACTTTGAAGTTTTGTAACAACCTTTTCTTTTTTAGCCAAGACTTGTTTAAGATTTGCAATTTCATCAACACATTTGTTTAATTCAATTTGCTTTTCTTTAAACTTTCTTTCATACATTTCTTTAGTGACTAAAGTTTCTGACAATCTTTGATCAAAACTTTTGACTTGGCTTTTCAAAGTATCATAAGCTTCTTGTACTCTCTGACTTGACCACTTTAAAGAATCATACTGTTTATGTAAATCTTGAAATTTAGATTCTTTTTCAACACAATCGACACATTTTGCTGAACACAGTTGTCTATAAACATCATTATCCTTTTCAAGACCTTGACATTTCTGTGTCAATTTTTCAACTTTTAGTTTCAAAATTTCTTCTTTTTCAATCATATCTTCACATTTTGTTGTGAAACCATTTTCAAGTTTAACTATGTCAATGTCTTTTGTTTTTATGATGTCATCTATTTCAATACAGGATTTGCACATTTCTATGCAATTCCTGCACTTGTTTTCTTTTTCATCAACCAATTCAACATTCGATAAATCAGAAGATTTTCTAACCTCAGTCTCATTCAGCACTGGTTCTTCTGACTCAACTTTCTGAACTTCCTCCATTTCTTCTTTCTGAGCTTCTTCATTCTTCTATTCTTCTTCAGCTTTCTGTTCCTCTTCAGCAGCAATGTAACACCTCGTAAATTCACGTCCTATAATGTGTTGACACGTGTCATAAAGTTTAAACGTGTGAAAGAAATATTATGGAAGGACTAAAGTTGACAAACATGGAAAGTATGTGCATATACGTATTCTAAGTGTCAACTGTGAAAAAATGTAATGTACATTAACCCTACATGATGTTCATAACATCAAACGAATAAATCATGGATCATACGAAGCTAAAAGTGAGAGATTACAAACTGCAGGGGTCAAATGTGTCAACATGTTAAAGATATACCTCTGAGTGATCTTTAGACAAACCCAAAGCTTTGTAAATATAAATTATGCTAACTAGAATGCACGATTAAAATTTCATAAAGTTTAGTTATCGTATGAGAAAGTTATGATCAAATTCGTGTGCGAGGGGTTAAAGTGTTAACGTTGAAAGTTAAGGCTTTTCGGGTTAACCGGAAGTGTTCAGGGACTTGGCAAAGTGGGTATAAGTCCTAAAGCCCTTGTGGGTATATTACAAGGGGTCAAATTGCAAGTTAAATCTTAATTACCCTTTCAATTTAACCAAAGGTCAAGTTGGAAAACAAAGAAAATCAAAAATCAGATTCTGCAGGCCCATGCGGCCCGCATTGGTTTTGGTTAAATGGGAAGCGGGCCGCTTCCGACCCCCAGGTACAGAAAAGAAGACAGCAGCCCTGTATTCGCGGAAACTCGACTTTTAAACGCATTTGTAACATGGTGGGCGACCCCTAACTGTGCTAGGGCACTAGGGACATGTGTTGGATGGTTGTGGTTGATCCTAGAGTTGGTTGTCAACATGTTATGGTGAGTGATTTTACTATAAAAGGCACCCTTATGCAACAATCATTCACACACCTTCTTCTGCATTGTTTGATCATTCCTGGAGCTCTCAAGCAGGTCCATTTGATCTTAAGTCGTGCATAGGACTCTTGTAAGTCTTCTAGTTCTTCTTTGTTTGAGTTTAGCTTGGTTAATTAGCTAAAAGTCAAACCGTCGTAATTACGGTTTGACTACGAGATTAGTCAATAATGGCTCAGTCATATCTCGAATTAAAAGTGGTTATAAGTTGGTATTTATGTGGGTAATAAAACCCCAAAAGGGTTTCCCCTGATTACCATCCTAACCAGGTCAAATGTTGGGTCAAACTTTTAATTTAAAAGTCAACATAATGCTTAAAATGTCATTTATGCATAATTAGCTATCTAGAACATATATAACCTGTTTGATCATTGTTATAACTTAGTAATAAGTGTAAGAACATGTCTAAACATGTTCAACCCGACTATTTCCAGTTTAGACCCGGTTCGGAACCGAAAGTCACATAGTTTGACTTTCACTTTGACTTTCAGTTCTGACCCGTTTAGGCATGTTTTAGAAATGCCTCAGAGCTTAAATTGGATTAGGATACATGTTAGAACAACCCTCTGTGATTATGCACCTTGGTTCACTAGTTATCCAATTAATATGCATATTTCCGTTAATTGCTCATATGTTGACCGTTATGCCCTTATTACCTTAAAACGTGATTTATGAAAATGTAAAAGTGTAGAAACCTTAGTTACTGATATATAAACTTGTATGCAAAGTTTGACATCAGTTTGACTTGTAGATTAAGAGTTATGCTCAATATCGCAAATTTAATGCTTTAAGTTAATAAAATGACGTAATTAGCGTATAGCCTAGTTAAGCCTACTTTTTGGTATCAAACTTAATACCCACTGATGTAATATATTATTTTGGGATTTTTAAAGATTTTTAATTAATTTTAGGCTGAGCATAACTAGTAGTCGTAGGCTTAATCCGGTAATTGTCGGTTTTGCCCTTACGGGCCATAAAATGAGTTTTACATATCTAAACGACTCCAAACCTTTTTCTACTGATCTCATATGTTAAATAAATTATTTTAAGCCTTCTGGAAATATAAAAATATCAGATTTAAGTATCGAACCCGGAAATGGCCTTTAATCGCCATAATTAGCGTTTTTAACGCATAGTATGTCTTAAAATCATATTGGACATACCCGGGTTGATACCTACTGATATATGAGGCAAATTATGATATTTTAACAGTAAGCAAAGGTTGATTAACTCAGACCTCGTTTTTGAGCATTTCGGCTTATGTGAAATTACCAAAATACCCCTACGGGGCATAGTTTGGTTAAAGATGATAAATTTCACATATATGATTTAGCCTACTATTATAACTCATCAAATTGAGTATGTTTGCTGTTTACATCAGACCTGTAACTCAGTTAAACATCTAAACTCTTTTACAACCTTTAAAATGACCAAACTACCCCTACGGGGCATAGTTTGTGTTTAAATTAGTTCAGGGCATAACGAAAGACATCCTACTGATGTCACAACATATTTGAAGCATATTAACTTAGGAAACCTGTATATGGCTCTTACGGACACCCGTTACGCTTATTTCGCGTTCGGTTCGGTTTATGTAACAAGTTTACATAAATTAGCCGAAACGGGTCAAACCTTATCGGTTTTATCTCAAAATCCAGAATGTGAATAATAAACCCATATTAAACAAGTCTTCAAACTTGTCGGGTCTAAATCACATTCTATCCGGTCTTCGCTTAATCATGCGTACGAACCGTATCTTTGAAACTAGCCGGTCTAAGCTTAAGCTTAATTAAAGACCCGTTAGGATTCTAATAGGTTATATTAAACCTTCGTTCCAGATTAGGAGAACCAGTAAAAGCTACGTGCATTTTGCTTATTGTGAATTATACTTTGCATCAGGTAAATACTTTTAACTTATTTTCCCTATACGGGCTTGGGTTACGGTATATAGCATACCGCTTGATCAGGCATCAAATCTCCACGCTTAGTGGGTAGTTGAATAATTTGATCGGCTCCTTTAAACAGTCTTGTTTACTTTACAGCCTTTGGGGGGTTAATGACCATGTCCCGGATATCCTTGGCATCATCTTACGAGATGGCCACGACCTGAGCACAGGGTGTAGGCGTACACCTGTCAGTGTATAACTCATTATGTGGTGTGTCTATTGATCTTTAACCCGGACTAGATCCGGGCTACTGAACGCATAAGTAACATGTAATTCGTTCACAAGATTATAATATTAAATAATCCCCCAAGTTAAACAAAAATGTTTATGCCTTGTGCATCCAAACCAATTTTCAATCATTTTCCAAAATGAGTCAGTTGAATGTATTTACCAGTGTAAATTGACGTATTTTCCCAAAAAGATTAAATGCAGGTACTAAGCGAAATTGGCTGGGATTTCTCCTAAGCATCATTAGAAGTCTCGCAAGCTTAAGATGCCTGAAGTTTGTTGAACCATTAAATGTTATTTTGTTTCGATCCTACTGTGGATAAACATCCGGATATTGTGACTTTGATTACAATAAATAAATTCGGTTGTATCATATTTTAAATTGCTTCCGCTGTGCATTATTATATTGTGTTGTTTGACTATTACGTTGCCAACCACGTCACGATACTCCCCCCACCGGGCCCACCGGTGACACGTGGAAATCGGGGTGTGACAAGCAATCTTCACACCAGTCTTTACTTCTTCAATCATCTTTTTCAATTCTTCTTCTTTTCTCTTCTTCATTTCTACCACCTTCGGTAGACTTGCTTCACAAACCTCTCTTATCTTCTTCTCCAAATCAGGCAGATACGCTTTATCCGATAACCTTCGTGTGTTGAAAGTAGCCTGCCTTGGAACCAAATTTGTTACAGCTTCGAAATCCACTTTTTATGGGTCAATAACTGGATTACCCCGTGGATCCATGTAACATTCCAACTCTTCATTCCATCTTTTTGCTCTCTGGGCTTCTTTGAATGGTTCGTTTAATTTTCCAATTTCCCATCTTGCATAGTCTGCTTTCCAATATCTATCAGGATCAACCTTACTGCTTGACATCTTCAATTACCTAGATCAAACAAACAAACTATCAGTTTAAAAATATCAAACAACTGACTCCAACTAATACTCAGTTGATGTGAAATAATCTTGATGCGAAAAATCCTCTTATCAAGCGAAAACTTGATTTCAAGCGAAAACAATTGTACAAACAGAATAACAGCTTTCAAGCGAACTTCCAAAATAACACTACAAGCGAAAGCACTTTGAATCGAAGTAGTTTCAAGCGAAAGCCTGTCCTTCAAGCATAAAGACAAATTGAAGCGAAACCCATAAAGTTTCTCAAGCGAAACCTAGACCAAACATCATGTTCAAGCGAAACCAGCAGCTATTCAAGCGAAATCTGATTTTATGTATTATTTCAAGCGACACCAGCAGATATTCAAGCGAAATCTTCAGAATATTCAAGCGAAATCACGACTGTTATCTTTCAAGTGGAATCAATGATGAGTTTCAAGCGAAATCTCTGAGTTCCAAGAGATTTTCAAGCGGAAACTGATTATATGTGCCTTTTCAAGCGAAACTAAACTGATATCTCAAGCGAAATCTCACTTATAAGGATTTCGCTTGAATTTTTCAAGCGAAATTCAATTGGTTCAAGCGAAATCTTGCTGTTTCCAACGAAATCGGACACAAAAAATCAAAATTCTCCTAAACAACTAGGAGTTTGAATCTGAAACTTGGCAGGAATGTAGATCAACTGTTTTCGCACAATATACTAAAAAATCAGCCGATTCGGACCGTAAAATCCCGTTCAATTTGTCGAAAAACCGTAGAAAACGTGAAAAATAAGTAGAATAAGAAGAAATAGATGATATCCAGATCTGAAATCGATTTAATCCTGTGCGAAATCGTGTGATAGATCAGTGCAATCGAGCTCCTGCTCTGATACCATTTGTAGAACCGGTTTTGACTCCGAAACGATTGCGAAACGAACGTGAAACGTGCGGAAACCGTACACGAACGTGACCTAACACATGTGACGTAATATAAACGTGATTCTTTGATAAATCTGAAATCGTACAAGAACCGTGAATCACCTAGAGCACTTTCTCTCTCTAATTTCTCTCTCTAAGCACTAAGCTCCAAACTCTCTAAAATGGCAAAAGTCTTTAACCTAACACTATAACTCCCTATTTATAGGCACAAGGAATACAAGGATTTCTCCTTATTTACAAGTTCGCCACCTTGCCCTTTTAACTAGATATTACAATAAAAGTATAAACTTCTTCGGTTTCTGCTACGTGCTAGATTGACGGAGGCGATAGACACTTAATGCACTAACACCTAAAATATATATGTATATGTTGTATGTATATATGTGTGAGAGAAGGGAATGCAACAACTTTTTTCTTATTCGAGCGTCCCCATCGTCCTAGGCTAGACGTTTGAGACGACAACGGGGCCGGGGGAATGGTGTGGAGGGCCGCGACGGGCTGAGGACAATCACCATACCGTCTAGCCTAAGTGGGAAGGGCACACTAGACCCTAGTCCTAGCTCCTAACCATCACATTGTCCTTAAAGTATTAATTAACTTAACATTTATGTAACGCCCATAAATTTTCTAAACATTCTTACTATGATTTGCGGAATGTAGGCCCATTTTTAGCTTCAATTTCTAGAAACAATTATAGTGTCTTGACTTTCATTTGATAGTTACCATCATTTAAAAACTTACATATTCCATTCCAATTTTTATAAAATTTCGGCATGACCCGTTCGTATTATGGATAAACGTTACGGTAACAAAACCTATTTACAATCCATTTTACAACTCTAAACTTGAACATAAACAAAACAAGACACTACGTCTGACTCATGAAGCTTACACGATTTAAAACTACCGAATGCCGTAAAAGGTGTAAGTCCAGTTCCTGCCGGGTAACTGTCGCTTATCAGTTCTGGTCAACCAAAGCAGAAGTCCAGTTAAAGTCAATGATAATGAAGAATTCAAGACCACATGAAGACCATGCACTGATCAAGGGGGAGTTTGTTAGTGCACTTTGGGTGATAAGTGCATGCTTTCCAATTGTTAGGGTCTTTATTGTACATGTCTTGAAACTTAGTCCAAGGTTTATCCTTGGATAATTTGTCCAAGTTTATGTCTAGGACTTTTGTCAGGGGTTTGTGTTTAGGAAAAAGTCAGGGTTTTTGTGTAGATTATTTTGTCCGGGTTTTAGTCCCTAGTCTATATATATGTGTTGTATAGGATTAGGGAAATTAACCCCAGAATAAGCTTTGTGCACCTCTCCTAACTTCTTGTTCCTCCTGGTGTGCACATCCTAGAGAGAGAGAAAATATGTGTTAGTGAGAGAAAGCTAGGGTTTAGATCTTTGTGATCTAAACCAGCTTGTAGATGATGTATACTCCTTTGGTTTGTGTAATCTGTGATGACTGGTTCAATAACAAAGGGTTCATCTTCTACATATTTCTATCTTGTTTATGATTGTTCTTCATGTCTTGAATCAAGTGCAATGTTTGATGTTCGTCATCGATCCGGTGCTTTTACAGTGGTATCAGAGCATGGTTACCGATTCGGAATGGTCTAACCGCCTTCCGAATCACCATTGCTCTTGATTTGATGTTTGTTTCCGCCAAACATCTTGAAGACGTGAAGATTCTGCATAAAACATGAAGAAAATGAAGTTGTTCGTCGGCTGTGATGGTTTTTCTTGTTGCAGTTCTAGGGTTTTGATCCAAAAAATCTTGTCCGTGTTTTAACTTTGTGTTTATGTTTCCGGGGTTTTGGTGAACCAGTGTGAAGTCACACTGGGGAGATAGTCCGGAGACTGGTTACTGAGTCCATTGTGTCTGGATCTTAAAACCCTTATTAGGTCCGAGTTTAAGAACCCTTACTAGGTTCGAGTTTAAGAACCCTTATTAGGTCAGAGTTTAAGAACCGTTTATTTGGTCCGAGTATAAGGTATTTTGGTTCAATTTTAAAACTCTTTCTTAGTTGTCCAAGTTTAAAACTCTTTCCTGTTTAAAACTCTTTCATGTTTGATAGTTGTCCAAGTTTAAAACTCTTTCTTGGTCCAAGTTTAAAACTCTTTCTTAGTTGTCCAAGTTTAAAACTCTTTCTTGGTCCAAGTTTAAAACTCTTTCCTGTTTGATAGTTGTCCAAGTTTAAAACTCTTTCTTGGTCCAAGTTTAAAACTCTTTCTTAGTTGTCCAAGGTTGTGTTTAGGCAAAAGTGAGGGGATGAGAATTGGTAATAGTGGTCCACGGTGTTCTTTTCAAGATTCTCGGAGTTTTGGTCCTTCTAGAGTTTTGGGACAATCTTGGACTATTATCGTGACTTGGCTTGGTTGACAGTTTACGAAGAAACATGGGGAGTAAAAATTTCCTATTTTCTTCATAAATCTAAAGCTTGTGCGTGAAAGGCTCGTGTATTATGGAGTTTTGTCAAGTGTGTTTGTGTTTTTAATCAAATATTGACGTGATGAAGCTGAATTCTCGGTTGACGACTAGTTGAAGATTGAGCCTTATTAAGTTGCTGTTTAGAGTAGAGAAGATTAGTTCTGGTCTCAAAATAATGTGGGGCTTCTTGTTGAGGGGAAGATCAGAGATGAAAGCCATCGGGGATTCAGTGGATTCGTGAAGATAGGAGATTGATTCATGAAGACTCGTGACGAGATGAGATCATACATGAAGGGTTGCAGATTTTGATCAAGATGGTGGATGTACTTTTACAAAGTTCAGTTTGTTATTAACTTATCGAACTGAGCTTCAAGTCTTTGTGGAATTTGAAGTGTTCAAAGTCGGTTCGCGTTAACTTGATTCGGGAGTAGATTGAGGGGGAGGATCTACAGTGTTTGATGTTGGATTCTTCGAGTTTCTCAAAGCGACCTTAAGTGATCGTCAGCAAGTCTTTTATTAGAAGGGTTGAAGATCGTTGTGCTCTGCCAGAAAGATCAAGTCTCAGCCAAAGTTGAAAGCAACCATGATATCATGTAAGCTCAGTATCCGGTGATTGAAGATTATCGATGCCACACAGAACTGATGCAACAGTTAAGGGGGAGACTGTAAGTGCAGTTCCTGCCGGGTAACTGTCACTTATCAGTTCTGGTCAACCAAAGCAGAAGTCCAGTTAAAGTCAATGATAATGAAGAATTCAAGACCACATGAAGACCATGCACTGATCAAGGGGGAGTTTGTTAGTGCACTTTGGGTGATAAGTGCATGCTTTCCAATTGTTAGGGTCTTTATTGTACATGTCTTGAAACTTAGTCCAAGGTTTATCCTTGGACAATTTGTCCAAGTTTATGTCTAGGACTTTTGTCAAGGGTTTATGTTTAGGCAAAAGTCAGGGTTTTTGTGTAGATTATTTTGTCCGGGTTTTAGTCCCTAGTCTATATGTATGTGTTGTATAGGATTAGGGCAATTGACCCCAAAATAAGCTTTGTGAACCTCTCCTAACTTCTTGTTCCTACTGGTGTGCACATCCTAGAGAGAGAGAGAGAATATGTGTTAGTGAGAGAAAGCTAGGGTTTAGATCTTTGTGATCTAAACCAGCTTGTAGACGATGTATACTCCTTTGGTTTGTGTAATCTGTGATGACTGGTTCAATAACAAAGGGTTCATCTTCTACATATTTCTATCTTGTTTATGATTGTTCTTCATGTCTTGAATCAAGTGCAATGTTTGATGTTCGTCATCGATCCGGTGCTTTCACAAAAGGCAAGTAAAACATGATAACCCGTCTAAGTCGGCGATATAACCTGACGGATGGACGAACTGACATTGCTTACCCGATCTCAGATTTGTCACCAAACCTTGTTCCATTCATCAGTCTGCGAACCTCTAGTTCCTATTATACCTGAAACCCAACATGCACGTTATGAGTTCTATATATAATATATATTAGATAACTCAAATAGGTGGATTCTGATCTATATTTTTCACAAACTTCCAACGAACTCGACTCCTTTAATTTCATAGTCCACTATCACTTCCAACTTGTGAATCAACCTCCAATAGAATTCACAATTAAGACACCTGTGATAAAAATCTCATTCAACTATTAGACCATTAATATTTATTTTCTAACAGATCCAAAGATTTCATTAATGCTTTACTTAGCCAGAATCCAAATCTTTTTCATTCATGTGGATCAAGTGACCCAAATCTACTTGCTTACCCCAAGTTAAATAATTCGAGACAATAGTTTAATCAGTTACCACTGTAATCTAATCCACTTACTAAATAAATATCATGGTTATGATATTTGTACACAACTTGGAATCATGTGCATATGTACTTATTTAATCCAAAGCATCCCATTTATTAAGATTGTGGTTTGGAAGCCACGTACTAATTTTACTTTTAATAAGTCAACAACCCTTTATTAGATTAACCGTTATCAACACATCTAAAATTCTACCCTTAGTTAAAAAACATAATAATCACCGGGCAAGTCATGTACCCATGACTTGAATTCATCTTACCAATTAAATAGTTTCAAATCTATAATATGGATACTTACCATACTCATGGGTTATGATTCCTTTGTCCATGGTATTCTCCTATGAATACCTCCAATTTAACATTTCATACTTTAATATTCTCATATAAGTTCCACATTAAACTACAAGATGTTCTAAATATACAAGTATAAGAACCTGCAAACAATAAATCTATATTCCTGCATACAACTATTAAGTGCCAGAAGCACTTACCTTGACTCGTAAGTAGTTGATACGTATTCCATATGTCCGTCCCGTTGCCTCCCAAGTTCGCGCCCAAAATGGCATGTACCTATGCTTTCATGTCCACGTTTACATGTCATTATTAGCGAACATTATAACTCATATTATCAATTACTTTATTCATACATCGAGAAATTCTACACATGGTTCTATATACCACATACGTGTGTTATAGTACACATTCCACCATACACTAAATTAAATACATTCATACATGCATAATTAACAATGATTACATAACAATACATACAATTTACAATTCATAATGCCATAGACAATTACTAGTAGGTTCAACTACCTTTACTTAGAACAATTTCGTCATTTCATTCTAGTTAAGTAATCATTCAATTATCACCCGGAGATATCATACAACATCACATTTCATGCCTATTACCATAAGATAGCATACAATTTCATCTAGTAGGATAAAATTGGCTTTTCATTAACACTTAGCGTGCACAAAATCATTTAAACACAATGTACAAGTATTTTATACATAGTCTTCCTAGTTCTTGCATAAAATCATGTTTCATGCATACCAAGATAATTCAAATAGCAAGAATACATATAAGTTATGCTCATGCAACATGTTAAACCAAGATTTGGACATGGGTTTTCACCCATGTCGCCATCTTCATCACCCTCTCTAAGGTTTCACTTCAATCCACCAAATAATGAGTTACCGAGAAATAGTTTAGAACTTCATCCCCGATATTATTTGTACGTCTCATAACATTAAATATTACCGAGTCAACATTTGTACGGGGTCATACCTTTGTGGACACGCTGTCCTAAACCGGTTTGTAAGAAAATCATGTAACGGAATGCGAAACAAACTTGTCGAGCCCATAACTTGGTCATCCGGACTCCGATCCAGGTGATTCAGGTGTCCATGGAACCCTATTTTCAAGATCTAAACATAACAGTTGTTGTTTCAGCTGGAAACAGTCGCTATTGTTGCCGGAAAGACCAAACAGCCGCCGGAAACCCTCCCAGCAAGCTGTTCTGTTCAGGGCAGTAAATATCCGACCTCCAAGCCTCTAAATGACGATCCCAATGGTCAAAATCTTCGTATATGTGTGTTGAAGACTCGATCCAAATTTGAGCTCAATCCAACGGTTATATCTTTAGGAATCATCTGATCTTTGCTGCTATAAACTTCGAAAACGGGATTTCTCCCTTCTCTCTCTTCCTTAGCTCCCAAAACCGAAAATTATTAATGTGAGGGAGATGGAGGCGGCCCTAACATGTTTTAGGGTATTAAATTTTTCCACTTATCACCCTTTGTCCCTCTTAGTTCAATAGTTTTGACATTTTCAACCCGAAACTTCCAGATTTGCATAAAACGAGCATTTCTTGAGATGTTTTGTACGAGTCTCTTTAAATGTGCATTCACACTTTTGACAAACACTTCTCTAATAAATAAGTCATTTTATTTTTGTCATTATTTAAAACGGAACCTAATGCAGCATGTCAAGACTTAGAAAATTGGGGTGTTACATTTAATCTTTCCATTCATTACAATTTAACCCCCTCATGTTTGGATGTTTATATTATTATGGCCAAAATGCATTCTTTTAGGTTAAAATCCTATTTACCCCTTTAACAATGTTCATAATTCTAGTTACCATTCTAACGACAATTACATTCATAATTACTTATTTCGTCATTTTTTCATATACGACTTTTGGGGTGTTACAAGTCTACCCCCCTTAAAAGAGGTTTCGTCCCCGAAACCTTGCTCATTCCTACTTGGCCAATTCTACCTTTAATCCATTCATCTCTGCATTCATGATGCTCATTACATTTCAAAAACACTTGCGACTTATATAAGAGGTGGGTTTCATTTTCAACCATAAGTGGATATCTTGTTCTCGCTCTATGAGTCAGGCGTTGAACTTTCATGCATTTATTATTCGTAGTGGGTCATACTATTTCAAACTCACTCATATAATAAAGAAAATATTACATTCTAGCATTTGCCCTACCAATACTTATTGTGGTTTTGAACTCGGTGTTCTATCTTTATTAACCTTTCTAGGCACTTTCGTTAACATATAATAATTTGGACCATTTACTTACTCAATCTTTTTACCTGCATTCATTTTGAATTTAACGCTATCACTGGATACTTATTATTATTCCATTCCCGCTTATCTAGGGCAACCACTACATTCCATTACTAATGTTGCTCCTAATTTCTTTCATATCTTCATAGGAGGTGAGCATAAACTAGTACATATTACCGTAGACATTCGGATTTTTAATACACTAACATTGCTATCATTTTCATACCCCCTTATCCATACTTGTCATGAGGATTAATTACTAACCTACATTTCTACTGCCACTTGAACTACTTACAACTTTATGTCTAACCATATATTTAATCTTTCGCATCACTTCATTATACTAACCCGGCATGTCGTGCAAGAGCACCATACGAGTATTAACCAATTAGTTCTAATTTTCATTCAAGGCCCTTAGATCTTCCTCTTCATGACATAAATACTTTCTTAGGCTGACCGTTACAAGTCGATTAATTCATACCATACCATAATTATCCTACCACTCGTTTCATTCATACGTACAAATAAATTTACAGATTCTTCTTATCCATCAAGAATTAAACATTTTACTAACCTCGCCTTCATTGCATAAATCAGTGATTTCCGTGAGCCGGATAGATCCGCTTCTTTGTAGGTACCTTCCGTACCAGAATTGGTCTTATTCATTCATGTAATATGCTCCTACTCGTGGGCATCCTTCCATCAGCTCTATTACTATCATCACACCAAGAGGTCCATCATTCTTATCTGTTAAATTAACGGTAAGCACATATAATCTCATATTGCATTCTACACGGTGTTTGTTCACCCATGACTCTTTCACAATTTTCCTTCGTACCTACTAAAACATATCGCCCAATCCATTTCTTGCATACAGATCTTTCATCTTGTTGGTTATTCGCCATTTTTTTTTTCAGTTTGACTTTTCGAGGTCAAACTAACATTTCTTACTTATCGTAGATGTACGAAAGTATACATCCGTACTTCTTTTCATTCATGCTTACTTGTAAAGACTTCATTACTTCATTTTAGTATTCTTGTCAAAACCTACCCTTCCCGTCCATTCTTATGTTATTTTCCGAGTCGTAGCCCGTCATTCATTCTGACTCTCAAGAGTCATTTAATAATATGTCTAACGTGTATCTTATTTCAAAATTTCTATCTTTCAACTAAATTTTACTACAACAACCGTTTTCAACGGTTACAGTTACTTATTTAGGGAACACAAATTTTCTTTCTATTTTTGTTTATTACTTACCTTATTAATTATCGTCTTACTTCGTTTGACTTTCCGGAAGTCTAATTGTAAATACATTCTTACACATGTGTATCAGTTATCCCATTCTGACACATCCATCTCTAGTCGAGCCATAAGCTCCTATTAAAAGTATAACCTTTCTTATACATACCTGATGCTAGTCAAATCCATCAACTGGTTATTCATACCTTACGATGGTTATTTCTTTCCAATTTGTGACATTGCGTGCGCATACATTATGCTCACCTATAAGTATAAAACTTAACAAAACAAAACATTAAATACCGGGTTCGAAGGGTGATTATCATTTGACCCGTATGACTTATTTGTCCTGTTAACCATTCTTACATACAAACATTTTGAGTGTATATATATATATATATATATATATATATATGCAATATTTAAAACATAACTTGGATGATATCCGCTTTTAAGAATATTTACTTGTTTGAGTTTCATTCTTACTTGTTTAATCCGTCTTTACTTACGGGTTCAACCTTTAATTCATTACCTTTCATTCTTACTGGTTTGATCCGTGTTTGCTTACGGATCCAACCTTTCATTCTTACTGGTTTGATCCGTGTTTGCTTGCGGATCTAACCTTTCATTCCTTATATGTTTGAATCCATTTCTCAGATTCAAACATTTTCATCCGTACTTTTCTTTCTTTCATCGTATCATTTATCATTTCATTTCTTATGATACATTTTCGTATCAAACTTCTACATTCAACTTCAAGTGTTGTGTCCCAACACTTCATTCCATATTCTATTTCATGTATCGCGACAGTCTACATTCTATTTCTAGTGGTGTTCTCACCCTTCTCTCTTAAGTTTGATTCACATTCAATCGTAAGCTTAAACTTTTCATTCTTATCTTTCTTTCTTACATTTGATCAGATCCTTTAAGAATCGTTGGACCCCATTTTTACTAGTGTGACCGGACATAAGTGAGATGATTCTCATGTTTTTTTGGAGCTTCCTATGCTTCTTGCGCACTGGCCAGGCGCGCTATCTACATACTAGTCTCGAGTCATCATGGGAATCATCATCTTATATCCGAAGGAAACCATTATCAGTTCATGCCCCATTTATTTAAATCCTTCTAGGGTTTCATTCTCGTCCTTAAAGATATACTATCTATCGGTACATACAAATTTTCTTAAAATTCGTGTACCTGAGTTTCAATGCTTGCCTTATCACTTGCCTTCACCTCCTTGCTAGTCCGCGACTGCGCAACATCCTCATTTTCCATGCAGGCTCACCTTAAAACATCCATCATTATTAATATCATTACACCTATACTTACTTGTATTAAGTTTTACCTTTCGGTCTTGATCGAGTCTCGGATTGTATGGATTACTAATCACAAGATCACACAGGTTTGAGTTCAAGTACTTACCTCCTCATACTTGATTTCTCTCAAACCAAGGCTCTGATACCAACTTGTAACGCCCATAAATTTTCTAACCATTCTTACTATGATTTGCGGGATGTAGGCCCATTTTTTTTAGCTTCAATTTCTAGAAACAATTATAGTGTCTTGACTTTCATTTGATAGTTACCATCATTTAAAAACTTACATATTCCATTCCAATTTTTATAAAATTTCGGCATGACCTGTTCGTATTACGGATAAACGTTACGGTAACAAAACATGTTTACAATCCATTTTACAACTCTAAACTTGAACATAAACAAAACAAGACACTACGTCTGACTCATGAAGCTTACACGATTTAAAACTACCGAATGCCGTAAAAGGCAAGTAAAACATGATGACCCGTCTAAGTCGGCGATATAACCTGACGGATGGACGAACTGACATTGCTTATCCGATCTCAGATTTGTCACCAAACCTTGTTCCATTCATCAGTCCGCGAACCTCTAGTTCCCATTATACCTGAAACCCAACATGCACGTTATGAGTTATATATATAATACATATTAGATAACTCAAATAGGTGGATTCTGATCTATATTTTTCACAAACTTCCAACGAACTCGACTCCTTTAATTTCATAGTCCACTATCACTTCCAACTTGTGAATCAACCTCCAATAGAATTCACAATTAAGCCACCTGTGATAAAAATCTCATTCAACTATTAGACCATTAATATTTATTACTAACAGATCCAAAGATTTCATTAATGCTTTACTTAGCCAGAATCCAAATCTTTTTCATTCATGTGGATCAAGTGACCCAAATCTACTTGCTTACCCCAAGTTAAATAATTAGAGACAATAGTTTAATCAGTTACCACTGTAATCTAATCCACTTACTAAATAAATATCATGGTTATGATATTTGTACATAACTTGGAATCATGTGCATATGTACTTATTTAATCCAAAGCATCCCATTTATTAAGATTGTGGTTTGGAAGCCACGTACTAATTTGACTTTTAATAAGTCAACAACCCTTTATTAGATTAACCGTTATCAACACATCTAAAATTCTACCCTTAGTTAAAAAAACATAATAATCACCGGGCAAGTCATGTACCCATGACTTGAATTCATCTTACCAATTAAATAGTTTCAAATCTATAATATGGATACTTACCATACTCATGGGTTATGATTCCTTTGTCCATGGTATTCTCCTATGAATACCTCCAATTTAACATTTCATACTTTAATATTCTCATATAATTTCCACATTAAACTACAAGATGTTCTACATATACAAGTATAAGAACCTGCAAACAATAAATCTATATTCCTGCATACAACTATTAAGTGCGAGAGGCGCTTACCTTGACTCGTAAGTAGTTGATACGTATTCCATATATCCGTCCCGTTGCCTCCCAAGTTCGCGCCCAAAATGGCATGTACCTATCCTTTCATGTCCACGTTTACATGTCATTATTAGCGAACGTTATAACTCATATTATCAATTACTTTATTCATACATCGAGAAATTCTACACATGGTTCTATATACCACATACGTGTGTTATAGTACACATTCCACCATACACTAAATTAAATACATTCATACATGCATAATTAACAATGATTACATAACAATACATACAATTTACAATTCATAATGCCATAGACCATTACTAGTAGGTTCAACTACCTTTACTTAGAACAATTTCGTCATTTCATTCTAGTTAAGTAATCATTCAATTATCATCCGAAGATATCATACAACATCACATTTCATGTCTATTACCATAAGATAGCATACAATTTCATCTAGTAGGATAAAATTGGCTTTTCATTAACACTTAGCTTGCACAAAATCATTTAAACACAATGTACAAGTATTTTATACATAGTCTTCCTAGTTCTTGCATAAAATCATGTTTCATGCATACCAAGATAATTCAAATAGCAAGAATACATATTAGTTATGCTCATGCAACATGTTAAACCAAGATTTGGACATGGGTTTTCACCCATGTCGCCATCTTCATCACCCTCTCTAAGGTTTCACTTCAATCCACCAAATAATGAGTTACCGAGAAATAGTTTAGAACTTCATCCTTGATACTATTTGTACGTCTCATAACATTAAATATTACCGAGTCAACATTTGTATGGGGTCATACCTTTGCGGACACGCTGTCCTAAACCAGTTTGTAAGAAAATCATGTAACGAAATGCGAAACAAACTTGTCGAGCCCATAACTTGGTCATCCGGACTCCAATCCAGGTGATTCAGGTATCCATGGAACCCTATTTTCAAGATCTAAACATAACACTTGTTGTTTCAGCTGGAAACAGTCGCTATTGTTGTCGGAAAGACCAAACAGCCGCCGGAAACCCTCCCAGCAAGTTGTTCTGTTCAGGGCAGTAAATATCCGACCTCCAAGCCTCTAAATGACGATCCCAATGGTCAAAATCTTCGTATATGTGTGTTGAAGAATCGATCCAAATTTGAGCTCAATCCAACGGTTAGATCTTCAGGAATCATCTGATCTTTGCTGCTATAAACTTCAAAAACGGGATTTCTCCCTTCTCTCTCTTCCTTAGCTCCCAAAACCGAAAATTATCAATTTGAGGGAGATGGGGGCAGCCCTAACATGTTTTAGGGTATTAAAGTTTGCCACTTATCACCCTTGGTCTCTCTTAGTTCAATAGTTTTGACATTTTCAACCCGAAACTTCCAGATTTGCATAAAACGAGCGTTTCTTGAGATGTTTTGTACGAGTATCTTTAAATGTGCATTCACACTTTTGACAAACACTTCTCTAATAAATAAGTCATTTTATTTTTGTCATGATTTAAAACGGAACCTAATGCAGCACGTCAAGACTTAGAAATTGGGGTGTTATATTTAATCTTTCCATTCATTACAATTTAACCCCTCATGTTTGGATGTTTATATTATTATGGCCAAAATGCATTCTTTTAGGTTAAAATTCTATTTACCCCTTTAACAATGTTCACAATTATAGTTACCATTCTAACGACAATTACATTCATAATTACTTATTTCGTCATTTTTTCATATACAACTTTTGGGGTGTTACAATTTACTCTAAACCCTAGTCCTAGCTCCTAACCATCACATTGTCCTCAAAGTATCAATTAACTTAATTTTTTTTAAGAGATAGTGATGCCTACTCTAGCTGCAAATATTTTTTTTTATTTAAATAAATTCTCAAAATTGAATATCATTAAAACTTAAAATTTAACATTAAATAAAAATAAACCTACAAACTTAAAACATTAGATATCATTAAAACTTAAAACCTTACATGAAAATAAAACATAATACTCAAAACATTACACAACATAAAACCTAAAAACTTATACATAGGTCAAAATAATGTGCCACATCGCTATGTGGTTAAAGTCCTCGTCGTAGTCGTGTTTGTAGTCGACAAGTGCCACTTGAATAAATTCCTCCTCAGAGAGCTTGTCGTGGGGATTTTGAAACCTTGTAACGGATAAACACGAAACGTGAGTCTATTTGATCCATGGTTCGATTGGTCTCACCAACGTGGATACAAAATATGCGGAACACCTGGTTCCAAAAAGTAGTCCTGCGACTAGGAGATGTGGGTTCGTGTTAGATTGCGACATAAGTCAATGCCAACGCGATATCTTCCTCTTCAGTCCACGGGATTGCCATATTTGAAGATGAGGGTTTTGTGAATGAGAAAGATAGAAAAGGTTTGGGTATATGAAAATATAAAAATAGATTGAGTTTTGTGGATTGGGAAATAGTACGGGTTGGTTAAATAAAGAAAGGGGTTAAAATATTTAAATTTGATTTTTTTTAAATTACAAACGGTCAAAAAATTCACAATGGTCAAAAACAATCTCGATCGACACATATCTCACGCGGTTTAAAACGTAAATTCTCAAAACCTAATAGACTAAATAAACATAAATAACAACGTTAATAAACTATTTGCAGATGAAAGTAAAGTATATAGTTATGGTGTCGTAATACTTAAAAAGATCGAAATTAATTTCGTATTGGTCGTGTTCATATGGTTTATATATGGAGGATTTTTGCAAGCTAGTTGCATATGATTTATGTTAGTTTATATAAACTTAATTATGTATGATTATTATGTAATTAGTATTATACATACCATCAATCTATACTATATAATAAAATAATCCAACTTTGGGACACGTGTCATTCATTGAAGACGTCTACGTTTTAATTTCCTACATTTTCATACTTATCTTATATCAATTAATTAAATAATAAATAATCAATTAATATTAAATCTTATCATACTTTGAATGTCGGATACAATCATTCTATTTTTTCTAATAAAATATTATCTTCAAATTTAAATTATAAATTTAAGATATTTTTTAAATAATAACACAAAATAGTAATCTTAAACTTAAAAAAACAATAATACATTCATATGAAAAACTTAAAGTACAAACAAAATTTACAAAATAACTTATCAGACATTAGACCAAATTAAAAAAAAACACTAAATAGGAAGATAAACGAATAATATTATTTTGTTTTTGGTTTTTTCAAATTGGGGTTCTAATCAATTCGAATTAAACTTAACCAAGTTTATGATTCGATTCGAATTAAACCGAACCAACTTTATGATTTTTTAACCGAATCCAATAACATATTATTTACTATACAAAAAGTACATTTATTTAAGCCGTGTAATACACGATGTTTTTAAAGATATAACTTTTTTTTATTATTTAGTATATATAATTAGATTTATTCAACCCATATAATACACCGGGTTTATAAAAATATAACTTTTTTTTATTATTTAGTTTATAAAATTACATTTATCCAACCGATGTAATACACAAGATTACAAAATTACACTTTTTCAACCCGTTTAATATACAGTGTTTTTAAAGATATAACTTTTTTATTATTTAGTATATATAGTTAGATTTATTCAACCCCGTAAAATACACGGGTTTTATAAAGATATAACTTTTTTTATTATTTAGTATATATAATTACATTTATTAAACCCGTGTAATACACATGGTTTTTAGAGATATATTTTTTTTATTATTTGGTATATAAAATTACATTTATTCAGTACAATACATGGGGTTCTTAGAGATATAATTTTTTATTATTTAGTATATAAAATTACATTTGTTCAACTCATGTAATAAATGAGATTTTTAAAGAATAATTGTTTTAATTTTGTTTATAAAATTACATTTATTCAATCCGTGTAATATACGGGGTTCTAACCTAGTATGTAATATATCAAATTATCAAAGGGACACGGCGGTTGAAGGAAGATCCCGTTTCAAATGACGGTTATTCCTGCCATATTTCAACCGCCAACATCTCTTGTATATATATGTAATAACCGGCAAATATGTTCGGTATCAAGACAATTTATTTCCTTGGAATTGTCCAAACTGTTTCTCCTTTGTTTCTTTCATTCATAATCTGTTATTGTGTTTGATCATTATACACAATGCGAACCATTTCATCGAATATGGGTGATGCTTCCGCTGATACGAAACTGAATATCCAATAATTTATATATGCTTTTTATTATCTGATAGGTAAGTATCATATTTACAATTCCCCCCAAAAATTACAGCATAAACTTGAAGATAGAACTGTAGACTTAATTACAAAAACCATTTAAGCCTTTCATATAGGTAAGTACCATAATTGAAGATATTACAAACCAAAATATAGTAAGAGTGCCTTTCAAATCTATGTACAGTAGCAGCAGCAGTAGCAGCAAAAAAAACATGTCCTTAGATACAAGACCATAAGCACAAGAAACATAAAACGTCACCATCCCAAATTGCGCCAAAAGGGTGAACGTTAGTTAGGGCAGCCGACTATAGCTCTAGCTCGGAAAACTGAAAAAATGTGAAAGGGTTACAAATACAAGTTCTATAAAACACAGGCAATGCAACTTAGCATTCACCAAGCAAGCCTTTTGTTATATTTGAACATGTCTTTATATTAATCAATACTTGAAGCTATGCAAAGTGATATGAAACAGTTATCATATTCAGATGTGAGTGTATGGGAAATCAAGAACTTACAATTTGTCAAGAAAGCAGTTGTGATGCTATAAGTTCATGAAAGTAGACATTTGGAACGGCTTGGCTTTTTATCACATTTGATCTTCATACAGTCCATGACGTTACCCATGATAGTCTCTCTCGGCCTCTGCACACAAACCATAAAACCTTTCTTCCAACTTAGCCCGATGTGATGTAGGCAGCTTTGTCATTACTTCTTCAATCTCCTGCATCAATGAAATTATGAGACCTGTATTATAATACCCGTTCTTCAACTGCTCATTCAGATCTTCCCAATAGTTTTTGATATGTGCCATTCTTCCCCCAAAATGCCACTTCATTTTCGTGTCTGGCTGTTCCCTATGGTTCTCAACATCCTCTTGCTCATGTACCGTTGACATGTGGCTCTCTATTGGTGCCTTGTCTTGCTTCATATGAGCCGTATTTGTTTCACTATTTTCTTTCCACTCATCTAGCAGCTCCTGCAACTCTTTCATGAGGCTTCGTGCAGATTTAACATTCATCACAGCTCTAATCTCCTGCATGGTTTCCACGGATCATAATAAGTAGGGGTGCAAACGAGCCGAGCTTATTTAAACTTTTTTACAAGCCAAGCAAGAACATAAAAATAAGCTTGTTAAGTAAACGAGCCCGAGCTTCACTTATTGAGCTCGCGAGCCTGAACGAGTCTATTATTTATATTATTTTTTTAATATATTGATTAATAGATGATAGAACAAGCCGAGCTCGAGAAACTACCAACGAGCTGAGCATGAGCTTTGAAAACGAAGCTCGGACCGAGCCAAGCTCGAGCTCTCATAACTTAATCCTCAGCCTGGCTCATTTGCACCCCTAAATTAAGCATGAAACTAAAAGACAATCTCCATTAATCATTGTAAGCTCCTATACTAAAATAAGATTTTTAGTATAAAGTGATCGTTCACTTGAGAACGTATTATAAATTTAGTTCATAGGGTCTACTTGAATAAGAACTTTGGGTAATTAGAGTAATATGTAGAAAGTACGAAAGACAAAAATATACTTCATGTGAAACCATTTTGAAGGTGGCACCAGGTGAACTATCCAGCAAATAGTTTTTCACTTCAGTAGGCATATTTACTTCTGGTTGTGCTTGCTCCTCAGCTGCAGGGGTAACTGATGACTGTCGTCAGAGTCAATCAAAAACCTAATTAAACTACGTAGATAGTGTAAGTAGGGTATCGTATCCACGGGGAATTTGTGGTTAGCGTTAAAGAAATTAATTAAAACTAAACTATCAAAATTGGGGGTTTGTTTGTCGTTTTAAAAGAAAACACGATTTGTCACGAAAAGTGTTATCAAGTTGAGAAGAAGTAACCTCCACCCGGAATCCCGAATACCCGTTTTAATATAAAAATCTGTTTTCTGATTTAACCTTCTGGGGTAGCCCAGTTGGCCAGCCTCACCCACCCTCTCCCTAGAGGTCCCGGGTTCGAATCTTGGTGTCAGCATCCCACGGCCAAGCTCTTCGCTCTCGGTTGGGTATTCACCCCCATGCAGCTATGGGGCTAAGCTAGCTTTTGGAGTGTGATCACTCCAGCGGTTGGGAGGACCGTGGAATATCTCCCCCCCCCCCCCCCCAACACCACATAGACATGGCCTCGGAATTAATGAATTTGATTAGTTAATAGGGATAGTTTTTAAGATTCACTATGCAACCTAATAACCCATTTAATTGTATCAACTACCCACCAATTTACTAACCCGCTAACAACGCAAGAAAGTTGCCAATACGCTTAATAAACGACAAGTAATTCAAACACAATAAACGTTTACCAATAATCCAACACAAGTGGTCAAGTTGTACCAGTTTACAAGAATCAGAAAAACATATAATTATATCAAACCGTGTAAACGTTCATCCGGGCAGAAGTCACGAGGAGTTTTACCCGCACATGGTGACCTTTGCCGCTTCAGTTGTCATCCCGATTAAGTTAGACTTCATGGATTGGCTTGGAAGATGAGATGGAATGCTGAAATTCGTCCCTGATGTTGCTGTGCGACGGCTGTGCATGAATCAGCCGTCCAAAGCTTCATTCCAATAATAATTCGTCAAGGATATATATCCTCCCCAAAATTCGTAGACCCCCCGTAGTGGGGCGTTTTTTTTTAAATTGAAAAATAATGCTGAAAAACGACCACATCCCATTACATAGGGGCGTTTGTGGGCGTTTTTTTCGAAAAAAATTGCCACCACGTTGTTTGAAACACGCTTCCAGAACTCTGAATGACCAATCAACAACTAGCAACGGCTAGCTATTCAAACGGCTAGTTTATATATATATATATATATTTAAATCTTTTACCTATATATATATATATATATAAACTCTTTCAAAAACTTCTCAAACACTCTTTTATCAAAACTCTCTAAAAAACACTACCATTTTATAAAAATTAATGGATTCCCCTAGTTCTTCATCCATGGTAAATTTTTACTTCAAAGAGTTTTTAAGGATGGCGATGATTCCACCGATGAGGAGGTCGAGCAAGAGGCGGTTACGAGTGCTTGTCAACTAGCGGTGAGATATGTGAAGCATTGTCGTCGCCCCCAACCACAAAAAAATAAAAGAGGTTATATTGAACGAGACCGACGCGCGGCACACGATCGTTTGATGAAAGATTATTTTGATGAGGCGCCGACATTTTCGAACCAAATGTTTAGGCGTCGTTTCCGAATAAGTAAGCGGTTGTTTCTACGCATCGTCGACGACTTAGAAGCCAACTACGATTATTTTAAACAAAAAGCGGATGCGAGAGGGGCACTTGGATTTACCTGTATCCAAAAGTGTACGTCGGCGTTACGAATCCTTGCTTATGGAAACACAACCGACATCAATGACGAGTATCTAAAAATGGGCGAAAAAACAACGCGAGACACCTTGAAGCATTTTTGTCGCGGTACAATTCCTATACTTTACTATAATGTTTAGAGTTTTTTTTTTGAAGCTTATGTTTGTGTATTTTTTTTATAAAGGTATTATTGATGTGTATGGTGCGCGTTATCTTAGAATGCCCCCATGGGACGACCTTCAAAAGAGATGAGGTACATTCGGCAGAGCATGGTTTGCCTGGTATGATCGGGAGCTTGGATTGCATGCATTGGCGTTGGGATAACTGCCCGACCGCATGGCGAGGCCAGCACACATGGGGTGACCAAAAAGGACCCACTGTTATTCTTCAGGCGTTTGCTTCACATGACCTTTGGGTTTGGTCGGCTTACTTTGGCATGGTCGGGTCATGCAATGATATAAATGTTTTTGAACAATCTCCGTTGTTAGATGTTGGTTCACTTTTTGTCTCTGTAACTTGTCTTTTATTACGATGTATTTTGTACGGTCTTTTACGTATTACCGAGTCTGTATTCGCCATCGACCAAATCGGATATCCTCCTATCCTACTTGTGTCCGACTAGTTTGTCTAAATTGATATGTAATGATATATGAACGATGCATGTTGCATAAAGGGTATTTATGTCAATGTTTATGTTTATATGTTGTGTGTTGTTTGCTGTCTGTTTGCAGCAAACAGAACAGCTTTTGCAGCCCCCCAGGTTTCGTCGAACACATCATGACGAAACACCCAATTGTCCAATTCAAAAGGTTTCATCGTTAACAGTGACGAAACTGTAAGGACCTTCAAAAATGTCCCAAAACGACCCGTAAGTGAAAACCCGGACCACTGAAACCCTAATGTACATCAAGAATCAAGAAAATCAAGTCTCTGGTCTTCAGGCGGGACGCGTAAATGTAAGCTAACCCTTACGCGGGCCGCGTTAAAGTGAAGTTTGACAGGATAAGCGTCCAGATCCACATGTCACACACGTGGCGTGCCTACCGATGACACGCTAGCCCTAGTCTACGTTTAGCTGACTCTCACGGGCCGCGTAAGAGTCTGTTAAGGCTTACGCGGGCCGCGTAAGACTCAAATTTCAGCTATAAGTAGCTTGGATCAGGAGCAGTTCAGTGGTGTCGAAACCAATTCTCAAAAACGAATTCTCACTGCTCAAATTCAAAATTTAAGATATCAGGGTGCTGCTACGATACCGGGTATTAACTCGATCGCTGCTACGATTCAATGTCTGATCGATTGAAACTATCTGATGGATGTTTAAGTGCTGCCCACATTAGGGCCATACTTTGTCATTAGCCGTGAATTCGACGGATGTTTAAGTATAGCACTTTGTCATTCGTTGTGAGGGTTTTTATCTCGTGAGTTATCATAAATGTTGTATTAGTTACTGACCTAGTTCGTGTGCATTGTTATTTAAATTAGGTTACAAGGCTAATCAGTAGGCTAAACTCTGCCCGTTTAAATCTGCAATGTGAGTCATTCTCTTTTTATCAACTGTTTTACAATACCTCAAATTATTTTCAAAAGTTATAATTACAGGGATTAAGTCGTGGATATCTTGAATCACTGGCTAGTGGGGTATTGTGCACATTACTAATTTCTCACGGTTAGGCTAATAAATCCTAACAGTGATAATCATCACTACTTGGGTGAAAGGACCCAATAGTGGTATGACCATCATCACCAGGAGGTGACACGGTGCCAGATAAAAATAAGATAGAAGCCACTGTAATCGCTCTTATGCTGTAATTTATAACTATGTGTCGTTTTATCAAATTTGAGTGACTCGCCAGTATTTCCCCGCTGATAAAATATTTTTAAAACATGTTTCAGGCGACCTGCTGTGAATCAAGGAAAACGTGCTACGGAGCACTAATAAGCTTGAAGAGGTGGCTGAATAAAATGAATAAACATGTTTTGTAAACCAGGGAATTTCCTAGTTAAATTCCTCTAATGTAAATTACGGGGTTGATCCCGAATTATGAAATAAAATAATCAGGCATTTTCAAGTTTTAAAAGATCCTGGTAAATTCTTCCGTTGTCAAACTCAATTAATAAATACCACGGGAATTTCTGTCTCACAGCTCCTGGATCGGGTAAAACCGGGACGAGGGCCGTGATAGAAAAAGGTGGTATCAGAGCCACTGATTTAAGCCAATTAAGTATTTAGAAATACTTAAATTTTTCCTGATTACCTTCCTGTGATTATGTGTTTTTGTATTTGACTATTTGTTAGTTACAGTATGGGTAAGCAAAGAATTTCGGATATCTATCATCAGTTAGATAGTTCACCAAAAGATCAGGGAACTTCGTTCCAATCAAATTCCTCAAGATACTCAGCAGAAACTGAGGAAGGAATATTTGTTCGAAAGGCACAGTTCGAGAAACCGCTTACCACTAAGAAAAGAAGTTGGATTATTAGAAAAAGTCAAGAGAAAATAAAGAAGTCACAAGGAGTGGTGATTAATAAGGAAACGCAAGAAATAAGCAATAACCCACCATGGGAAGATGAATTAGACGAACAGTAGGCAAATCTTTATATGCTAGCTACTACAACAGTAAATGTTAACTTATAATTAAATCGTCAGACCAGTACCAGCACCTATGTTACCTACAAGCTAGAATAAACTTTACATAACCGCATGTTGAGAATAATACTTAAAATTCTGATTTCCTTTCTGTGATTCTGTGAAAATTTAATTTATAAAATTTTAACTTAGAATTTTGTGTGTTTTCGTCATATATGCTAAACAGCATGAATGAGTTGTCTGAAGCTCTTCAGAATCTCAATCTCTATTCTGTGAATATGGAAGTTTCCAGAGACTTTACCGGTTATTTCACCGAGGTTAATGAACCTATGGAATTTCAAGCCCAACCTCCGGAGAAACCCAAGCCAAAGAAAAGAAGAAGACTTGTAGGCTGGAGGCGTGTGCGCAGGAAGAAACCAGCAACCCGGAAAGTGATGTGATTTTGTGAAATTGTTTTGTTATGATTAATTGCTAATTATGTTCTGCTAATTACTTATAAATATTAATTGCCAGATGGAAAACGCTGGTAATGAACCCGTTAACGAAGTTAATCAATCTGAACAAAATCAGGAAGATCAATTTCTGAATAGGCAAGATATCGAGAATATCGTTGCTCAAGGAATAACCAATGCTATTCCAGCAATTCTTGCTGCTGCCCGAAATCCAGTTGAACCCCAACCAATTATTCCCAGCAGACGAACTCGTGATGACAACTTCAGTAATAGTGTAAATGGAGGCGGCAACAATAACAACAACAACAATAATGATGATGTGATGCAAGCCCCGCTCCTTAAAAGAATGAAAGCTGCAACGCCTGGTTGCACTTACAATGAGTTTCTTGCCTGTAAACCGGAGAATTTGCAGGCAATGAAGGAGCGACTGCTGCACTGCGTTGGTTAGTGAAAACCGAAGCAGTAATTACAATAAGTAAATGTGCTGAAGAAGACAAGGTCATGTACTCGTCACATCTTTTTAAAGAAGGAGCGTTAGAGTGGTGGAACACCGTGCTTCAAGCCAAAGGAAGAGATGTGGCGTATGCTATGAACTGGGAAGAATTTAAGAGTTTAGTAGAAAGAAAATTCTGTCCCGAATATGAAAAGGAACAAATGACCAATAAGTTCCTGAACCACCGGATGGTGGATGTAGACTGTCGAGGGTATACTTCGACATTCTTCGAATACGCTAGAGTTGTACCAACCCTGGCTTCGCCAGAACCGGTACTTATTTCTCGCTATATTTGGGGATTGATTGGCAAAATCCGTGATATCGTTAAAGCTGCGAGACCTCGCACTATTGACGATGCAGTGGAATTAGCCAATACTTTGACTGACGGACTCGTGCGTACGCGAGAAGAAAATAGAAAGAAGGAAGTGGCTCAAAAGATTACCCAAGGATTCCGTGTGGGTAACCGTATCAATTTCAAGAGAAAGGGAACTGGGCAATCTTCCACTGTTCCATTTTGCAATACCTGTAAAAGAAAGCATTTTGGAAGATGCAAAGGTTATTGCAATTTCTGCAAAATTCCAGGGCATCAAGAAGAAGATTGCAGAAAGAAGAAATCCACAATCTGCTACAACTGTGGAGAAGCTGGACATTTTAGGCCTGACTGTCCCAAATTGGTCAAACCAGCTGATAACAAAGTTAAACCTGCAGAAGGAACTACCAAGAAAAACGCAAGAGCCTTCCAACTGACTACTCAGGAAGCAGAATTAATCCCTGACGTGATAGCTGGTACGTTCCTAGTTCACGACGTTTATGCAAAAGTATTATTTGACTCTGGTGCAAACCAAAGTTTTATAAATACTTTATTCTGCCAAGCACTTAACTTACCCTTAACCAACCTTAGGCAGATTTTTACAGTCGAAACGACAGATGGAAATTCTGTTAACATAGATAAGGTTTTGCGAGAAGGAAAGATAGAACTCGTAGGCCATAAATTCTCTACAAACCTGTTACCTATGAATTTAGCCGAATTCGATGTTGTTTTAGGAATGGATTGGTTAGTAGCCAACCATGCTCGAATTCTTTGTGATAAAAATTCCATAGAAATTCATACACCTACAGGAGAATTAGTGGTAATTACAGGAGATAAGCCACGAAAGCCACTGAAATTCATTTCAGTAATGAAGTTGGCCAGTTATTTAAGAAAACAGGAAATAGTGTATATGATTTCGGTAATCATTAACACTAAGGATCAGAAACTTGAGCAAATTCCAGTAGTAGCGGAATACCCGGATGTATTCCCAGAAGAACTACCTGGATTACCATCTGATAGAGAAGTAGCATTTAGAATTCATCTAATTCCTGGAACTACACCGATAGCCAAGGCACCTTATCGGTTAGCACCCACCGAAATGTTAGAACTGAAAAAGCAGTTAGATGAATTATTAAGTAAAGGATTCATACAACCTAGTTCATCCCCTTGGGGAGCACCAGTATTGTTTGTAAAGAAGAAGGATGGTTCGATGCGAATGTGTATCGATTATAGGGAATTAAATAAGGTTACCATTAAGAATCGATACCCTTTACCTAGGATTGACGATCTTTTCGATCAACTTCAAGGAGCTAGATACTTTTCTAAGATCGACTTGCGCTCAGGATATCATCAATTGAAGGTACAAGAAGAAGACATACCTAAAACCGCTTTCAGGACGAGGTATGGTCATTACGAGTTTACAGTCATGCCCTTTGGACTAAACAATGCTCCTGCAGCATTTATGGACATGATGAATAGAATCTGTAAACCGTATCTGGATAAATTTGTAATTGTCTTCATCGACAATATACTTATTTATTCCAAAAGCCAGGATGAACACTGTCAGCACTTGCATGCACTTTTAACTTTGTTAAGAGAGGAGAAGCTTTACGCCAAATTCTCGAAGTGTGAATTTTGGCTGCAAGAAGTGCAATTCTTAGGATACATGGTGAATCATGAAGGTATTCACGTAGATCCTGCTAAAATAGAAGCGATCACCAAATGGAAAGTCCCACAAACAGCTATGGAAATTAGAAGTTTTCTAGGCTTAGCCGGATACTATAGACGGTTTATTAAGGATTTTTCTAAGATAGCCATGCCATTAACTAAGCTTACCTGTAAAGCAGCTAAGTTTGAATGGGGACCTAGGCAAGAAGAGGCCTTTAGGATTTTGAAGAAAAAGCTAACAAACGCCCCAATTCTTGCCTTACCAGAAGGAATGGAAGATTTTGAAGTTTATTGTGATGCTTCTAAGCTAGGATTAGGATGTGTGTTAATGCAACGCAAGAAGGTAATTGCGTATGCCTCAAGACAATTGAAAAAGCACGAAGAAAACTATACGACACATGACTTAGAATTAGGAGCCATAATTTTTGCCCTTAAAAATTGGAGACACTATCTGTACGGAAGTAAGTTTACTGTCTATACAGATCATAAGAGCTTAAGATACATATTTGGATGAAAAGAATTGAATATGAGGCAGAGAAGATGGATGGAGATTCTAAGTGACTACGACTGTGATATTCAATATCATGAAGGAAAAGCAAACGTAGTTGCAGATGCCTTAAGTCGTAAGTATCATGAAAAGCAAAAGCGAGTTCGTGCTCTTAGATTAAATCTACAACTAGATTTAATGGAACAACTGAAAAATATTCAGAAAACAGTAATCAAGGATGATGCTGAAGGAATGAAGGGACGAATAAAGGAATTAGAGCAAGGAAGTGATGGAATTTGGAGATTCCACAAGAGAAGAATTTGGGTACCAAAATAAGGAGAATTAAGAAATAAGAGGAAGCCCATAAATCTAGGTATACCATGCATCCTGGTAATAATAAAATGTACCAAGATTTAAGAAATAACTTCTGGTGGATAGGAATGAAAAAGGACATAGCTAGATATGTTTCTAAGTGTCTTACTTGTTCACAAGTTAAGGCGGAACATCAGAAACCTTCAGGTCTACTACAACAATTAGAAATGCCTGTATGGAAATGGGAACTTATAACAATGGACTTTGTTACTAAATTAGCCAAAACCAGAAAAGGTAACGACGCGATTTGGGTAATTCTGGATCGATTAACCAAATCATCTCATTTTCTACCCATGAAAGAAACCTTTAGCATGGAAAAGTTAGCAAAATTGTACGTAGACGAGGTAGTATCCTTACATGGAGTCCCAGTCTCCATTGTATCGGATAGGGATAGTCGTTTCACTTCCCATTTCTGGACAAGTTTCCAGGAAGCAATAGGAACCCGACTAAAATTAAGCACTGCATATCATCCTCAAACAGACGGACAAAGTGAAAGGACGATCCAAACCCTGGAAGCCATGCTTAGAGCATGTGTGATAGATTTTGGTGGAAACTGGGATGACCACCTACCCTTAATCGAATTCTCCTATAATAATAGTTATCATGCAAGCATTGAAGCTGCCCCATTCGAAGCACTGTATGGACGAAAATGCAGAACCCCAGTCTGCTGGGAAGAGATAGGAGAGAGTCAATTATCAGGTCCCGAAATCGTGCAAGAAACCACCGACAAGATCACTCAAATCAAGGAAAGACTGAAAACAATGCGAGATCACCAGAAGAGTTATGCAGACAATCGACGCAAGCCGTTAGAATTCCAAGTTGGAGACAGAGTACTCTTGAAAGTTTCTCCTTGGAAAGGAGTAGTTCGATTCGGTAAGAAAGGAAAGCTAAGTCCAAGGTACGTAGGACCATTCCCAATAATCAAGCGAATCGGACCAGTTGCCTATCGCTTACAGTTACCAGAAGAGTTAACTGGGGTACATGACGTATTTCATGTATCCAACCTCAAGAAATGTTTATCTGACGAATCTTTGGTAGTACCTTTCCAAGACATAGAGGTAAATGAGAAATTGAAGTTCGTTGAAAAACCACTTCAAATAGAAGACAGAAAGATCAAGTTTCTCAAGCACAAAAGATTGGTACAAGTTAAAGTCAAGTGGGAGTCAAAAAGAGGACCCGAATACACCTGGGAGCTGGAATCGGAGATGAAGCGAAAGTATCCTCACTTATTCCAATGAATCTCGAGGACGAGATTTTAAATAAGGTGGGGAGGATGTAAGGACCTTCAAAAATGTCCCAAAACGATCCGTAAGTGAAAATCCGGACCCCTGAAACCCCAATGTACATCAAGAATCAAGAAAATCAAGTCTCTGGTCTTTAGGCGGGCCGCGTAAAGGTAAGCTAACCCTTACGCGGGCAGCATCAAAGTGAAGTTTGACCGGATAAGCGTCCAGATCCACGTGCCACACACGTGGCGTGCCTACCGATGACACGCTAGCCCTAGTCTACGTTTAGCTGGCTGTCGCGGGCCGCGTAAGAGTCTGTTAAGGCTTACGCGGGCCGCGTAAGACTCAAATTTCAGCTAGAAATAGCTTGGATCAGGATCAGTTCAGTGGTGTCGAAAACAATTCTCAAAAACGAATTCTCACTGCTCAAATTCGAAATTTAAGATATCAGGGTGCTGCTACGATACCGGGTATTAACTCGATCGCTGCTACGATTCAATGTCCGATCGATTGAAACTATCCGATGGATGTTTAAGTCCTGCCCACATTAGGGCCATACTTTGTCATTAGTCGTGAATTCAACGGATGTTTAAGTATAGCACTTTGTCATTCGTTGTGAGGGTTTTTAGCTCATGAGTTATCGTAAATGCTGTATTAGTTACTGACCTAGTTCGTGTGCATTGTTATTTAAATTAGGTTACAAGGCTAATCAGTAGGCTAAACTCTGCCCGTTTAAATCTGCAATGTGAGCCATTCTCTTTTTATCAACTGTTTTACAATACCTCAAATTATTTTCAAAAGTTATAATTACAGGGATTAAGTCGTGGATATCTTGAATCACTGGCTAGTGGGGTATTGTGCACATTACTAATTTCTCACGGTTAGGCTAATAAATCCTAACAGTGATAATCATCACTACTTGGGTTAAAGGACCCAATAGTGGTATGACCATCATCACCAGGAGGTGACACGGTGCCAGATAAAAATAAGATAGAAGCCATTGTAATCGCTCTTATGCTGTAATTTATAACTATGTGTCGTTTTATCAAATTTGAGTGACTCGCCAGTATTTCCCAGCTGATAAAATATTTTTAAAACATGTTTTAGGCGACCTGCTGTGAATCAAGGAAAACGTGCTATGGAGCACTAATAAGCTTGAAGAGGTGGTTCAATAAAATGAATAAACATGTTTTGTAAACCAGGGAATTTCCTAGTTAAATTCCTCTATTGTAAATTACGGGGTTGATCCCGTATTATGAAATAAAATAATTGGGCATTTTCAAGTTTTAAAAGATCCTGGTAAAATCTTCCGCTGTCAAACTCAATTAATAAATACCACGGGAATTTCTATCTCACGGCTCCTGGACCGGGTAAAACCGGGACGGTGGCTGTGACAGAAAAAGGTGGTATCAGAGCCACTGATTTAAGCCAATTAAGTATTTAGAAACACTTAAATTTTCCTGATTACCTTCCTGTGATTATATGTTTTTGTATTTGACTATTTGTTAGTTACAGTATGGGTAAGCAAAGAATTTCGGATATCTATCGTCAGTTAGATAGTTCACCAAAAGATCAGGGAACTTCGTTCCAATCAAATTCCTTAAGATACTCAGCAGAGACTGAGGAAGGAATATTTGTTCGAAAGGCACAGTTCGAGAAACCGCTTACCACTAAGAAAAGAAGTTGGATTATTAGAAAAAGTCAAGAGAAAATAAAGAAGTCACAAGGAGTGGTGATTAATAAGGAAACGCAGGAAATAGGCAATAACCCACCATGGGAAGATGAATTAGACGAACAGTGGGCAAATCTTTATATGCGAGCTACTACAGCAGTAAATGTTAACTTATAGTTAAATCGTCAAACCAGTACCAGCACCTATGTTACCTACAAGCTAGAATAAACTTTACATAACCGCATGTTGAGAATAATACTTAAAATTCCGATTTCCTTTCTGTGATTCTGTGAAAATTTAATTTATAAAATTTTAACTTAGAATTTTGTGTGTTTTCGTCATATATGCTAAACAGCATGAATGAGTTGTCTGAAGCTCTTCAGAATCTCAATCTCTATTCTGTGAATGTGGAAGTTTCCAGAGACTTTACCGGTTATTGCACCGAGGTTAATGAACCTATGGAATTTCAAGCCCAACCTCTGGAGAAACCCAAGCCAAAGAAAAGAAGAAGACTTGTAGGCTGGAGGTGTGTGCGCAGGAAGAAACCAGCAACCCGGAAAGTGATAGAGACTGAAGATCCCAAAGATAAAGGCAAGGGAATAGAGATCAGAGAAAGTTCCAGGCAAAACCAGGAAATGCCATCTTAGGAAGAACTGGATTACAAACTGGAACTTAGTGACCTCATCGGACCTGCCGATGAACAGCTCGAACTTGCCGAGGAAACCCTCTTCAACTACCCAGCGGAAGCCCAACTTCCAGTGAATTTAGAACCGGCTATTCCAGACCCTATTATCCATTCCCAACCTCTACCAGCCGAACTAGAAGAATGGTGGACCACCGACTGGAAGTTTCAAAATCTCCTAAATAACCCTGATACCTTTTTCCCTCAGTTTGACCCCGAGCCTCCACTACATCCACCAATGAGCAATGAGAACTTGGCTGTAGATGCAGGGAATCAAATCCGGGAGGTGGGAGAACGGATCTCCTGGAAATACGACGAAAGGGAACGTCGTTTCTGAAGTGCCAGCTGAAAGGATAGTATGTGGTTGGAGGAAATTCATGTTTAATAATAATAATAATATAATCATAAAAATAACAGTATGTGTAATAACCTAAAAATAAAACTTTTGTAAGGTAACCAGTGTGTACGGATGCCTATTATAATATATAAAATATCGAACGTCGAAAGATCGACAATTTTGGCTATACGTGTTGATGTGATTAAGTGAAATTGTTTTGTTATGATTAATTGCTAATTATGTTCTGCTATTTACTTATACATATTAATTACCAGATGGAAAACGCTGGTAATGAACCCGTTAACGAAGTTAATTAATCTGAACAAAATCAGGAAGATCAATTTCTGAATAGGCAAGATATCGAGAATATCATTGCTCAAGGAATAGCCAATGCTATTCCAGCAATTCTTGCTGCTGCCCGAAATCCAGTTGAACCCCAACCAATTATTCCCAGCAGACGAACTCGTGATGTGATGCAAGCCCCGCTTCTTAAAAGAATGAAAGCTGTAATGCCTAGTTGCACTTACAAGGAGTTTCTTGCCTGTAAACCGGTCGAATTTGCAGGCAATGAAGGAGCGACTGCTGCACTGCGTTGGTTAGAGAAAACCGAAGCAGTAATTACAATAAGTAAATGTGCTGAAGAAGACAAGGTTATGTACTCGTCACATCTTTTTAAAGAAGGAGCGTTAGAGTGGTGGAACACCGTGCTTCAAGCCAAAGGAAGAGATGTGGCGTATGCTATGAACTGGGAAGAATTTAAGAGTTTAGTAGAAAGAAAATTATGTCCCGAATATGAAAAGGAACAAATGACCAATAAGTTCCTGAACCACCGGATGGTGGATGTAGACTGTCGAGGGTATACTTCGACATTCTTCGAATACGCTAGAGTTGTACCAACCCTGGCTTCGCCAGAACCGGTACTTATTTCTCGCTATATTTGGGGATTGATTGGTGAAATCCGTGATATCGTTAAAGCTGCGAGACCTCGCACTATTGACAATGCAGTGGAATTAGCCAATACTTTGACTGACGGACTCGTGCGTACGCGAGAAGAAAATAGAAAGAAGGAAGTGGCTCAAAAGATTACCCAAGGATTCCGTGTGGGTAACCGTATCAATTTCAAGAGAAAGGGAACTGGGCAATCTTCCACTGTTCCATTTTGCAATACCTGTAAAAGAAAGCATTTTGGAAGATGCAAAGGTTATTGCAATTTCTGCAAAATTCCAGGGTATTAAGAAGAAGATTGCAGAAAGAAGAAATCCACAATCTGCTACAACTGTGGAGAAGCTGGATATTTTAGGCCAGACTATCCCAAATTGGTTAAACCAGCTGATAACAAAGTCAAACCTGCAGAAGGAACTACCAAGAAAAACGCAAGAGCCTTCCAACTGACTACTCAGGAAGCAGAATTAATCCCTGACGTGATAGCTGGTACGTTCCTAGTTCACGGCGTTTATGCAAAAGTATTATTTGACTCTGGTGCAAACCAAAGTTTTATAAATACTTTATTCTGCCAAGCACTTAACTTACCCTTAACCAACCTTAGGCAGATTTTTACAGTCGAAACGGCAAATGGAAATTTTGTTAACATAAATAAGGTTTTGCGAGAAGGAAAGATAGAACTCGTAGGCCATAAATTCTCTGCAAACCTGTTACCTATGAATTTAGCCGAATTCGATGTTGTTTTAGGAATGGATTGGTTAGTAGCCAACCATGCTCGATGTTGTGTAACACCTCGAAAATTCACGTCCCAAAATGTGTAGACACGTGTCATATGTTTGAACGTGTGAAAGAATGTTATAAAGGGACTAAAGTTGACAAACTTGAAAAGTATATGAAAAATACGAGTTCAAAATGTCAACAGTGAATAAATATACTTCATAATAACCCTACTAGATGTTTATACCATCACACGAATAAATCATGGATCATACGAAGCTAAAAGTGAGAGATTACAAACTACAGGGGTTAAATGTGTCAACATGTTTAAGTTATACCTTTGAGTGACCTTTTGACAAACCCGAAGCTTTGTAACTGTTAATTATGCTCACTAGAATGCACGACATAAATTTCATAAAGTTTCGTTACCGTATGAGAAAGTTATGATCAAATCCGTATGCGAGGGGTAAAGCGTTAACGTTGAAAGTTATGACTTTTCGGGTTAACCGGAAATGTCCAGGGACTTGGCAAAGTGGGTATAAGTCCTAAAGCCTTTGTAGGTAAATAAGAAGGGGTCAAATTGCAAGAAAAAAGTCGGTTGCCCTTTCGAATGCTTGAAAGGCCAAGCTTTTGCATTCTGCCTATTTGTTGTGCACCGCAACAAATATTTGTTACGGTGCGCAAGCAGTGCCCAGCAAACAGAAAACCGGCTGCAGCCTGTTTTGCGTGATTTTGACCGATCTCACTGGTATTTCTCACCATTGGGCGACCCCTAAAATGTTCCTAGACCCCAGGGACACTTGTGGGACAATTGTGGTCACTTGTAGCCTTAGTTATCAACATGTTATGGTGATTACAACTAGTATATTAGGCCTCCAAGTTACAAACATTCTTGCACTTACTTCTGATCATCTCTGGAACTCCAAAGCTGATTCCAAGACTTCCTAACCATCCATTAGACAAGTGTAAGTATGCTTAACCTTTTCAAATTAAGTTTTAGCTTAAAAGCCAAACCGTCGTAATTAACGGTTGACTTTAAGATTAATCGCTAATGGTCCAGTGATTAGTCGAGTCAAAAGTAGTTATAAGTTGGTAATTATGTGGGTAATAATACCTCAAAAGGCTTCCCCCTGATTCACACTCTAACCAGGTCAAAAGTCGGGTTAAACTTGCTAAGAGAAAGTCAACAGGATACTTAAACTCTAATTTATGCATAATTAGCAATGTAGATCATATACAACCTGTTTGATCATTGTTATAACTTGGTAATAAGTATAAGAACATGTCTAAACATGTTCAACCCGACAATTTCCTGTTTAGACCCGGTTCGGAACCGAAAGTCGCATAGTTTGACTTATACTTTGACTTTCAATTCTGACCCGTTATGGTATGTTTTAGAAATGCCTTAGAGCTTCATTTGGACCAGGTTACATGCTAGTATAACCCTATGTGATTATACACCTCGGATCATTAGTTATCCAATTAATATGCATGATTCCGTTAATTGCCCATATGTTGACCATTATGCCCTTATTACCTAAAAACGTGATTTTTGGAAATGTAAAAGAGTAGAAACCTTAATTACTGATTTATAGACTTGTATGCAAAGTTTGACATCAGTTTGAGGTGTAGAATAAGAGTTATGCTCGTTAGCGTAAAATTAAAGCTTTATGTTCATAAAACGGGCGTAATTAGCGTATAGCCTAGTTAAGCCAACTTTTTGATACCAAATCTTTTACCCACTGATGTAATATATTATTTTGGGATTTTTAAAGATTTTTAATAAATTTTAGGCTGAGCATAACTCATAGTTGTAGGATTAATCCGGTAATTGTCGGTTTTGCCCTTACGGGCCATAAAATGAGTTTTACATATCCAAACGACTCCAAACCTTTTGCTACTGATCTTAAATGATAAATAAATTATTTTAAGCCTTCTGGAATAGTAAAAATATCAGCTTTAAGTATCGAACCCGTAAACGGCTCTTATCGCCTTTTTAAGCGTTTTTAACGCATAGTATGTACTAAAACTATTTTAAACATACACGGGTTGATACCTACTGATATTTGAGGCAAATTATAATATTTTAACAGTAAGCAAAGGTTGATAAACTCAGACTTCAGTTTTGAGCTTTTCGGCTTATGTGAAATTACCAAAATACCCCTATGGGGCATAGTTTGGTTATATTTGGTAAATTTCACATATATACTTTATCCTACTGATATAACTTAGTAAAATAAGTATTTTTGCTGATTACATCAGACCTGTAACTCAGGTAAATACTTAAACTCTTTTATAACCTTTTAAATGACCAAACTACCCCTACGGGGCACAGTTTGTGTTTAAATTCGTTTCGGGCATAAAGGAAGACATCTTACTGATGTCACAACATATTTGAGGCATAATTAACTTAGGAGACCTGTATATGGCTCTCATGAATACCCGTTACGCTTCTTACGCGTTCGGTACGATTTATGTAACTAGTTTACATGAATTCGTCGAAACGAGTCAAACCTTATCGGTTTTATCTCAAAATCCAGAATGTGTATGAAATACCCATATTATACAAGTCTTCAAACTTGTCGGGTCTAAAACACATTCTATTCTGGTCTTCGCTTAATCATGCGTTTGAACCGTATATTTCCTTAAGACTAACCGGTCTAAGCTTAGGCTTAATTAAAGACCCGTTAGCATTCTAATTGGTTATTTATACCATCATTCCAGACTAGAGCCTTCCGGTAAATTGTACCTACGCTTACTTAAGTGAATACGGCTGAGTTATTAATTCTTGCTATTTAAGACAGGATCTAGCTCAGGTAAATACTCTTAACTTATTTTCCCTATACGGGCTTGGGATACGGTATAATAATACCGCTTGGTCGGGTATTGAATATTTAATCTTATTGTGGTTAAATTATTGAGGTAACCCGGTTTAATCTGTATTGTTTGAAATAAAGACCTTTAGGGGTTAATGACCATGTCCCGGATATCCTTGACATCATTGTATTATAAAATGGCCACGCCTTAAGCACGAGGTGTAGGCATACACTGAAAGTTGCTTAAAGGGAAACGGTATCTCACTCTCTTGTGGGCTTATACTTGTGGCGTGTCTGTTAATCTTGACTCGGTTTCTACATCGGGCCCTGAACGTACAACGAACATGTAAATCTGTATACAAGATTATAAATATAATTGTTCCAAGTTAAAAAGGTTAATTTTGCCTCTGTGCATTTTAATCAAATTATAAAAGATATTTTGTGCCACGTGCATTCAAACCAATTTTCTTAAACTCTTTTCAAATGAGTCGGTTGAGTGTATTTACCAGTAAAAACTGACGTATTTTCCAAAAAGGTTAAGTGACAGGTACTGAACGTAATTGGCTGGAAGCTCAGGGCGCTAATAAGGAATCTTGCAAGTTCTAGGCGTCTAAAGTCTGTTGAACAAATGATATGTTTTAAGATCCGCCTGTGGATCCTTTACTTTCCGTTGTAATACTGGATATTACTTTATATTCGGAATGAAATAATATTTATCTTTTTCTTCCGTTGTGCATTTATATATTGTGTTGTTTGACTATGATGTTGCCAACCACGTCACGTTACTCCCCCACCGGGCCCACAGGTGATACGTGGAAATTCGGGGTGTGATAGGTTGGTATCAGAGCCAACACTGAGTGAATTAAACGCTAGCCTTTTGTGTTTAATCTCAGTTACACAGTTGCACATTCTTGAGTCTAGACAAGAACATAGGACAAATTCCAATTTGTTTCATTGTCTTTTAATTACTTCCTTGATTATTTTTCTGATTAGCCCTTGCATGGGCATGTCATTTTATTAAAAAGTCCCATTTAGGGCAACCATATACTTGTTTAAATTTTAAAGGAACGATTATATTTAAATATCATTCCTATATTATAAGATCTACCATTATAATAAAATGGCAAAATCTAAAAAGGACAAGACCTAGCCTCGGGTCATATTAAGACCGGCCAAGATGGTAGTTCCTCAATTTAGATTCAGATCCTTATTAACATTCCTTTTGCAAGACCTACCATTATAATAAAATGGCAAAATCTAAAAGGACAAGACCTAGCCTCGGGTCATATTAAGACCGGCCAAGATGGCAGTTCCATAATTAGATTCAAATCCATATTTAACACCTCAATTTAGGATTGTTCTGCGTTAAATATTAATAAGAATCTTAAGAGTGAAACCTAGCCTTCGGGTCATTTTAAGGCCGGGCCATGAAGGTAAGACCTGTTTTAAAAGATTCGAATCCCTGTTAACATCTGTAAATAGGTTAACACTCCTGGCAGGCGTGATTAGTTAAAATCACACACGTCATTTTTATATATGGATTCTTTAAAAAGATCCCTAACCCAACTTAATGATCTCTGAATCATGGGTTTAGATCATCAATTAAGATGATCATACTTTGACCATACATTGGTAAAATAATGCCTATGGACTATAATGTATTGTCCATTTGAGACATTGACATTTGATCTTTATGATTCCTTGTCTATGGTGGTGAGTTATGCTCAAGCCTATTAGTCTGTATGATCAATGCGATCCTGACTACTATCATCAAATGAAGATGATCATATTATAAACATCCCTTAGAAGGGAAATGTCTACGGACTATAGTTAATGTCCTCTGAGACTAAAGACAGTGGTAGCCTACAACTCCCTGTCGAGAAAAATAATGAATTTTGATTCACACCTAAAAGCCTCGATCCCAAACGATCATGGCTTATACATTAAACTTGTCCACGTGACTAGGCCTTTTGTGCCATTACAAATTCATAAATTGCCCTGATTCTCTGAAATCATGGCTTATAAATATAACTTGTCCACGTGACTATGCCTTTTGTGCTATTAACTAAATTTGCCTCGATTCTCTGAAATCATGGCTTATAAATTAAACTTGTCCACGTGACTAGGCCTTTTGTGGCATTACTAACTTATAATGCCTCGATTCTCTGAAATCATGGCTTATAAATTAAACCTGTCTACGCGACTAGGCCATTTGTGCTATTATTAACTTATAAATTAGGATTTATGATAAAAATCCTGAATAAAATAAATATCCTTACTTTCCTGCCAGTATACATTTTAAAAAGAATCTTAAAGGTGAAACCTAGCCTACGCGGCCAAGATGGTGAAACCTACTCAAGGGATTCAGATCCTTGTTAACACCTAAGAACGTGTTAGCACTCCTGACAAATGTGATTCGATAAAATCACAACAGCCATCCCTATATTGGAAAATTTTAAATTCCTAGTTGGCCTTATGATTTAGAAATCATGGCTTATATCATCTTATAAGATGATCATATTATAAACATCCGTGAGAGATGAATTGCCTACGGACTATACTTTACTCTATTGTCGATAAGACAAAATAGTGGTGATCCTTATGAGCCCCTATTCAAAATGGTGGGATTATACCCAAACCTAATAGTCAATATGATCGATGTGATCATGACTAATATCATTAGATACGATAATTATATATAGACATCCATTAGTGATGTTCATAGGTTTACCTTTCTGTCAAGTGAATCGCCTTTCAAGACGATGACAGTTATAGTCTATGACTCCCATCCTGGAAGATAATTCTTCCATAAGAATCTGGAGTACTCTTCCCTAGAAAGAGTACGACAATATATATTATTTTATTTTATTATTTTCGCATTGTTTTCTATCGCCTACGAATGCCAAGCTATGTTTGATAAAAGTGCCATATGAGAAGTGGCGTATCCTAGTGCGTCCCATAGATTGCTTCCATGCCTGATCAGTATGGAGGTTTAATGCATGGAACCCCTGAGATATCCCGATGGTCATATTGTACTAAAGTCGACTAGTAGTATTCAAAAAAAAATATCCAATATGAAATGTCCTTATAAGTTTCACTACTTAGGGCATCCTGGCATTTGTAAAGAGAATGTGTCATATATCTGACACCGACATCGATAGATGAACCAAAGCCTGGGTATACAGACATCTCTAACATCTCTGTGAGTGTCATGATTATCTCTTTATAAGAATTACCATGTTTACCTTCTGAGAGGCAAGTGGATGTTAGGACGAACATCCCGCTTAGGGCTACAATTATTGTAAAAGCCTTATATCTGTTAGTGTCAACAGATAGGAAGAACTAAGAGCCAAATCGATAAGCTTTTAGAGAAGATTTCAAAAAGCCGAAATTCAAAGTCATAAGAACTCCAGTTTATATAAATAAGAAAGACGGATCATCTTGCTTATGCATTGATTACCGCAACCCTATTTAAACAACAATTAAGAATCGCTATTACCTGCCCAGGATCGTCGATTTGTTCGACTAACTGTAAGAATTAGCTATTCCTTAAGATTAGTTGAGCAGTGGTTGGAATAACCATCTCACCGTAAGATGAGCTTTTCAATAATAAAGATATATAAGCAACAAGGCTGCTCCCTTGGAGACCTTGTAAAGGTGGAATGTTAAACATCTATTGATAAGACAATAGATTGGTAAGTCCACTTATCAGGATCTGAAAGTTGTATTAGAAACAACGAATAAGACCATACAAACCCCTAATTATCTATAAGTTGCCATTATTTCGGCAGAAAATCAAGGATTAATGAAGTTAGCAAACCTCCTAAATTCTTGTTAAGGAATAAGGTTCATCAATAGATATCGCCCAGAAAGGGTGTGCTAAATTTGTTAAATTTTCAGGCTAGTCAAGCTCCGAATATATAGAATCATTCGAAGGAAATCGAATTTATCAAGATCAAATAGCTTACGAGCTAAGACCCAATTAAGGGGCTTGGTGGAACGCGCAACGTGACCCACACTAATGATTTAGCGGCGTATCACCAATAAGTCGAAAAGCGCTATCACATAATGATATGCAGAACTATGATAGTATGAGCAACCTGTGTCGATTGAGGATCGACAGGATTAGAAGCTCCAAAAAGATACATGTGCCTATTATAAAGGTCAATTGTAGTGCCTTAGAGGCTCAAAGGTACTGGGGAAGATTAAAACCAATATAAGTAGAAAATACTTCCTTTACTTTAACAAATCTCGAGGTAGAGATTTCTTTTAAGGGGGTGAGGATGTAACACCTCGAAAATTCACGTCCCATAATGTGTAGACACGTGTCATATGTTTGAATGTGTGAAAGAGTGTTATAAAGGGACTAAAGTTGACAAACTTGAAAAGTATATGAAAAATACGAGTTCAAAATGTCAACAGTGAATAAATATACTTCATAATAACCCTACAAGATGTTTATACCATCACACGAATAAATCATGGATCATACGAAGCTAAAAGTGAGAGATTACAAACTACAGGGGTTAAATGTGTCAACATGTTTAAGTTATACCTTTGAGTGACCTTTTGACAAACCCGAAGCTTTGTAACTGTTAATTATGCTCACTAGAATGCACGAAATAAATTTCATAAAGTTTCGTTACCGTATGAGAAAGTTATGATCAAATCCGTATGCGAGGGGTAAAGCGTTAACGTTGAAAGTTATGACTTTTCGGGTTAACCGGAAATGTCCAGGGACTTGGCAAAGTGGGTATAAGTCCTAAAGCCTTTGTAGGTAAATAAGAAGGGGTTAAATTGCAAGAAATAAGTCGGTTGCCCTTTCGAATGCTTGAAAGGCCAAGCTTTTGCATTCTGCCTATTTGTTGCGCACCGCAACAAATATTTGTTACGGTGCGCAAGCAGTGCCCAGCAAACAGAAAACCGGCTGCAGCCTGTTTTGCGCGATTTTGACCGATCTCACTGGTATTTCTCACCATTGGGCAACCCCTAAAATGTTCCTAGACCCCAGGGACACTTGTGGGACAATTGTGGTCACTTGTAGCCTTAGTTGTCAACATGTTATGGTGATTACAACTAGTATATAAGGCCTCCAAGTTACAAACATTCTTGCACTTACTTCTGATCATCTCTGGAACTCCAAAGCTGATTCCAAGACTTCCTAACCATCCATTAGACAAGTGTAAGTATGCTTAACCTTTTCTAATTAAGTTTTAGCTTAGTTTTAGCTTAAAAGTCAAACCGTCGTAATTAACGGTTGACTTTAAGATTAATCGCTAATGGTCCAGTGATTAGTCGAATCAAAAGTAGTTATAAGTTGGTAATTATGTGGGTAATAAAACCTCAAAAGGGTTCCCCCTGATTCCCACTCTAACCAGGTCAAAAGTCGGGTCAAACTTGCTAAGAAAAAGTCAACAGGATACTTAAACTCTAATTTATGCATAATTAGCAATGTAGATCATATACAATATGTTTGATCATTGTTATAACTTGGTAATAAGTATAAGAACATGTCTAAACATGTTCAACCCGACAATTTCCTGTTTAGACCCGGTTCGGAACCGAAAGTCGCATAGTTTGACTTATACTTTGACTTTCAGTTCTGACCCGTTATGGTATGTTTTAGAAATGCCTTAGAGGTTCATTTGGACCAGGTTACATGCTAGTATAACCCTCTGTGATTATACACCTCGGATCATTAGTTATCCAATTAATATGCATGATTCCGTTAATTGCCCATATGTTGACCATTATGCCCTTATTACCTAAAAACGTGATTTTTGGAAATGTAAAAGAGTAGAAACCTTAATTACTGATATATAGACTTGTATGCAAAGTTTGACATCAGTTTGAGGTGTAGAATAAGAGTTATGCTCGTTAGCGTAAAATTAAAGCTTTATGTTAATAAAACGGCGTAATTAGCGTATAGCCTAGTTAAGCCAACTTTTTGATACCAAATATTTTACCCACTGATGTAATATATTATTTTGGGATTTTTAAAGATTTTTAATAAATTTTAGGCTGAGCATAACTCATAGTTGTAGGATTAATCCGGTAATTGTCGGTTTTGCCCTTACGGGCCATAAAATGAGTTTTACATATCCAAACGACTCCAAACCTTTTGCTACTGATCTTAAATGATAAATAAATTATTTTAAGCCTTCTGGAATAGTAAAAATATCAGCTTTATGTATCGAACCTGTAAACGGCTCTTATCGCCTTTTTAAGCGTTTTTAACGCATAGTATGTACTAAAACTATTTTAAACATACACGGGTTGATACCTACTGATATTTGAGGCAAATTATAATATTTTAACAGTAAGCAAAGGTTGATAAACTCAGACTTCAGTTTTGAGCTTTTCGGCTTATGTGAAATTACCAAAATACCCCTATGGGGCATAGTTTGGTTATATTTGGTAAATTTCACATATATACTTTATCCTACTGATATAACTTAGTAAAATAAGTATTTTTGCTGATTACATCAGACCTGTAACTCAGGTAAATACTTAAACTCTTTTATAACCTTTTAAATGACCAAACTACCCCTACGGGGCACAGTTTGTGTTTAAATTCGTTTCGGGCATAAAGGAAGACATCTTACTGATGTCACAACATATTTGAGGCATAATTAACTTAGGAGACATGTATATGGCTCTCATGAATACCCGTTACGCTTCTTACGCGTTCGGTACGATTTATGTAACTAGTTTACATGAATTAGTCGAAACGGGTCAAACATTATCGGTTTTATCTCAAAATCCAGAATGTGTATGAAATACCCATATTATACAAGTCTTCAAACTTGACGGGTCTAAAACATATTCTATTCCGGTCTTCGCTTAATCATACGTTTGAACCGTATATTTCCTTAAGACTAACCGGTCTAAGCTTAGGCTTAATTAAAGACCCGTTAGCATTCTAATTGGTTATTTATACCATCATTCCAGACTAGAGCCTTCCGGTAAATTGTACCTACGCTTACTTAAGTGAATACGGCTGAGTTATTAATTCTTGCTATTTAAGATAGGGGCTAGCTCAGGTAAATACTCTTAACTTATTTTCCTTATACGGGCTTGGGATACGGTATAATAATACCGCTTGGTCGGGTATTGAATATTTAATCTTATTGTGGTTAAATTATTGAGGTAACCCGGTTTAATCTGTATTGTTTGAAATAAAGACCTTTAGGGGTTAATGACCATGTCCCGGATATCCTTGACATCATTGTATTATAAAATGGCCACGCCTTAAGCACGGGGTGTAGGCATACACTGAAAGTTGCTTAAAGGGAAACGGTATCTCACTCTCTTGTGGGCTTATACTTGTGGCGTGTCTGTTAATCTTGACTCGGTTTCTACATCGGGCCCTGAACGTACAACGAACATGTAAATCTGTATACAAGATTATAAATATAATTTTTCCAAGTTAAAAAGATTAATTTTGCCTCTGTGCATTTTAATCAAATTATAAAAGATATTTTGTGCCACGTGCATTCAAATCAATTTTCTTAAACTCTTTTCAAATGAGTTGGTTGAGTGTATTTACCAGTAAAAACTGACGTATTTTCCAAAAAGGTTAAGTGACAGGTACTGAACGTAATTGGCTGGAAGCTCAGGGCGCTAATAAGGAATCTTGCAAGTTCTAGGCATCTAATGTCTGTTGAACAAATGATATGTTTTAAGATCCGCCTGTGGATCCTTTACTTTCCGTTGTAATACTGGATATTACTTTATATTCGGAATGAAATAATATTTATCTTTTGCTTCCGCTGTGCATTTATATATTGTGTTGTTTGACTATGATGTTGCCAACCACGTCACGTTACTCCCCCACCGGGCCCACCGGTGATACGTGGAAATTCGGGGTGTGACAACAATCGCCCGCCAAAGCTGAATCACATGAATGACTATCCATCATGGAAGGGTCGTTTTCACACATATGTTTTAGGGCAAAACACAGAATTATAGACGTGTTTCACTACTCAATGCAACCTTGCCCTCGAAGTAGCAGCATCAACTGCAGCGGGTTTTACTAATATGCTTGAAGATGACAAGAAAGCATATGACTTAGAGAAAAAGGCGTTTGCTATTCTTACACAAGCGCTTCACAAAGAAATCTATCATCAATTCTCTTACTGTACAAACACGAAAACTTTATGGGATGCCTTGGTAGCGAGGGGAGAAGGAAATGCAGCTACTAGAAAGACACGCCATGATCTATTGAAGAAAGAGTTTGAATCATTTCAGTTCTTGGAAAATGAAACCCTAAATGATATGACTACACGTTTTTATCATTTGATTAGTGAAATGTATTCTTATGGTGTTACTGCAACTCAACAGGAAATGGTTGCACGGTTTGCTGATGCTCTACCTCCAAAGTAGAGCCCATTCATTGAGCTTTTAAAGCATACGGGCGTTCTAGATGCTGTGAATATCTATGAATTCATTCAGAAGTTGGAACCCAAGAATGATGAAGAAATATGGAAAGCTAAACGAATTCCTGTTCCTCAAAATACCGAAATGTATCTTGCAGGTTTTAACCCTTTAGCCAGTTCCAGTTCAGTTTAGCAACCAAAGCTACAGACGGCGTTTATGTCAAATACTAGCTCTTTTCCGTTTCCACAATCAGCTCCACCTCCGGTTTTTGATCCGAGTGCCTATCATCCGCCAGCGCATATGATTGCTCAAGCTCATGCTTTTTCTAAACCTCAATTCGATGCAAGTGCATGGCTACCAACACCCCAACCTCCACCTCCAGTTACCACTACTCAACCTCAGTTCGATCCAAGTGCTTATATTCCTATTCCATCACAACAACAAGTCCAACCACAACAACAAGTCCAACCATAACAACAAGCCCAACCACAACAACAACAACCACAACAGCAAGCTCATTATACCAACAATCCTCCATCCCTAAACCCTAACACAGTCAGAGTTGATACTTCAAACCTCTCAAAAGTTAGCATTGAAGTAGCAAAGGAGCATATGGAACTCATTAATACAATGGTCAGTGCTTACTGCAGTTTGGTCGCAGGTCAAATTGGAAACATTAATTTGACCAACGAAGATTATCAACAAATCAACCGTGATGAAATGGAGTTGGTGGATATAAAGGGGGAGTTTGCAAGTGCAGTTAGAAGGGCTAAGGATTTTATGGCTCGAACAGGAAGAAGTTCTTTGGAAATTAAGAAGGATACGAAGTACGAATTTGATAAAGAGGCGGTTACATGTTTCAATTGTGGCGAAAGGGGCACTTCAAACGTGAGTACACCAATCGAGCGGTGAACAACAATCAGAACCAGAAGGATGGTAGCGGTGAACAACAATCAGAACCAGAACCAGTCTGGACCATCAAACACCAATCGAGCATTGACCGTTCAAGCTGATGAAGGGTGTAATTGGTTTGTACAATTTGGGGAAGGTGATCAAGAAGGAGGAGGAACAACGTGTTATGCAAAGATCATCAATCACATCAAGCACGTTCACAGGGAAGAATTTTCTGAAAGTGACGACAGTTTGGGTTATACCGGGAGTTCTGATGAAGAAAGTTCTACTTCGGGTGGTTATAATTCTGAATCTGATATGAAGGAAGAATCCAGTTCTGATATTGATGATTTGTGGAATGAAGCAGAGGAGTTGAAATGTCAGAAATCTGTTCTGATTAAGAAGGCTGCTATAGCATCTAAGGAAATGGAGAAGTTCTTCTCTGAAGACGGATCTTTTTCTTTTCAAACTGCCTTTATGGCAAATGTCTCAGCCTCTACGAGTCAGGTAAAATCTGAAACTCCTAGTATATGTAGTGATTGTGCTGATATGAAACATGAATGCGCTGATTTGAAGCTTGAATCTGAAAAGCTTCATAGTCATAATCAAAGTTTGGTTACTGAGATGGCTAAGTGCAAAGAGGCAAATATGGCTTTAGCTAGAAATGAAAAGGATTTTAAATCTGTAATTGAAACCTTAAAGAAAAGTGTTTCCGAATTGACCAAAATTGTTTATCATAAACAAATTAGTATTAACGATTACATTAACGTCGTTGAGGAAACCAAAAAGGAGCTAGCCATTGCCAAATGCGAGCATGATGCAATCAAGCTCAAATTGGAGAGTTATTCTAACTCCCGATTTGTGCTCGATCACATCATTGACGTTCAACAACTGAAAGGAAACAAGAAAGGTGTTGGGTATAGGAAGTGTCCGCCCCCTTTGAGACACAATTATACTCGAATGCCTTATGAAGACGATATGCCACGTTTTGAACCCAGTGTGCCTCTTGATTATGAGGAAGTTACTACTGGAATAGGGTTCAAACCGGACAGTTCCTCGAGTGACGCATCTGTAGAAACAGGAAATTCAACATCTACGAATCAAAGTCCTCCAGTTGTTGAGGATTATGATTCATCCGATGATGAATCAGATGTGAGTGATCAGGATACATCACTTGATGAGAAGAAAGGAGTAGAAATTCCAATTGAGAATCATATTTTGTGTGATGCTCCTACTCCTGCAGTAAAACCTGTTGTCAAGCAAGTGATAGATCCTATCAAAGATGTCAAGGAATCTGTGTCTGCCGTTAAGAGTAATAATGTCTTGTATACCTTGTTCGGTGATTCTAAAATCTACTCAGATAATGATTTTCCAATTAAAAACGTCAATCCATCTTCGATTGATAAAGTTTTTAAAGATAACACAAGCAAGTTTTTGGGAAAGACGATCCCGGGAGTTACTGTAACTCAATGTGATCCAATCCCAAAGGCTGATATCAGAAAACAATTTGGAAATAAAAAACAACCGACAAAGCAACAACCTATTGCTTCTAAGGGTAAACAGCCAGTTCAACGAGCTCAAAAGCCTAACGTTTCTAAATCAAAGTTTGAAACTAAAGGAGCTCATTATCAGAAGAAAACCAATGATGTCAAATTTGTAGCATCAAATGGTACTGATAAAATTGAGACTTTTGAAAATAAATCAAACACTGATTTTGTCCAACAAGTCAAGATTTTAAAATGTAACAGTCAAAACAATTACACTCAACATACAAACGGGTGTGATGAAAAGGCAAGTACCTCAGGTTCTACAGGTTCGACATCTGTTCGTCGATCAGATTCTCCTAAGTTTGTTGAAAGGAGAACATGTTTTAACTGTGGGGAGTTTGGACACATCATCAAAAATTGTACAAACACTCCCAGAGAAAAATTTGTTGAGAAAGCACCACCTGAAAAGGTTCACCCTCAACGTCATCCCGTTTCACCAAAACATGATAAAAAAAATTGTTCAGGAACAAGAAACGAAACAACGACGTCAAAACATCAAAGCAGTTGAAAAGGCTTTAAAATCTGAAGTCAAAACGGTCAAAAGGGAACCAAGTTCTTCACAAAATTTAAAACCAGAAGTTTCAAAATCTGTTTACAAAACTCAATCTGGTAAACAAAAACAAACTTGGAAACCTAAGACGGGTGAAAGTTCAGGGGGAGCTGTCGTTTTTGAAAATCATCAAGAAATCGAGATCACTTTTCGTGATGCTCAGGGACGACCCAAGACCACTAAGGCTTGGGTCCCCATCCTCAACTGATCATTGGATGATATGTGCAGGATGTTCCAGGAGGAACTATCAGTAGTCATTGGATTGTTGATAGTGGGGCATCTAGGCACATGACAGGCGACTTACGGCTTCTATATGATGTGAAAAATATTAGAGGAGGCTATGTCGTATTTGCTGGAGAGAAAGGCGGATACATCACTGGAGAGGGAATGATCTCCAATGGTGTTGTATGTTTCGATAAGATCAATTATGTTCGTCTAATTGATCATAATCTTCTCAGTGTTTCGCAAATCTGCGACAAGAAGTTCACCGTGCATTTCGATAATGCCAGTTGTTATGTGCTTAAACCTGGTTTCAAAATTCCACAAGAATGGATTCTCTTATCGGCTCCAAGAGTTAATGATCTTTATATTCTTGATATGAGCCAAGCAATTACGACATCTGCGCAAGTAACATATTTTGTCTCAAAAGCCACAGAGAAGGAGTCGATATCTTGGCACAGAAGAATGGGGCACATTCACTTGAGGAAAATGAACCATTTGGTGAAAAACAATCTTGTGAATGGTGTGCCTGTGAGAAGTTTTCATCTACAAGATATCTGTGTTTCATGCCAGAAAGGGAAGCAAACGAAGAAGTCTCACCCTCTGAAGAAAATCAACACTATTAGCATGCCTCTCGAACGTCTTCATATGGACCTCTTTAGACCTATGAAACACAAGACAACATTCGGAGATGCTTATTGTCTAGTGGTTACTGATGATTATTCTAGATTTTCTTGGGTAGATTTTATGGCACACAAGAGTGACACTCCTGGAATCCTCAAGGATCTTCTTACAATGTTGGAAAATCTTTACACGCTGAAAGTTAAGAGGATCAGAAGCGACAATGGAACTGAGTTTAAGAACCGTGTGATGGATGAGTTCTGTACTTCTAAGGGAATTCTTCATGAATACAGTTCTCGATACACTCCACAACAAAATGGTGTCGCGGAGAGGAAGAATCGCACGATAATTGAAACTGCAAGAACGATGTTGGTAGAGTCGGAGCTTCCTGTTCAATTCTGGGGGGAGGCTGTGTTGACTGCTTGCTACACATTAAATCGAGTTCTTACAGTTAAGAGGCATGGCAAAACTTGTTTCGAACTTCTACAGAAAAGGAAACCGGATCTTTCTTATCTAGAACCTTTTGGCGGTCCATGTACTATGATTGAGCCGGATGGAAAGTTTGGCGCGAAAGCTATCGAAGGTTTCTTCCTTGGATATGCAACTTCGAATTTTCGTGTATGGAATCTGGCAACCAAAAAGATTGAGTTATGGAGTGAAGTAATGGTTTAAAGGTATACAAATCCTAGTAGAGCTCCGGGTGATCCTTGGATGTTCGATTACGATGGGCTATTCAACTCCTTTAATCTGCCAACCTTTGACGAAGAATCTGCAGCTGCTCGAATGTTATTTGATAGTGACAATGCTGCTGGCTCGCCATTGGTAAGGCCTATTATTGTTAACCCCCAAGGTTCTAATTTAGTTAATAATACAGTTCAAAATGAGGTATTTGAAGATTCTACTGATTACAATGAGTCATCGGAAGATGATGAATATCTTGATGCGACTGAAGGTACTTCAGCTCCACCTGCTCCTGTTCAAGGTGCTTCTTTAGAAACTCCTCATGTGCAGAATGTAGATACTGTTGAAGGGAATGCATCCACTTCTACAGCTATTCCCAATGTAGAGTTGGATGTTGATCTTAATATCCACAATTTGGGTATCAATACTCGTGTTCCTGAAAATCCGGAAATGGGGATTTATAATACCCATCCGCAGCAGAACATTATAGGAGATGTCCAACGCGGTGTGCAGACGCGTAATGAGCTGAGAAACAACCAGAATACTGGTTTATATTCAGCCATCAGAGAATCTGGTCTTCAGAATGATTGGTCCTTTGCGTGTTACATTTCACAAGAAGAACCGAAATCTTGGAAAGAAGCCTTAAAGGATAATTCTTGGGTTGAAGCCATGCAGGACGAACTGCAGCAATTTCAAAAGCTAGGTGTTTGGAAGCTTGTTGAAAGGCCGGAAAACTACAAGAAAATTGGCACACGCTGGGTTTACAAATGCAAGAAGGACGATCGTGGAGTAGTTATTCATAACAAGGCGAGATTGGTTGTTCAGGGATTTCGCCAGATCGAAGGCATTGACTACAATGAAGTTTATGCACCTGTTGCACGTCTGGAAGCTATTCGGATCTTTCTAGCTTATGCTTCTTTCAAAGGATTCAAAGTCTACCGGATGGACGTCAAATGTGCTTTTATTCACGGTATAGTTCAAGAAGAGGTGCACGTCGAACAACCTCCAGGTTTTGAAGATCCTATTCACCCCGATCAGGTCTGGTTGCTCAACAAAGCTCTTTATGGTTTACATCAAGCACCTAGGGCTTGGTACGCAACCTTATCCAACTATCTTCTGGAGAATGGATTTCGACGAGGTCTTATTGTTTGCACACTCTTTATCAAGGAACAAGATGGAGATCTTCTGCTGGTGCAGGTATACGTTGACGATATAATATTTGGTTCTACTAATGATTCCTTGTGCAGGCAATTCGAACGTGTTATGCAGGAAAAGTTGGAGATGAGCGCTATGGGGGAGATGAATTTCTTCTGAGGCCTACAAGTTCAACAAACAGAGTCTGGGATATTCATCCATCAGACTAAATATGTTGGTGACATCTTGAGCCGATTCCAGATGTCAGATGCAATGCCCATTGGTACCCCACTTCCGCAGAATCACGGGATTACTCCGGATTTGAAGGGTGAAAGCATCAACTCCTCATACTATCGCGCTATGATCGGATCTCTCATGTATCTCATAGCCTCGAGGCCTGACATCATGTATCCAACGTGCCTGCTCGCAAGATATAAAGCCAACCTGAAGGCCTCTCATCTGTCTGCTGTTAAAAGGATTTTTCGCTATTTGAAGGGTTACCCTGACACCGGTCTTTAGTATCCTAAGGATGATAGCTTCGACTTAATTGCATACAGTGATTCTGATTTTGGTGGTTGCAAAACTGATGGCAAATCAACAACAGCTGGATGTCAATTCTTAGGAAATCGCCTGGTCACGTGGCAGTGCAAGAGTAAACATGTGTTGCTACATCAACTTGTGAAGCAAAATACATTGATGCCTCTAGTTATTGCTCCCAAGTTCTTTGGATACAACAACAAATGCGCGACTACGGTTTTGAATTCCTATCTACTCCTATTTTTGTTGATAATAATGCTGCCTTACAGATCACTAGAAATCCTGTGCAGCATTCCAAGACCAAACACATCGAAATTAAACATCACTTCATACGTGATTGTTTTGACAAGAGATTAATCGATGTTGTTAAAGTTCATACCGATCACCAACGTGCCGACCTGTTAAAAGCCTTTGATAAATCACGTTTTGATTTTCTACTTTTGGTCAATGGCATTAAGGTGATACCCGAGTAAACTTCTTTGGCTAATTGTTTTTGTAAATATTTTCTTTATAAACTCTAAAAATTCAAAAAGATTTTCGTTTTCGTAACCTTTTTAGCATTTTAGGGGGAGTAAATTCAAGAAAATACAAAAACATTTGAAAAACCAAAAATCTAAAAAGATGTCTTTACTTTCTGTCTTTATGTTTGAAAAATTCAAAATTCAAAAAAATGAGAAAACCAAAAATGAGTTTCTTGGATAAAGGAAGATGATGATAATCACTGGTGTGGTTGGTCAACGTGTTCAAAAATGTAAAACAATTTTATTTTTTTTTTGAGAAATGATAAGTATCTCTACTAACGATGTATCGGCAGGCTCACAATCAGATTAAAATGTGTAGGATGATACAAACCTAACAGACTTCAAGTCAGGTGGAAACCATTCATTGGCATATGGTCTTGGTACCGAAATTTCGTTTGAGAGATTGCCGAGTGTTAGTTGTAAATAGTTGAAGGACCTAGTTGTTAACTAGAGGTCTCTACATGCAATTATAGATGTCCTTGCATGTAAATATTGGTGTCCCTACATGTAATTAATATTTACTTGTTGGTCCCTACTTCCCCTATAATAGAGGGATCCTCTTCATTTGTAAAGAAACTTTTCTTGAATACAAGTTCAGATTTCCTTTCCATTTCATACCTATCTCTTTTACATGGTATCAGAGCTAAAGGTTTCTTAGCTCACAAGTGTCTTTCGGGTGACCATTTCCGGCTAAATTTCCGGTCACCACCTGTCCCGTATATCCTTCTACTCCTTAAACCCATTCTAGATCTGCCCAAACACACACACCACTCCAGTCCACTTCAGATCTGCTCAAACACCCAAAACCACCACAACCCGTCACCTATTTTCTTAGATCCGACACTTTTTCCGGCGAGTTAAACTACACCGCCACCACCACTGTGCTCGGAATCACCCGATCTACAAAGCCCCAAAAACCATACCACGAACCACCGCCACACGCGCTCCCACGCACCACCACTCTCCGCCGTCGATCCTCCACGCGTCGGCGCGTGAAGGCGCGTGGCTCCGCCAGCAGTCGCCGTCTTCTTTTCAGTGCAGTCGGAATTCCTTCCCCGTCGGTTCCGTCCGGTTAGTTTTTCAATCCAAGCATTTTTTGTTTTCTGCCTCGGTTCACGTGCTCGAGTTTCAGTTCGTTTTTTGGGTTAAACAACTTTTCAAATGGGAAACGAACGAACTCACACCATTGCATTGTAACACCCTAAATTTTTACCCTTGAATTTAATAAAAGATTATACCTTTTTAAATAAAATAAAGTTTAAGTAACATGACTTTCATTAACGAAGTTCATAAGTAACAACAAACTTAGTCAACTAATGTTGAGTTAAAACATTTCAAAAGTTATTTAACATGTGTTTACAACCCATATACAAGGACTACAAAAGATCTAAGACATTGCGGAAGCTTCAAAATGTAGTGTTCGGTTCCTTATCAATTGCTTGATCACCATCCGTAAGTTCCCCAACGTAACCTAATGTCAAAACCATATCAAAGGTTAGTTTTGGCAATATTGAAACATGTATAAAATAAAAAAATTTAAAAGTTTATGGATCCACCGTAAATTACGGTGTTACCGTAATTTACGGTGAGTTCTGGAAATGTTTGGTCACCGTAAACCAGGAGGGATCTACCGTAACATATCTGACCTTTACCGTAAATTACGGTACTACCGTAATTTACGGTAATTCCTGGAAATCCATGTCTTGTTTGTTTTGTTCATTTCGCTCAAACCCAACTCTTGGAATTCGCTTTTCTAACAACCCACTACATCAAATCCTAGTATTTCTAACATGTTATATATTAACCAATATCAAAGAACAATCCATCATATTCCGGAGCATTAATCATGTTTTCTTGATTATTTGACCCGTTTGGCTCGTCTAAGGAATCCTCCTATATGACGACTACCAACGAGTACCAACCGAATTTAATCAATCAATCAATATAACGACTTCATCACTTAATTCAAAACAACTCTTATTCCAAATTCAATTACACATTAGAATCATCCAATCTAATAAATTTAACGGGTCAAGTTACATACCTTAGTGTACGCCCTTCAATCGCAAATCACCACCGGCTTGTCCACTCGACGTTCCGGTATCCTTTCCTATAGAGTTCAATTCAAGACATGTTTAGAACTCTTGGTTTCACATATATAACGCACACTTCGGCATACATCATATTTATGCGTTTTTAACTTAACAATTCAGTTTCAAGCCTTCTTTTACGCATTTCAACAAACACTATATAGGCAGAATTTTATATCCTTTGTATTCAAGTTCATAGATTGCTACTTAGCTAACTTAACATCAATAAAGCCCTCATATAGCATTTTAATCATCATAACTTTCTGAAATCACTTTCTACAATCAATTTACATTAGGATAATCATCTAAACCCTAATGTTCATCATTATCTTGTAAAACCCACAACCCACCTTCAAGGTGTTCATGGAATTTTCCTGAATTTGAGCATGATCTCACATGTAATTGTCTAGGTTTCACTCCTAGACACTATATCATCCCTAATCTAATCACATAACTCACATGCAACATCAAATTTCAGATTTTCCAAAATCATGAGATTTTCAAGTTTAGAGATTTCATCAGATTTTACATACCTTATGATCCTCTTGCGATGAGGATCACGATTCTAGGCTCGGATTTCGTTTTGGACCAGATTTGCACATCCAGTTTGAGAGTTTTAGTGATTTTAGGGTTTGGAGCTAAGGGGGTGTCGACCTGGTCTTTCCCCTGATCGACCAACACCTCTTTTGGGGGTGTTTGGTTTACTTTAATTTGTTTTAACAATTTAAGTTTCAATTTTGTCAACTTAGGCCCCTCAACTTTGTCCTACTTATTGTTTAGTAGCCTTTAACCCTATTATAGGCTATTTCCAGTCTTGTAACTAGCTAGGTTAAAAGTTCCTAGTTAATAAATTCTCGTCTATTTATACTTTATAGTTACAATATAAAGTTTTATATTTTCGGGGTGTTACAAGTCCACCCCCCTTAAAAAGGGTTTCGTCCCCGAAACCGAAGTACGTACCAAATAATGTAGGGTGAAGACGTCGCATCTCCTCTTCGGACTCCCATGTAGTGTCCGAACCCTTCCTATGCTCCCATTTGACTTTGACTTGGTCAATTTGTTTATTTCGTAAATGTTTGACCTTTTGGTCTAAAATCTCCACCGGTCTCACCGCATAATTCAGACTATTATCCACTTCGATATCATCGTAATGGATATAGGCCGTTTCGTCTGCTAGGCACTTTCTTAATTGTGACACGTGAAACGTGCCAAGGATTCCACTTAGCTCCTCCGGTAATTCAAGACGGTAAGCTACCTTGCCAACTCTCCCGATAATTTTAAATGGCCCGATAAACCTTGGGCTTAGCTTCCCCCTTTTTCTGAATCTAATAACGTCCTTCCATGGGGAAACTTTTAGCATGACCGTGTCACCGACTTGGAATTCGATTGGCCTTTTCCTTTTATCAGCATACGCCTTTTGCCTGTCTTGAGCCGCTTTCAAGTGTGCCCGAACTTTATCAATCTTTTCATTCGTGGCTCGTACTATCTCTTGGTGGGCGAGTTCACGTGGACCCACTTCACCCCAACATACCGGGGTTCGACACTTCCTACTGTAAAGCATTTCGTATGGTGCCATATTAATACTAGATTGGTAACTGTTGTTATACGAAAACTCGACTAACGGTAAGTGAACATCCCAACTGCCTCCAAAGTCGATTATACACGCCCGTAGCATGTCCCCCAATGTTTGTATCGTTCTTTCACTTTGTCCATCCGTTTGAGGAGGGTACGCAGTGCTAATGAACAGTTTGGTCCCCATTTGCTCTTGGAAATCTCGCCAGAAATTCGAGGTAAACCGGTATCCCTATCGGACATGATGGACACCGGCACCCCATGACGTGCTATGATTTCATTGGTATAAACTTCTGACATCTTTTCTGACGTATAAGTCTCACGAATCGGAATGAAGTGAGCACTTTTCGTCAATCTATCCACCACTACCCATATGGCATCAAAACCACGATTCGTCTTAGGCAACTTGGTTAACAGGTCCATTGCAATATGTTCCCATTTCCAAACCGGAATTTCTAACGGTTGGAGTTTGCCGTATGGTTTCTGGTGCTCCGCCTTGACTTGTAAACATGTCAAGCATTTTTCCACATATTTCGCCACGTCCCTCTTCATTCCGGGCCACCAATAATTTTGTTTCAAATCATTGTACATCTTGGTTGCACCCGGATGAATCGAATAACGGGATTTATGAGCTTCGTTAAGTAGAAGCGCCTTTACTCCACAAGTATGTGGGACCCATATCCTTCCGGATCGAGTCTTCAACCCGTGATTCCCATCCGACAAATCTTTCAATTGACCGATTATTCTTTCTTTCTTCCAATTTTCTTCTTTTACTGCTTCTAACTGCGCCTCTCGAATACGTTCAAGTATACCCGAGGTCACCATGAGTTGCATCGACCTCACTCGTATTGGGACATAGTCCGCTTTTCTGCTTAGAGCGTCCGCTACCACATTTGCCTTTCCGGGGTGATAGTGTATCTCACAATCGTAGTCTTTCACCGTTTCCAGCCATCGCCTTTGTCGCATATTTAACTCCTTCTGATCAAAGAAGTATTTCAAGCTCTTGTGGTCGGTGAATATGGTGCATTTTACCCCATACAAGTAATGCCTCCATATTTTTAATGCAAATACTACCGCTGCCAACTCGAGATCGTGCGTGGGATATTTCTTCTCATGTATCTTCAATTTTCTCGAGGCATAGGCTATTACCTTGCCCCGTTGCATCAACACGCAACCGAGCCCCGATAATGAAGCATCCGAATAAACCACCATGTCTTCCACTCCGTTCGGCAATGTCAGTACCGGAGCTTGAGTTAGCTTTTCTTTTAGCGTTTGAAACGCTTTTTCTTGATCGATTCCCCAAATAAACTTTGCTTTCTTTTGGGTTAGCTTTGTTAGCGGTGACGCAATCTTGGAGAAATCTTGAATGAATCTCCTATAGTACCCCGCAAGCCCCAAAAAGCTTCTAATTTCATAAGGGTTTTTCGGGGGATTCCATTTTGACACTGCCTCTATCTTTGAAGGATCCACCAATACTCCGTCGGCATTTATGACATGGCCTAAAAATTGAACCTCTTGTAACCAAAAGGCACATTTAGAGAATTTTGCATACAACTTCTCTCGCCTAAGTGTCTCTAACACTTCTTGTAAGTGGTGTGCGTGTTCAGCTTCACTTTTCGAGTACACCAGGATATCATCGATAAACACGATGACCGACTTATCCAACATTAGCTTGCAAACCCGGTTCATGAGGTCCATGAAAGCCGCGGGTGCGTTTGTTAGCCCAAACGACTTCACGAGGAATTCGTAATGTCCGTATCTCGTGTGGAAAGCCGTCTTCGGCACATCTTCTTCTTTGACCTTTAGTTGGTGATACCCCGGCCTAAGGTCAATTTTTTAAAACCAGTTCGTGCCTTGTAATTGGTCAAATAAGTCATCTATTCTTGGGAGCGGGTATCGGTTCTTTACTGTGAGTTTGTTTAACTCCCGGTAATCGATACACATGTGCATGCTCCCGTCTTTCTTTCTTACGAACAACACCGGTGCGCCCCAAGGAGACACACTCGGCCTTATGAATCCCTTGTCAAGCAGGTCTTGAATTTGGGACATCAACTCTTGTAATTCCGACGGTGCAAGTCGGTACGGGGCTTTTGCTACGGGTTTCGCGCCCGGAATCAATTCGATCCCGAACTCTATTTCCCGTTCAGGCGGTATCCCCGGTAAATCTTCTGGAAAAACATCTTCATAATCTCGTACTACCGGTACATCTCCAATCTTTCGTGATTCTTTCTCGGGCTCATTAGCGTATATCATGAATGCCTTGCATCCTCGCTTCATTGGCTTGTGAGCTTTCAACATTGAGCATACTATGGGGTTGCCTCCTTTTTCGCCATAAATGGTAACGTGTTTCCCGCTCGGAGATGTTAGTTTTATCTCTTTACGGAAGCACACGACCTTTGCATGGTGTCAAGATAGCCAATCCATCCCAACGACTACTTGAAATTCTCCCATCAACATCGGGATTAGATTTATCAAATATTCTTCATCATCGATGCTCAGTTTACAATTTTCACATACATCACAAACAATAAAGCTCTTGTTATTACCTATCTCTACTTCTAAAGGCACAGGTAATTTTGTTAGAACGAATGAAGGATGTCGAATAAGTCCATATGAAACAAAGGATTTATTCGCACCCGTATCAAATAACACGTGTGAAGGAATTGAATTTACAGCAAATATACCTGAGACCACGTCAGGTTCAACCTTTGCTTCTGCGGCGGTTAGTTGAAAAGATCTTGCCTTTGCTTTCGGGGCTTAACCTTTCGGTTCCTGCCCATCCTTCTTTCCAACCAACTCCGGGCATTCCGACTTCTTGTGACCCGTTCGATAACAATTGTAACAAACCGTCACTTTCTCCGGGCATGATATAGCCATATGTCCCGTTTTCTTGCATATGGGACAAGGCTTATCCTTGTAACGGCATTCGCCCTTATGACCCTTCCCGCAGATTCTGCAACTTGGCGACCCGCCTTTCGTATCAGATTTCTTTGCGCTTTCTTTTGTTCGTGCCTTCTTAGTAGGGCTTGGATTCACATCTTGTGCCCTTCGTTCACCCCGTTCTATGCTCTTTTTCAGTTCGATCTCCCTTTCCCGAGCAGCATTGACAATCTCGGTAAGGGTCTCATATTTTGAAGGGGTTATGAACTCTCTATACTCCGCACTTAGCATGTTATGGTAGTAATAGACCTTTTGTTCTTCATTTGTCACCAAATCATCACAGAACTTTATCTTGTCCATAAACATCCCCGTGATCTTGTCTATGGATTCACCCTTGTGTCTGAGTTGCATGAACTCTTCCTTGATTCTATTTATGACCGCTTTGGGACTATGGTGTTTAAGAAACGGCGTCTTAAACTCCTCCCATGTCATGGCCTTAGCCGCTTCACTTCCGATCTCCTTCTTTTTGTTATCCCACCAGTCTTTCGCTTGACCTCTTAATTGACCCGTACCATAAGCTACGTAGTCATTTTCATCACAATGAGTTCTCTCGAATACTCCTTCGATATCACTTAGCCATCGTTGGCACACAATTGGATCAACCTCCCCATTATATATTGGTGGTTTACAGGCCATGAATTCCTTGTATGAACAAGGCTTTCGTCCACCATGCTTTTCCTTTGCTACATTTGAGTCATCTTCCAGTTTCTTGATTCTATCTTGTACTATTGATAAAACTGTGTTTTGAATTTTATCAATAAAGCCCGACAAACTGTTTTCGATCGCCTTTCCAACCTCTTCGGTAATCACTTCCCTCACTTGTTCGGTGACTCTTGGCACCGCATCATCGTTACTTTTATCAGCCGTCTCTATTTCTGAAATGTTTACATAAGTTGTTAAACATTCCATTTATAACACATGCTTTACTTGTTTTGATTTAATCAAGTTCATAACTCGATTTAATCATTCTTGTTTCAATTCAATCAAGTTCGTAACTTGATTTAATCATTCTTGTTTCAATTCAATCAAGTTCGTGACTTGATTTAATCATTCTTGTTTCATGCATTTCTTGTTTTTTTTTAGTGAGCTTACACACTCTTTTCATGCATATTTGTTCATTTCTCATTTTCTACGTAGTACATAATTTATTAACAAAAGAAGTTAGTTCTTACCGGACGATCGATCAAGCTTGAACCGAACACTTATTGACAACCTTGAGCTCTGATTACCAACTTGTAACACCCTAAATTTTTACCCTTGAATTTAATAAAAGATTATACCTTTTTAAATAAAATAAAGTTTAAGTAACATGACTTTCATTAACGAAGTTCATAAGTAACAACAAACTTAGTCAACTAATGTTGAGTTAAAACATTTCAAAAGTTATTTAACATGTGTTTACAACCCATATACAAGGACTACAAAAGATCTAAGACATTGCGGAAGCTTCAAAATGTAGTGTTCGGTTCCTTATCAATTGCTTGATCACCATCCGTAAGTTCCCCAACGTAACCTAATGTCAAAACCATATCAAAGGTTAGTTTTGGCAATATTGAAACATGTATAAAATAAAAAAATTTAAAAGTTTATGGATCCACCGTAAATTACGGTGTTACCGTAATTTACGGTGAGTTCTGGAAATGTTTGGTCACCGTAAACCAGGAGGGATCTACCGTAACATATCTGACCTTTACCGTAAATTACGGTACTACCGTAATTTACGGTAATTCCTGGAAATCCATGTCTTGTTTGTTTTGTTCATTTCGCTCAAACCCAACTCTTGGAATTCGCTTTTCTAACAACCCACTACATCAAATCCTAGTATTTCTAACATGTTATATATTAACCAATATCAAAGAACAATCCATCATATTCCGAAGCATTAATCATGTTTTACTTGATTATTTGACCCGTTTGGCTCGTCTAAGGAATCCTCCTATATGACGACTACCAACGAGTACCAACCGAATTTAATCAATCAATCAATATAACGACTTCATCACTTAATTCAAAACAACTCTTATTCCAAATTCAATTACACATTAGAATCATCCAATCTAATAAATGTAACGGGTCAAGTTACATACCTTAGTGTACGCCCTTCAATCGCAAATCACCACCGGCTTGTCCACTCGACGTTCCGGTATCCTTTCCTATAGAGTTCAATTCAAGACATGTTTAGAACTCTTGGTTTCACATATATAACGCACACTTCGTCATACATCATATTTATGCGTTTTTAACTTAACAATTCAGTTTCAAGCCTTCTTTTAGGCATTTCAACAAACACTATATAGGCAGAATTTTATATCCTTTGTATTCAAGTTCATAGATTGCTACTTAGCTAACTTAACATCAATAAAGCCCTCATATAGCATTTTAATCATCATAACTTTCTGAAATCACTTTCTACAATCAATTTACATTAGGATAATCATCTAAACCCTAATGTTCATCATTATCTTGTAAAACCCACAACCCACCTTCAAGGTGTTCATGGAATTTTCCTGAATTTGAGCATGATCTCACATGTAATTGTCTAGGTTTCACTCCTAGACACTATATCATCCCTAATCTAATCACATAACTCACATGCAACATCAAATTTCAGATTTTCCAAAATCATGAGATTTTCAAGTTTAGAGATTTCATCAGATTTTACATACCTTATGATCCTCTTGCGATGAGGATCATGATTCTAGGCTCGGATTTCGTTTTGGACCAGATTTGCACATCCAGTTTGAGAGTTTTAGTGATTTTAGGGTTTGGAGCTAAGGGGGTGTCGACCTGGTCTTTCCCCTGATCGACCAACACCTCTTTTGGGGGTGTTTGGTTTACTTTAATTTGTTTTAACAATTTAAGTTTCAATTTTGTCAACTTTGTCCTACTTATTGTTTAGTAGCCTTTAACCCTATTATAGGCTATTTCCAGTCTTGTAACTAACTAGGTTAAAAGTTCCTAGTTAATAAATTCTCGTCTATTTATACTTTATAGTTACAATATAAAGTTTTATATTTATAGTTACAATGATTTGCTTCAACGGTTCCTTGCTTTTTGGTCATCGGGTCCTCAAACCAACTCAGTACAACCAGGTACGTTTTCTAGCTTTGACTTATCCTGGATTATTGATTATGGAGCTACTCATCACATGACTGCGAATCAAGGAATTCTCACTAGCCTTAATAATACCTCTTAATCACCGGTTAAACTTGCAGATGGTTCCTCGTGCCCCGTACGCGGCATTGGATCCATTCAGAACCCAGATAGCCTAAACATGTCTTCTGTTCTTCTTGTTCCTAACTTCCCTGCCAGTCTTTTATCTGTCAGTCAGATTACTAAACGAAATAATTGTTCCATTACCTTTTATCCTACTCATTGTACCTTTAATGAACTAGGTACTAACCGAGTAATTGGTACCGGCCTCGAATCAGGAGGTCTCTATCGAATGTCTTCATTGTCGCATCCCAAAGCAAACATCTGTGAGTCTAGTATCTTTGAAACTCATTGTCGGTTAGGCCATCCCTCAGCAGCCATCCTACGACAAATGAGACCTGGCATCTCTATTCCTGATAACTTCCATTATGAGTCATGTCAGCTCGGTAAACATACTCGACGTCCTTATCCCCCAAAAGTGTCAAGCCGAACCATTTCCATATTTGAACTTGTCCATTCAGATGTATGGGGTCCATGTCCAGTTAAGACTACATTGGGCTTTCAATACTTTGTTACTTTCATTGATGATTATTCTCATGCCACATGGGTTTACCTATTGAAATCCCGTAGTGAAATCAACTCGATCTTTCGTGAATTCCATGCATATGTCAAGACCCAGTTCAAAACATCCATCCAAACCGTACGCACCGATAATGCTAAAGAATATATGTCCATCGATTTCTCTACATATCTCAAATCACAAGGTATTATTCACGAGACTTCTTGCGCATATACATCTCAACAGAATGGTGTTGCTGAACGCAAGAACCGCCATCTGTTGGATGTTACTCGCACACTCATGATTCATTCTCATGTTCCTCGTCAATTTTGGGGTGATGCTGTCCTTACTGCGGCTTATCTGATTAATCGTATGCCATCGTCTGTTCTTCATGGTCAAACCCCGTTCTCTGTTTTCTTTCCTAGAGGAACTCCGTTTCCTCTTGAGCCTCAAATTTTTGGATGTGTAGCTTATGTCCATGATCATCGTCCCGGAGTCCCTAAAATCGACCCTCGAGCCATTTGTTGTATCTTTGTGGGTTACTCACGTGTCCAGAAAGGTTATCGGTGTTATAGTCCTTCTCTTCGTTGATATTTTACCAGTGCTGATGTCACCTTTGATCAGTTGTGCCCTTTCGATCCAGAATCTTCCATTCTAGTTTCTGACCTGTTTCCTGATCCTGATATACCTGAGTCTCACATCATTCCTACATTTCCTGTGTCATCTATTTCCTCTACCCCTTCGGTCTCAGACACCACAGTTCCAACTCCTATAGCTTCGGGCCTTCCGACAGATCCTCCGCCATTACTCTACACATATTCTCGACGAGGTAAGGATCAGACCTCAGTGACCCTTGATCCCCAGCCTACCCATCCCTCTGGTACGTCCTCAGCTCCGCCTGCCATGACCGAACCTGACACACCCTTGCCAGATACTACCTCAGGTACCCCTGCTTATGACCCTCCGGGTGCACCATATCCCGATATACCCATTGCCTTCCGTAAGGAACCTAAACGTTCCACTCGTTATCCCATTCAGAATTATATTGCCTACGCTCATCTCTCTACTGAGTCACATGCCTTTACCACTTCCCTGGATTCCTACCCGATTCCCAAGAATGTGATAACAGCTCTGGCTCATCCAGGATGGCGTCAAGCCATGGAAGACGAGATTGGGGGGCCTTACGGGCCAATCAGACTTGGGATCTTGAACCATTTCCTCCTGGTAAGCGTGTTGTTGGTTGTCATTGGGTTTTCACAGTAAAACTTAACCCTGATGGTTTACTACATCGTCTGAAAGCTCGTCTGGTAGCTAAAGGTTATTCTCAAGCTTATGGTATTGATTATGACGAGACTTTCTCCCCGGTTGCGAAGATGCCCTCTATGCGTATTTATATTGCTCTTGCTGCCATTCATCATTGGCCGCTCCACCAGCTTGATGTCAAGAACGCCTTTCTCAATGGTGTTCTTGAGGAGGAGGTTTATATGGAGCAGCCACCTGGGTTCATTGTTGAGGAGGAGGCCTCAAAAGTATGCAAACTACGCCGTTCCCTATATGGTCTCAAACAGTCTCCATGGGCATGGTTTGGTCGCTTCTCTAGTGTTATGGGAGAGTTTGGGATGGTTCGTAGTGCATATGATCACTCTGTATTCTTCAGACATCATCAGGTATGAAGGATCATCTTAGCTGTCTATGTGGATGATATCATAGTCACAGGGGATGATGAAGATGGGATTACCAAGCTCAAACAGTTCCTTCAGTCTCAGTTTCAGATTAGTGACTTGGGTCGGCTTCGGTACTTCCTTGGCATAGAAGTATCTCGTTCCCCACAAGGAATACTTCTCTGTCAATGAAAGTATGTCCTTGATATGCTAACTGAGTGTGGCTTACTGGGTTGCAAACCGGTTGACAGTCCTATGCTTCCTACAAGAAAGCTCCTTCCAAAGGATGGAAGTCCAATGAAAGATCCTGAGTGATACAGACGACTGGTCGGAAAACTTAACTACTTAACTGTCACCCGGCCAGATATCTCCTTTGTCGTCAGTGTCCTAAGTCAATTCAAGGCCACTCCATACACAGGACACTGGGATGCTGCTCTCCGTGTCTTAAGATATCTCAAGAGCACACCAGGCCTAGGGATCTTATATTCCGATCAGGGTCATTGTCGTGTGGGTCCTTTCACAGAAGATGGAGATGGACGTATATCTGGATTCTCAGACGCAGATTGGGTAGGCTGTCCTATTTCCCGTCGATCCACCACTGGGTACTGTGTTTTCGTTGGAGGAAATCTTGTTTCCTGGAAGAGTAAGAAACAACACACCGTACCTAGATCAAGTGTCGAATCAGAGTACAGAGCTATGGCAGATGTTACATCAAAGATGATATGGGTTCGTCGTCTTCTCAGAGAACTTGGGGTTATCTCTGAAGACTTGATGCGATTATACTGTGATAATCAATCAGCTATACATGTAGCCAAAAATCAAGTATTCCATGAGAGAACTAAACACATTGAGGTTGATTATCACCTAATCAGAGATCGGATAGTCGGTACTCAAAAGGATCCTCCATCGATTCAGCCAATCCATGTTAGGACGGAATTCCAACTAGCGGATATCTTCACGAAACCACTCCGGAAGGCACAAATAGACTTCATATGTAACAAGTTGGGCATGATTAACATCTATGCTCCAACTTGAGGAGGAGTGTTAGTTGTAAATAGTTGAAGGACCTAGTTGTTAACTAGAGGTCTCTACATGCAATTATAGATGTCCTTGCATGTAATTATAGGTGTCCCTACATGTAATTAATATTTACTTGTTGGTCCCTCCTTCCCCTATAAATAGAGGGATCCTCTTCATTTGTAAAGACACTTTTCATGAATACAAGTTCAGATTTCCTTTCCATTTCATACCTGTCTCTTTTACACCGAGGTTCTGAGATATTCGGTCTTTATGCTACTTATCATCTGGGTATCATGGTTGTATCTTCTACCGAAAAATATAACGGAGACGAAGTCTAGATCTTCCATGATACTATGCATATGTGTACATATTGCATATGACCTCAGTAAGTGATCAACAATCACATTTCCAAAAAAATAAGTGATAAAATATCACATTTATCCGGGAGTCAAGTTCGTCTCTTTGCTGTACGATGTACTGACCTGTTCACAAACTTTCTCATGTGCCCTCATGCATATGAAAATCAAGTTCCTCATCAATAAGTGATTCTATCACATAGGGCTTGTTTTCAAATCAAAATAAGTGAGTTTCACACATTCTTTTATACGGTCAAACAGATGATAAACGGTATACTCACCGGTAAGATGAACTATCGTGCATACCTTGATACGGGAATGTGTCGTGAGTGGATTCGCATCGACTTGTAAGTATAATCCTTACCGTAAATCGTATCTCCGAATTGTGATTCCGTCTGATCAGTTTGAGCTTATGTGGACAATAATACCGATAATCGAGGTAGTATACTTATCCAGAGCTTTAAACAGAACAAAAATCATGTTGACTAAGACCGTAAGCTGGTATGATTCCTTTTCCTTGAAATTCGCAAAAAGATTGCACTTGTACAGTTGCTTATTGCTTTTTTTTAGTTTATCGCACTTTAAATTTAGTTTTAGTGTAAATTGTAAAGTTTGTTTTTGATTAAGCCGAAGTTGTTGCTTGGTGTTATCTGCCGGAAGCTTGAAACCTACTTCATAAAACGTCTTTGCATATGATAAACTCCATCATAATGAAAATATGTTCAGTATGCAAAATTTCAAAATTTTCAAGACTTGGTGTACTTTGAAAAATGGTGTAGACGAAAGTCCAAGTGTCGACGAAACCCCTCTTATGTCGACGAAACCCTATGGTCAAAGTCAATGCTTTTCAACTTGGTCAATTTTGGTCAAACCTGATTTGGTGTTCGACGAAACCCCCACGTTTCGTCGAGGTAACGACGAAACCCCCTGGCCCAGTTATGTTTCGTCATTGGCTAAATGTTCAGGCCCAGTCCAAGCCCATACAAGGGAGTTTCGTCGAGCCCGCCTAGAGTTTCATCGAAATGGAAGTTTCGTCGAAATCAAAGATATTTAAAAGCGGTCCCAGGTCAATTATTGTTCACTTTTTCAAACCATATCCCCGTTTCTCCTTCTTCATCACTCAACCGCCATACCCATTAACCATATCTCAAAACCCTTTATTTTATCAAAGTTTTTCTGAAAATCAAAGGTATACAAAATGAACATGTTCATGTTTCGAACATTATGAACCGTCTGCTTTTGTTCGAAACCCTCGGTGACCCACTTTACTTGTTATATTCATGTTCTAAAACCTATGCTTGTTTTGATTTCTTATATAAACAGATAGATTTAGGATGGTTACATTGTTTGATTCTTGATTCGGGGTGGGTTTCAGGTAACAAAAACAGGGGTTGTTTGTTTGTTTGTTGTTTGGGTTGTTTCGATGGGTTTCGGTCAAATCCATGTCGGTTTTACATCAGTGTTGTTTTCAGTTTTGGTTTGGGTTAACAAAAGGGTGTAGATGTCTGTGTTTGTGGTGTGTTTCTTCAATTTACCATAAACGGCGAAACCCCCAAATTTACAAAACCCTAACTATGACGAAAACCCTAATCTTGACGAAACCCTCTGTTAACGACGAAACCTGAGTTTCTTCAAAATGGACATAACGAAAACCCCTCAATGACGAAACCCTCTTTAAAATTGGACCTTTCGTCGAAGGACTGTCGACGAAACCCCACTGGTCAACGGTCAACTCTGACTTTTGTTAACCAAGGGAGTTTCATCGTGCAGTAAGGAGTTTCGTCGAGATCATGAGGTTTCGTCGTCCATGCCTTAATGAAATTTTCAGTTTGGTGTTTGTTCACAGAAGATGTGTATGTATATGTTAAATGTCAATTGTATACATGAACTTGTATACATATATGTCTGAATGCATATGTTATACCATTGTTGCTTATTGTGGACGTTTTAAGTTTCAGATGGCACCGAAAGAAGGAAAACATAATAAACTGACTAAGAAGGAAAACAAGTCGGAAGAGGAGATAATGTCTGAAAAGCGTCATAATTAAATTGCTTTTCTGGATCCGGAAGGAAAGATATCCGAACTAAAAGAGATTACTCAATGGATCCGGGAGTGGCGGATCAATCATGCTGTTACATTCTCAACGCCTGTCTACAAATCACTTATCAAAGCCTTCTGGAATACCGCAAGCGTGGTACAGGTTGATGGAAAGGAAGTTATACAGGGACGAGTGAATGATCTGGATGTTATAGTCTCTCCGGATATCTTGAACGATGTTTTACAGTTGCAAGATCATCCGGATGCTTCTTATTCTGTACCTATCATATGTACGTGTGGATGTTTATTACGGATGAAGTGCACTAGCGATATCTTCAGCAATCAGATTAACAAGGGAGATCTGCCTCTACGTTACAAGTTCCTCTTGCACGTTCTGATTCAGTGTATCAGTAACAGACGTGCAGGATACGACATGGCAGGGAACGATCTTGTAGGGCTTATGGTGGCTTTGGTGCTGAACAAACCATTCAGTATATCAAAGTATATCTTCAGCAATATGAAAGAGAATATGACGAGGACTGGAAGTAGGATAACCGGGAACAAGTTCTGGATGTATCTGCGGTTCCTTCAAATGATTATGAATGTCCAGCATCCTAATCTTCCGAAAGCCGACGACGACATTCTGAAGATAGAGCCTATGATCTTGAATTCATTAAAGATAATCAAGAGTCTTGCTGCCAAGAGATACAAAGAAAGCGATCCTCCTAGAAAGTTAATCGGTGCTCTTGGGAAACCAGACTACATTGCTCCAGCTGATGATAAATGGCGTCGTGATGACAGCCAATCTGATAACGAAGAGCCGGAGTTGAATAGAAAAAGGATTGAAAAGTTTGGTCTAGATCCAGTTGATTCTGATATGTCGGAGAGTGATAGTGATGACGATGGTGATGATGGTGGTGATACAGTTGTCGTTGGTGCATCTAGTGCCGGTGCAGCTGGTGGTACATCAGCTGGCGACGACGAAGAGGATTCTGATTTGGATGATCATCTTATTGAGCCTGGATACGAAATGTATCTCGATGAACGTGGTGTTAAAAGATACAGGAAGATTAGACAGGAGGATGACCCAGAATACGTTCCTTTAGATACTGAAGCGGAACGTTTGAAGAAAAAGAAATCGGATGTCCATCAGAAGAAGAAAGCAAGAAGATACTTGGCTACCTCTGCATCCGTTCCTCAAGAGCCTATTCAAGAAACTCCTGTAGTATCTACAGCTCCTGAAACTCCTGTAGTCACTACAGCGACTCCTGAAACACCAACTGTTGCGCCACAAGCTCCTCCGCGCTCAGTTGCGGTGGCTATTAGAGAAACGACCTCTTAGCCTGTCGCAGAGCGAAGACAAAGCAGATTTGAGCGGATGCAACCTGATGAGAAGGTAGACTTCCTATTTTCTCAGTTACAAGCTGCAGCAAGTCAAATCGACAGGCAAACAAACATGATCAACGTTACTAGAACATATCTGATCAAACAACAGCTGCAGATCAACACCTTAAACTCCACAGTTGCTCGACAACAAGCTGAAATTGAGCATCTGAAAGCAGAGAATGCTAGCTTGAAAGCTGCAGAAGAAACGAGAGAGCAAAACAACTCTATACTTCGGAAGTTGGCTGAGGATCTTAAAGGCAGGCGCGACTACATGAAAAAGTGGTACGACTCTCGAAATACAACGATAGTTGATGGAGTCAAGAAGATTAATGCAGCCTATGAGTTTCTTCGAAATCGGGTCGCTGCTCTGTGGGATGATCGATGTAAGCAACAAGAAGTAATGAAGAAAAGGGATGATGATCCTGAAGATCAAGGGAATCCTGATCCTTCTGCTACATCACAACAGCCACCAGCCACTACATCTTCTGAAATCATTGTTGTTCAACCGTCAGTGATCGAATCTGGTCAAGGAACCTCCAGTGGAACAGTTGAAGAAATACAACAGATTGAATCTTTGCCTGGTACATCTTCTGTTCCTAGCACTGCTGATCTTGCATTGCAGGCTATTCATCCGATTACTGGAGAACTTCTCGAATAAGGAGAAATCATCTCGGATCTTTCTCATGAGCAGTTACTTGCTCTAAACGCAATGAAAGAGATTAATGATGCTGAGATCGATAAGATGCCGAGTGAGCCTGAAACTGCTGATGTTGAAAACATTGAAGATATTGTTTTTTAGGGAAATGAGAAGAAGTCCGCGTATGTGCGTCAAGACGGGACTGAATTCGCTCCTTTCGATGAAGAATGGTTACAAGAGAATGTGGACGTCATAGATGAGCATTTAAAGAACCGTGATACTTCTGAAAATGCCACAGATGCGTTCTCCGAGTGGCGAAGACAATTCTTATCTAGGGTTTCCAAGCCTGTGTCGGCCGACGTTCAAGTTGATTACTTACAGTTTGAAAAGGTGAAGCCGAATGGAAGAATTCTGTGTTGGATGTTCGTCAAGGAAATACATTGTGTCGCCATCAAACGGGAATTTGGTATTCAATACTTCCGATCGTTGCTAAGCATACTATCTTTACCTTTTTACGATGTTGCAGCTTTGACAAAGCTAGAGCTCATTAATCGCTCAAACTTCGAAGGAGCTACATTGTTCGAACAAAAGATTAAGATGAACAAAATGTCAGGCTGGAAAGAAGAGTCATACAAGCCTCAGTTTTCGATTTATCAACGGATAAAGTTCACTTTAGATCCAGCGACCAACACGGCGCTCTACAAGCTCGTGTATCAACCCGCGAAGGTCATGGATAAGATTCCGTTAATGCCGATGAAGCAGAACTTTCTTGAAGAAATGAGGTTATGGTGCTATGACTCAGATACGCACGAGGCGATGATTATTTTTAATGGCGATCGTGAGAACTTCCGGATATTGGATCCGATGTTGATAGCTAACATGACTGCGGCCGACATCAACAAGTTGTATCGGCATGATATCTTCTACAAAGACAAGGACGCACATCAAGCATTAAAATTACAACGCGTCGCTTGTTATTGCTTTTATCGCAGAATTCATGTCGGTAGCACCTGGACGCTGAAGCACTGAAGAGTAGAAGACCGAAGACCAGTAACAGACAACGGGGAGTTTGTTGGTTCACTTTTTGTGTCTGTAACTTGTCTTTTATTACGATGTATTTTGTACGGTCTTTTACGTATTATCGAGTCTGTATTCACCGTTGACCAAGTCGGATATCCTCCTATCCTACTTGTGTCCGACTAGTTTGTCTAAATTGATATGCAATGAACGATGCATGTTGCATAAAGGGTATTTATGTCAATGTTTATGTTTATATGTTGTGTGATGTTTGCTGTCTGTTTACAGCAAACAGAACAGCTTTTGCAGCCTTCGACGAAACCCCCCAGGTTTCGTCGAACACGTCATGACGAAACCCCCAATTGTCCAATTCATAAGGTTTCGTCGTTAACAGTGACGAAACCCCCAGGTTTCGTCGACTGTTGGGTTTCGTCAGGCCCAATGTCAGCCCAATGATGTTTCGTCGAGCCCAAGTTAGGTTTCGTCGATGTTGGGCCCAGGCTGCTATATAAACACTTTCTAGTTTCACTTTGAAACTAGATGAGAGCATACCCTGAGAGTTATATTGTCAAACTGTGTGTGTATCAGTTGATCTTGGTTCTCATCCCGTTTAATCAATAGATTGCGTTTCATTGGTTATACCGCGTTTGTTATTAACTGTGTTTGATTTGGCATCGTTACGGGGATTCCGCACCCGTGACATTGTTTGTTATAAACAAGGGTTTGGTTTTCGTTATCGATCCTCAGATTTTGGGACCTACATTAGAGGAGTGGATTTCTTGCAAAGCTCCAAAAGCGTCTTTTTACCCAAATGGAAACTATTACCCTCATGGATATTATTTGTGCGACGGAATTTATCCTAGGTAATCGATTTTCGTGAAGATGTTTAGTGATTCTATTGATGAAAAAGAGCATACTTTAAAAAGGTTCAAGAGTCTTCACAAAAAGACATTGAGAGATGCTTTGGGGTTCTTAAACAACGCTGGCAATATTTGAGAAATCCTTGTCGTGCATGGAGCAAACAAAAAATGAGATATGCTATGTACGCTTGTATAATCATGCACAACATGATTTTGGAAGACGAAGGAAAGGAGATATGCCAGAATTATGTGCCAGAAGCCATTCAAGAGGAGCATCCACAGGCGTCAATGGAAGAAAGAGTGAGTAATGCGCGAGAGTTGCGTTACGAACCGTACCATTCCGCATTAACGGTTGATTTGGTACAACACGCATGGTCGGTTCGGTATGTACCACCTGAGGGTCAAGAAGAAATGGAGGAAGACGAAGTTGGCGAGGGTGAAGAAAGCGAAGACGAAAACTAATGTATTTTTTTTAATTTAGTCGGTTTTTAATTATTTTTATTTGTAGTATTGTATTTTTTTAATTTAATGAAGTATTTTAAGTTTTTAAAATAAAAAAAATAATTGTTTAATGATTGGAATGGGCGTTATTGGGCATTATTCCCACTACGCCACTTTAGCAATAACCCCCAATAATGCCCCCATGTTGACTGGGCTGTCACGTGGCGCAAAACGCCCAAAGGTGGGGGCATTATTGCTCAAACCACTACACATGGTCTTATGCAATTTCCCTAAGACTATCCCCATTGGTGACATTGAGTCAACCTAGGTTGTGAAAATAATAAAAATAAAAATAAAAATTCATTTAATATCAACAACCTGGTCTTAGTCACGACCCAGGTTGTGACATTGATTCTCACAATTGCCATGCCACATGTCAACATTCCAATGTATGATATAATTATTTTAATTTTCTTTTTTCTTTTAACATAATTAATTATAAGTATAATTAGATTATATCTAATAACTTATAAAATTTAACTGTTTTTAAAAATCTAAAATAACAGTCTTGTTTATTTTTTATTTTTTTTTGTGATCATGCAGATATAAATTTTATAAAAAGATGATATATTTTTTTAATTGTTTTTTTATCTAACATTATCTTATTTGCCACATGTCAACATTCTATTGGTTTGTTAGATTTTTTTATAAAATTTATTATCTAAAAATCTAACATTATCCAATTTAAAAGGGATTTATAAAAAAAAATATCTAAGATTTTTAGATATATTATAAATATTGTACAAAACATAACAAAGTTTCATATCCATTCTGAATTCTATATCTCTAATCTTGTGTGGGGCAAGGATACGATGGGTAAAATTATGATCGCATGCATAATCATTCATAATATGATCGTTGAGGATGAACGGGACACATACCTTCACTATTATGATCCATCTGAATTTCTAAATGATACTCCTACAAACCAGCAACGAACAAGCTCTATTGAAGATGATGGACAATCTTTTCAATACTCCACTGAACGAATTGCAGACCTATCTAGTTATATGACTAATAGGGCACAACTTCGCGACAGAGAAACTCATATCGCTCTAAAAAACGATTTGATTGAGCATATATGGCAAAAATTTTCCAATGAGGAATAATTATGTAATTTCTATTTTATGTCCTTGTAATTTTACATTAATTGTTATGTAATATTTCTTTTTTTAATTTTTAATAACTTTTTTTATTTTAAATATTAAAGTTTAAATAATAAACATTTTTTTCATTTATGATAAATTTTATAGAAAAAATTAGAGTTAATTGCCCGGATGGTCCCTGTGGTTTTCCATTTTTTCAGGTTTAGTCCCCACCTTTTCAAAATAGCATGTTTGCTCCCTATGGTTTGCTCACTTGTTACTCGGGTAGTCCCTAAAGTGGATGAAGGTTAGCTTTTTTAGTCAAGTCTATGCGAAATTACTAAACTACCCTTAAGGATAAAAAATAATACTAAAATTAAGGGAATAGATGTGTGGGCCCCATCTTTTGTATTTAAAACCTAAAACATCCCTGAACCTTCTTCTCCACTACCAACACCATAAACCATCTACCACCAACCCGACCCACTACCATCACCGGCTACCATCACCTCCAACCCAATCCACTCATATCTCTCCCCCAACAGTTAATATTTAAATCCCTAAAACAATCAACCATCAACTCCTACAAACAATGAGTCGTCTTCCTAACATCAAATCCCAAAAACAATTAACAATCAAGTCCTAAAAATGTCTCAGCAAATAATTAACCAAACAAAAGTGAGTTAGCTGAGTAAGAAAAGAGAAGAAAACTAAAATACAGAGCCGACAGAGTAGAGGGCGATGGCTGGCATCTAGGGGTGGCGACGAGCGGCGAGATTCGGAGCATCGGTGGCGATCTCCGATGGTGGTTTTTGGTGGCAAACGGCGACAATTTTGAGGAAGCGCCACTGTGGAAAGAATTGTTCTGATCTACTTAAACCCGTAAACATGACCCATCGGCTCCAACGGCTCCGGTCCAGCTCCACCAACCGCAGCCGCTTCACTTTCCGGCAACCATCTTTTTGGGTGTTTATGATGGTTTATGCGCAGTTTGGTGGGTTTGGGGCTGTTTGGTAGAGAGCGGAAGAGTGGTGTGGTGGTGAAAGGAGGTGGTGGTGGAGGAAGGAGGTGGATTTGTAGGTGCTTGTGTGGAAGGTGGAGACGGTGGTTATAGAGAAGAAGGTTCAAGGATGTTTTAGGTTTTAAATATAAAAGATGGGGCCCACAAATCTATTTCCTGAATTTTAGTATTATTTTTTTTATCATTAAGGGTAGTTTAGTAATTTCGCATAGACTTAACTGAAAAAACTAACTTTCATTCACTTTAGGGACTACCCGAGTAACAAGTGAGCAAACCATAGGGAGCAAACATGCTATTTTGAAAAGGTGGGGACTAAACATGAAAAAATGGGAAACCACAGGGACTATGCGGGCAATTAACTCGAAAAAATTATTAACCTAAGTGATAATTATTTAATAAAAAAATGGTTGTTGTTAATGGGTGTGAAAGGTTGGGTTGGGTTGTGTAGGTGGAAGAGAGAGAAATTAATTTTTTATTGAAAGTGAGGTTGGGTTGGGTTGGGTTGTGAATGAGGATAGTCTAAGTTCTTCCTTAACGGCACAAAGCCCAATTTAATTTGAGACTTGCATTATTAAATCCATTTAGAATAAAAAGTAGCTCAAGATGTTGACTTGTATGCTTTTTGTTTTCTTCCTGCAAAAATACGATTAATATTTTACTATTAATATCAATATATTTAATTGCATTCATTTTGTTTCAAACTAGTAGATGCCTCGTCCGTGTTGCGGGGCGATGGCCGAATAATTCGCAACCAATTAAAAAAAGACCACTATAATTTTGCTAGGGAAACAAAAAATAAAACGATGATAACACCGTATTTTTGGGCTCACGGTAAAACTGTAATTTCTCATGACTAATGAGCCAGTGTTAGGCAACTCCTTGACACGGGAAGAAATTAAATCGAGTAAAACAATTAAAACAAAAAACCTTTATAGTTTTGGTAAAAAAACTAAAACGATGGGAAAAACGTAATTTTTAACCGAGGGCCAAATCATAATTTTAATTCAGGGATAAATCGTAAACTAAATGGACCAACAGGCGAGTGCCAGGAAGTTGCCGGCACAACTGTAATTTTGCACTGGGGCAAACTTGTAATGTCACCAGGAAATCAAACAAAAACGATGGGCAAAATGTAAATTTAAGTTGAGGGAAAAATCGTAACCTGGTTGTGAGAAAAAAAAACTAACGGCGAAAGTATAAATTTATACGGAGCAAAATCGTAATTTTGAGCCGATGGCAAAATTAGAATTTTTAGCCGGGAGGAAAAGCGTAAATTTATTTTTAAGCGTGGGCAAAAACATAACTTTGACCTGATGGCAAAATCGTAATTTTAAGGGAAAAAAACTAATGGCAAAACTGTAAATTGAAACAGGTAAAAATCGTAATTTTTAACCGGGGGCAAAATTGAAATATTTAGCTAGGAGCAAAAGCGTAAATTTATTTTTAAGCGGGGGCGAAAACATAAATTTGAACTGATGGCAAAATCGTAATTTTAAATCGGGATGAAATTGTAAATTTGTTGGGCCAATAGGGGAGTGCCAGGCAGCTGCCTGGCACTATTATACATGCCGCCCATTTTGCCCAATTGAGTGCCGGAACTATTACCGGCTGACGTAAGCTCACTTGAGTTTGTATGTATTTAAATAAATGACTCTACGTAAATTCCCAATAGTCCCTTTAAATGCTTTTAATCTATACTATATAATAAAAGAAACCATTTATAGGACATCATGTCATTCATTAGAGCCATCTATTTTTTAGCTTATTAAAATTAAATAATTATTTAAGAGATATACGATGAGATATCCATTTAATATATATAATTATTAAAAATATTGATAATAAAAAGAGTCATGTTAAATTATATTATTACTTTTCAAAGTTCGTAGCCCCTGCAACGATTACACCAAGGAAACCGTGTGTTCAGGTAGTACATAATCTTTTTCTGCCGGTTAGTTTTTAGTATATTCTTCTCTGTGCAAGCTTCATTCCATGTTATTAGGGATATATAAAAAAAATATATAAAACAATATATATATATATATATATATGTTTTAAATATATTTATTTTAAATAAAATATTATATATTTTTAAATATGTTTTATAAAAAAAATATGACTTAAGATGTAATTTTAAGGAGAGAAAAATTATTATTATTAATAGGAGAGAAAATAGAGGAAATCAAAATCTAAAGTTAATCAGAACTCAACTCGTGTATTACACGTGGTTTTTAAAGATATAATTTTTATTATTTACTATATAAAATTACATTTATTCAACCCATCTAATAAACGAGGTTTTTTAAAGATATAACTTTATTTATTATTTACTATAAAAAACTACATTTATCCAACCCATGTAATACATGAGGTATTTAAGAATATAACTTTTTTTATTATTTGATATATAAATTCAACCCGTGTAATACATAAGGTTTTTTAAAGATATAATTTTTTTTTATAAATTACTATACAAAATTACATTTATCCAACCCGTGTAATATATGAGGTTTTTAAAAATATAACGTTTTTTATTATTTGATATATAAAATTAGATTATTCAACCCATACAATACACGAGATTTTTTAAATATATAAATAATTTATTATTTAGTATTTTTTTCATTATTTGATGTATAAAATTATATTTATTCAAACTGTACAACAATACACGAGGTTTTTAAAGATATAACTTTTTATTTTTCAGTATATAAAATTATATGTATTTAATCCGTGTAATAAACAAAGTTTTTAAAGATATATTATTTTATTATTTAGTATATAAATTTATATTTATTCAGCCCGTGTAATACACGGGGTTCTAATCTAGTAAACATTCATTAAACATATTTTATCATTTTAGCACATTTATATTCACACCCCACAAGATATAAGAACCGTTTATATAGTATATTTTGTGATAATATCGATGCATTTAAATTATAAATAATATCAATTAAAATGTGCCTAAATTACATTGATTAGTAACATAAACTGGATAAATCTTTAACCTCTTGAAGTTGGCAAATGGTGAAGGTAGATGTGAGATTAGTTCCACGAATGACGAAAGAAGCTGAAAAAAATACCAGAAAATAATGCAATCTCATAATCGTAAGTAAATGTAAAGTCTACTTTCCTAAATATGTGTTTTTTTAAAGTCAAACTAGTTATTTTCCGCCCGCGCGTTGCGGCGGGACCCAATGACTACAAAAGGCGTGTTAGCAACGGCAAACAGATACCGAATATCAAAACATAAATAAAATGATGTTGTAATGATAGTCACTTCGTCATAAAAAAACGATTTTAAATAACCTAATATATAATAATAGGACCCACACGTCCTACACGTTGGAAATTCGGTTGTTTTCAGTTCAGTTATTACGGTGCTAAAACGTTAAAATATGGATGAGCTCGGTACCGGTAACGGCAGCGAAAGTACCGATTCGGAAAATCATCGAAATTAGGTACCGGCACCGAAAATGTTCGGTACAATACGGTATGGTATTTGAAGGTAAAAATCAATAAATACAGGTATGGTGCTAGACCGGTGTCGAACCGAAAGTAACGATTCTGAAAACGCCAAAAGGTGGGTACCAAATTGGTATCGAAAATGATTTGGTATAGTAAATTTGGTACCGATACGATACCGGTTCGTTTACAGGATTTGATACGATTTGCTCATCAATATTCTAAATATCCAAGTTAATTTTACATGCTACAATTCATTAATTACAGAAAAAGACAAAAAAGAAAGCAAAATAAGTTGTTGTGTATATAAAACCTCATTCAAAGGAAATACAGTTTACTTATTGTGTGTATGAAAAGTAATCTAAACGGTGCAATTACTTGCATTGATGCGTTGCTACAGGATTTGATGAGCTCAGTACCAACCGGTACCGAAAATACCGTTACCGAAATCCCCAAAAGTAGGTACCGGTACCGAATATACCTAGTATGGTACGGTTCGGTACCGAAAATACACCGGTTTGGTAAATTTAAGACCGGTACCTATACCCGATACCATTTGCTCATCTCTTCCATTCTAATTTTAAATAATTCTAATTCTAATTCTAATTTTAATTTAATAATAAACTAATGAACCTACTGTTCATTCAGTTTAAAATTTATCATATATAAATGGGAGAGGTAAGACTCATGTAAGCACTTTCAATACACATTATCAAGAAAGAAAGAATTAATTTTGTTCAGTTGTTTGTATACTAATCCTTTTATTGTTTTTCACAATCACATCTATATTTATAATATTTGTTAGATACGAATGATAACATTAAAGACCAATACCAGCATACCTTGATAGCTTCCAAGCTAAGTGTAAGAAATTCGACACTATGGATCAGTTGAAGCAGACTGTCGAATACCCAAATCCCGGATGACGTTCAAGGGGTCTTCGCTGACGTCAAGATATCCCGGCCTTCGTTGCTACAAAAAGGTAAACCGTTAGCCTCGTCACGGAGGGCCCCGGGAGAGGGATCCGTGACCAACCTCCGGCGTGAGAATAAGTAAACTTGCCGGAAAGCTTGAGGAGTTTATTCCAGTGAGTGTGATCACCGGAATGTCCCTCTATGGTGTGAATCTAATAAATGTGTGTGTGTTTAATGTAGGAGAATATTGGTCGGAATAAATGAGGGAGTTATTAGCGTGATACCTTGAGTTCGCCTTATGATCACTTCTTTCCTTCCTTATATAACCCCGAGACCTTATCTCCCATGTGAGATATTTCAACGAGGTGATCCGACGGGTTCCGAGAGTCTTCGGGGGGCTCAGACACGTGTCTGACCCCCAACGGTAAGATTGCAGCCTCAAATAATGTTTCCGGCTAGGAAGTACAATTCCAGCCAAAGATCATTTTCTAATCATGCATTAAATATCGCCTGTATCCTCTGCTCCCTTGTTTCCCGCCTATTTTGTGAGGAGAAGCCTTAATGGGCAAGGTAAACTGTTTTTGGGCCTTGCCTGTTGGGCCCGCATGATGACAGCCCAAAGCGGGTAAATGAGATTTCCCATTAGCCCGTCATCAAGTCATCTTTAGTCCCTGGTTCTGAGACCCAAGGCTCATGATCCGGGGCTGAGTCACAACTGTACAAGAAGGAGGTTAATTTTCTTGGGCTACGAATGTGGGCCCGTTTTTTACTAACTATTAATTGCCCTTCCTTTTCTCGAGGCCCATCATTTCACCGAATACTAGTGGCGGGGGTTTAATCCCCTTAATGCACGTGCCCCCTTTTTAAATCTTGAAGGGACGGATGATGTGATTGTTTCCTGTTTGTCAGTTATTTCCTTTAAATACTCTCATTCTCTTTCAAACTTCCTCTCAATTTCTTCTGGTTCTTTCTTTCTTTCCCTCATACTTCTCCGATCACCATCTCTCTCTTAACCATGAGTCGTACCGGTCGTTCTGCGATTCGATCGGTCTTAACAGCGAAGGACTTGAAGTCCTTCGTCGAGACCTATAATATTCCTGAGCGTTTTTCTCCCACCTTGTCGGGCCCTAACGAACCAGCTGAGTGCACTCCCGATAGGATTGTCCTTTACACTTTGGCGTTTTCCTCCTGTGGAGTCCGCTACCCCCTTTCTTCCTTCAAGATAGCCCTATTGCGGCACTTCGGTGTTCATTTCTCTCAATTGCACCCTCTAGGGTTTATGAGGGTGGTGCATTTCGAGTTATCCTGTGCGGCTGTCTCCGGCGAGCCGTCTGTCCCTTTGTTTTGCATGTTTTATAAACTGATCTCTGATGGGGATTGGTTTACCTTTGCCAAGCGAAAGGATAGTGTGTCGAAACCCTGTTATACCTTTATGCCAACCTCCACTTACCCTAAAGAATGGAAGAGTAGGTTTATCTTTGTTTCTGCTGCCATGATACCGGAGTCTCCACCACCGAAGGATGCCGAGGCTGCCATTGAAGACAACATTCCCATTTTGTCTGCTGACGAGATCGTCCAATGGAAGCGTATGTATGAAAACTCGACGAGGGCTTTTACTTTTTCTGAGGGAATCCTGGCTATGGGAGGGTTGAGCCCCTCCTACTCAGTCCGCCCCAAGGCCTTCTTTGGTAAAAAAGGTACCTTTTGCCCTGGATTTGTTGTATCTGTTGTTGCTCTTTGTGATTCGTGCAGTCATCTTTAGTGTTTTTTCTTGTGCAGAGTTGACTTTGTGGAGGTTGCTCCAAGGAGATTCTAAAGAGGTTAAGTTTGTGGTTGGTGATGAGGTTGAGCCGGGTTTGAACCGGAGTGTTGGGATGCAGGTTACCGGAGGGTCTGTTCAGGCCGGGGGATCCGTTGCTGCGGGAGAAGGCGAGGGGACTTCTTCTGATGGGGAGGAGAGTTCCCCTGATCCCCTTCCCATTAAGCATTCTAGTCGTGACGATGATGAAGATCTAGAGAGCCGTTTGGCTCGTAAGAGGAAAGTCATTAGTCCTAAGCTAGCCCATGCTCCTCGTGACATCCGGCAGAGGCTCCGGAGTGCTAGCGGACAGAAACCCCCTCCTTCAACAAAGGCTGCTTCCGAACTTCCCCCGGCTGGGGTTAAGGGTTCTTTGTCTAAGCACCTGCGGTCCTCCAGCCTTGTGAGTGCACCCTTGTTGGTGAGTTTATTTTTTCTTTTTCCTGTTGCCTTATATTCGCTTGGTTTTGGGGAGGTTTTTGATGTTCTTTTTTCTTTCTTTGTCTGAGTAGGGAAGTTCTCATGATCCAATAGAGATCCCTACTGGCCCTTCCTCTTCCCGTGTTCGAGACAAGACTCCGGAAGTAAGCATTGCTCGTGCTGCCTCAACTTTTGAGGTTTCTCCTCATCATGCTACTGTGACCAGTAAACCTTCTCAACTTGAGAGTCTTGCTCATCGATCCCCATTGGCTCCCCTGTTTGCTGATGCCCTCCCTTTCACCTATGTTCCTAAGTGGAAAATAACTCATTCTTCGGTGATAGGAACTCCTGAAACTGCCAGGGAATTTTTGAGTCATGTTGTTCCCCCCTCCCATAGGTTCATGAATTATGCTTTGAGGGATTACCTTTTTGAGGATCAGTACAGCATGTCACTCTGTGAGAGCTTTTTCAGGGGAGCCGGCATGCTGCAGCGGGTTGATGATTTGAGGAAGGAGAATGAAGGACTCAAGGAAGAACTTAAAACTTCCCAATATGTTGCTGCTGAACTTCGATGTCAAGTGGTTGAGGCTGAACGAAAACTGCAAGAGGAGAAGGTATATAGCCTTTCTCCTCCCCCCCCCCCCTTTTTTTATTTATTTTCCAACTGCTTTTGGATTCTTTTTTATGTCTTTTACTCAGGGGGCTGGGGCTATGCTGGAGCGAAGGGAGCGAGCTTGGGAGAGGGAGATGGCGGTGTTGGTAAAGGAGAAAGAGGAGTTAGCCGCGGAGCTGAAACGCCAAAGGGAGATTGACTCTGTTTCCCAAAAAGATCTGGATATGATGTATGCTGATTATGGAATGGCGTCTGATGATAACCAGCGGTTGGCTAAGGAGAAGCATTGGTTGATCACCGAAGGCTTTGGAGCCTTTCTTACTGCCGTCTCTCAATCGAAGGAGTTCAAGAGTGGCCTTAAGCAGGTGTATAGGGCTTACCGGGATGTTGGATATCAGTCAGGGCTGAAGGATGGATATGTTTACTCTGCTCAGGGTTTGGACAGGAAGGAAACTCCACTTTACAATTCCAAGGCTAAGAAGCGATTGTCTAAGTTGGACAAGGAGTTTGGGAGTAAGACCCCGGCCCTTCTCGAGAAGATCCTGGAGCACCCCATGATATCCATCCATGAATTGAAAGCCCTGTTTGCTCCTGCCGGCCCCTCGTCTCCGAAGTCTTCTTCTGGGGGTGGTTCCCAGTAATTTCTGAACATTAACCCACTTCGATATGGTTGTAACCTAAACAATTGTATGCTCTAGGATACTTTTCACTTTTTGATGCTTGGGGGGAGAACCTTTGTGTAGGGGTTCTTCTGGTACTTAATCATATGACTTATGACTGTATGTTGCTATCTTGCTTTTGCTTGTTTTCTGGTGTGCTTTTTCTTTTTGCAGGAGTTTTTTGCCAGGGATCAGGCCGGCGTTTTCCTGAAGACCTTTGGTTGTTTGCTAGAAACTGTGCTTTAGTCTGTTTATCATGTTTTCTAGCTTGTATTAGTTTCTCTTGTAAAGGCCAATAGGGCTTCCTATTGTACATTCGTTTTGTAATAAAAAAAACCTTTCTTTTTGTAGTTTGTTTACAAAAGTGTGTTGTGTTTATAGTTTGCTTTATAAACCAGGACCGTCTGTTCGAGGACAATCGCCGGACAAGTCTATAATGTTTGATTATGTTCTTGGCTTGTTTGTCCGTTTTTTCTTGGGTTAGCTAGACGCTATTTTGCCCCACAGCCGGGCGTTTGGCTTGTTTGGTATACCTTGTACACGTGTGTTTGTTTATTGTTAGGTTTATAACCGTTTTGGGCATGTCTGCCTTGGTATAACACCTGTCATTTTGCCAAAAGGGGAAAAGTTAATTGTCCGTTTGTCATTCATTTCTTGGGGACCAAGTTTCTTAGTACAAGTTTTTACAAAAGATTTTTTCTTGGAGTAGGCCCCTGACTAGTAGTTGATTATTACAAAAGTGGCTTCCTGGCCGTTTTTCCTGAGGGGTAAACCCCTCACATGTGATACTTCCTGAGTTGCATGAGGTTCCATGTCCTGGGGACCTCCTGGCCTTGAAGTGTTTCCAACTTGCAACTTCCTTTGTTGTTTGCCCATGTAACCCGATAAGGTCCTTCCCAGTTGGGCCCTAGCTTTCCGGTGTTCTCCTGTAGGCTGGCTTCGTTTGCTCTTAGGACCAGATCCCCCGGGACGAGGTTAAGCTTTTTCATCTTGGCATTGTAATAGCATTCAAGCTGCTTTTTGTACTTAGCCTCCCTGACTGCCGCGACTTCCCTTCTCTCTTCAAGCAAATTCAAGTTCATCCGGAGGTCTTGCTCGTTTTCGGCCTCGGTGAGCTTCATTCTGGCAGTTGGAGATCCTATTTCAGCCGAGATGATAGCCTCCGTCCCGTAGGTTAAGCTGAAAGGAGTCTCCCCGTTGCAGTCCTTAGGGGTGGTCCTATATGCCCATAGCACAAATGGCAATTCCTCCAGCCATCCTTTTTGTTTCCTTCCAAGTCTCCCTTTCATCCCTTTGATAACGTTTTGATTTTCTCTTTCTACTAGCCCGTTGCTCTGGGCATGGGTGACGGAAGTGAATACTTGATGTATGTGCATTTGCTCACACCATGGTCTGAAGGGTTTTCTAGCAAATTATACGCCATTGTCACTCACGAGCTCCTTCGGGACGCCATATCTGCAGATAATGTTGTCTAGCACAAACCATCTCATCTGCTCCCCGGTTATTTTTGCCAAGGGCCTTGCCTCTATCCACTTGGTGAAATAATTAATGGCAACCACCACATATTTGACCCCTCCTGGACCCTCTGGGAATGGTCCGATTATGTCGATGGCCCACTTTTGGAAGGGCCAAGATGTTGAGACAGGTATCATTGGGCGTTTGTGGGGGTGCGTCATGGATGCATGGACCTGGCAATTATCACACCTCTTGATTTCCTCTGATGCCGTTTCAAACATTCTAGGCCAATAGAATCCCGCATTCATTGCCTTCGCCACTACCGTCCTTGGCCCAGAATGCATTCCACAAATCCCCTCATGTATTTCTCTAATCACATATTTGGCCTCCTCATTATCGACACATTTTAGGGATGGACCCAGGTATGATCTTCGGTAAAGCTCTCCGTCAATCAACTCGTATTGCAAAGCTTTGACTCTTACTTTTCTGGCTGCCCAGTCCCCCTCGGGTAATTCCCCGCTTCTAAGGAATCTTACAATCGGTGTCATCCATATCTCTTGTTCGTCCCCGATTGTAGCCACTTCGGCTGAGTCGAGAGAGGGGGACGTCAGGACTTCCACCTTGACCTCTCTTGCCAGGTGATCGAATGCCACGGAGGCCAGCTTGCTGAGGGCATCGGACTTCCTGTTTCTTCTGCGGGGGATATAATCTAGCTTAAAGGTCCGGAATGCCTCGGCTGTTTCCTTTACCTTTGCCACATATTGAGCCATTATGCTGTCTTTGGCCTCGTATTCTCCTTGGTATTGCTTAACCACTAACTGCGAGTCTGTACTGGCCTCCACATGTTTTGCTCTCATCTTTTTGGCTAGCCTCATCCCTACTAAGAGGGCTTCGTACTCTGCAGTGTTGTTGGTGTTTTTGAAGTCTAGCCTGATGGCGTAGGTTAGCTCGACTCCCTCAGGGCTTATTAACGTAATTCCTGCTCCACTCCCCTCTTCGCTGGAGGCTCCATCTGTGAGTAGTTTCCTCACAGCTTTGTCTTCCTTCTCTTTTTCTTCCCTTTCCAAGGCCTCCCATTTTAAAAGCTCTTTTTCTTCATCCTCAGGGACTTCTGCTAAGAAATTGGCCAGTATTTGTCCCTTCATGGCTGTCCTGGGTTTGAACTCCAAGGAGTGCTCCCCCAGCTCTATTGCCCATTTAGCCAGCCTCCCCGACAACTCCGGCCTCCTCAGTACTTTCTGGAGGGGCTGATCTGTCATTAAGGTGATCTTATGTCCTTGGAAGTACCTTCTAAGTCTTCGGGATGCGAAGACAAGGGCTAGAGCCAGTTTCTCTAGGGGCATATAGCGTTCTTTGGGGCCCTTGAGGGTCCTGCTGATGAAATATATTGGTATCTGCTTTCCCTCCCGTTCCACCATCATAACCGCACTTATGGTTGTTTTTTAGGCGGATAGATACAAGAGGAGATGCTCCCCAGGTACTGGGGTGGCTAGGGTTGGGAGTTTGCAGATGTAGGCCTTCATTTCTTGAAAAACGGTTTCTGCCTCGGAGGTCCATTTAAACCTGTCCGTTTGAAGGCAGTCTTTCAGAACCTTCATGAAGGGAAGGGTCCTGTCAGCTACCTTTGACAAGAAGCGCTTCAAGGCAATTAACCTTCCATTCAGTTGTTGGATGTCTTTTAGGGACCTGGGGGATCGCATTTCGGCCACGGCTTGAGTTTTCTCTGGGTTAGCTTTGATTCCACCCTTAGTAACCACTACCCCTAGGAATTTCCCTTCTTCTACCCCGAAGCAGCACTTCCCGGGGTTCAACTTCATATTAACATCTTGCATGGTGCGAATAGTCTCAGCTATATCATCTATCATGGCCATCTCAGTCAGGCTTTTGATAACGATGTCATCGACGTACACCCCCAAGTTTCGTCCCCGTTGTTCTCTGAAGAGGGCATTCATGAACCTTTGATAGGTGGCCCCAGCATTTTTGAGTCCGAAGGGCATTTTGGTATAGCAAAACATCCCTTCGTCTGTGATGAAGGCGGTCTTTTCCTCGTCTTCTATTGACATCTGTATTTGATGATATCCTTTGTAGGCATCCAAGAAGCACTTTAGGGGATACTGAGATAAGGAGTCCACTTGGACGTCTATCTCTGGGAAGGGGTAGCAATCCTTGGGGCATGCTTTGTTTAGATCTTGAAAGTCGATGCACATCCTCCACCCTCCGTCTTTCTTCTGGACCATAACCGGGTTAGCAACCCGGGATGGGTACTTCACTTCCCTTACTATTCCGGCTCTGAGCAGCTTCCTGGTTTCTTCACAGGCGGCCCTCCATTTGCTGGGGCCCATGCTCCGCTTCTTCTGTTTGACTGGCTTTGCCCAGGTGTATGTATTGAGTCGGTGTTCGGTCAAGCTTCTTGGGATTCCTATCATGTCTCCATGTTGAAATGCAAATACGTCTATGTTGAGGAGGAGCAACTCTTTGAGAGCGCTTTTGAACTTATCACTCAGGTGACTTCTTACTTTGACCGTCTGCTCCAGGATTCTGTCACAAAGGACCCTCAGATACGGAGGAAATTACTTCTGGGGTCAGATGCTTCCCCCTCAGATACGGAGGAAATTACTTCATGTGCAGATTTCACCCAAGCCAAGCCTTTTGGCATTTGGAACACTAGAGCTCCATGTGGGGTTGATGCCTGTGCTTGCAGATCTCCAATCCCAGGTCTTCCCAGGATTGCATTGTACTTTGAGGGTGCCCGGACCACTGTGAAAGTTAGGTTTATAGTTCGGACACGGTCCCCTACCCCAACGGTAAATGGGAGTCTGATCTTGACCAAGGGGTGTGACACACTGTTGTTGAAACCTACTAGGGGGATAGAGTCCTCCTCGAGCCTATCTCTTACATCCCTGTCAAATCTGAGGAAACAATTTTCATATATTACTTCTACCCCGGATCCCCCGTCCACATGTATTCTGGCCACCTTGTGGCCAGCTATTATGGTTGAGATGTTAAGAGGGAGTCGCTGCACTTCGTTATCCTCCAGGTGTGGCATCAAGATGGGAGCTTTCATGCGGTCTGGGAAGCCCAGAATTCTGGCCTTTACACTTCTGGTGTTATCAAATTCATCCCTCATTCGAATCATGTCTACATCTGCCCTTCCAGGCTCCCTCGCATCTTTCCCTTTGTGGTCCCCTCCTCCTTCCTTAATTTCTCTAACCAAATGGGCCAGTTTACCCGTTCTCACCGTGGCCTCTATTTCCCTCTTTAGCTACATGCAATCATCAGTTTTATGACCGAATCCTTTGTGGAAGTCACAATATTCGTTCGGTTGTGCCTTTGGCCCGGGTTTTATGGGTGGCGGTCTTGGGAAGGAGTTCTTCACCCTCTTAGTGGCCAGTATTTCACTCGGGGTTTTGGTGAGAGGGGTGAAGCTGTCAGAGTAGGGGAATGGGCCTCTCCCCCGAGGCCTATATGGGGAATACGAGGGCCTCGTTCTATCATGCAACATTCTATCAAAAGCTGGTTTTCTTGAGTAAGGTGTACCTTTGTCGGGAGGTTTTGCAGCTGGGTTGACCCTTCAGGGTGGGGCGTCCATCTCCTTAGCTTTGCTAACTGTGTCTTTGCCCCTGACAAAGGCTCTGACTCTGTCCATGAGATTGTCAAACGAGTGTGGGAACTCCTCCCCCAACTTCTCACATAGTTGTGCATGTTTTAACCTGTTGATGAAACTGCTAATCTTCATGACCTCTGGGACGTCCTTGATGTTCATGCTTTCCTTGACAAACCTCTCCATGTATTGATCTATCCGCTCATTGTCCCTCTGCCTTATGTGCAAGATTTCGTTTGGGTTCTTGACCACTTTTCTTTGCTGACCAAAGTTTCTCAGAAACTTTTCACTTAACTCTTCATAGCTGTCAATCCCTCCGGGGGGAAGGCTGTCAAACCAGAGCCTGGCTCCCTCCGTCAGGGTCTGCATAAACATATGGCACCAAACTGGCATGGGCCACCGTCCCAATTGCCCTGCACCCCTGAAGGCATGGAGATGGTCCTCAGGGTCTCTTGTCCCATCGTACCGGTCGAAGTTTGGGGGTAGCTTTGTCTTAGGGGGCATGGGTGCTTCCGCATTCCTCCTAGTGAACTTTGAGATTTCGGCTAAGTACCGAGGGAGGTAGGGTTGATCCAAACCATCATCGCCTTGGTTTTCCTTTTCTTTTTCTTTTCCTTTTTGTTTCTTCCCTGTAATGAGATCTTCCCTCTCTTCCGAGGACATCTGCCTAACGGCCGTCATGAAAGTTTCAAGTGGGTCATTTCCACTGCTTTTGTTTTGATTATCCACCCCTTCCTGGTTGGAAGGTGTGTCGAAGGACAGTCTAGCCCTGAGGCTGTCAAGCTTCTCTTGTCTTTCTAAATCCTCAAGGCACTTATTTAGATTCTCCTTGTGCATGGCAACGAAATCTGGAGTAATGGCCTCCTCCCTTTCCAGAATTTCCACTTGATTTTCGTTTTCTTCCTCATGAGTTATGTCTTCCACTGTGACCTTATCATGGTCGTTCTGTACCGTCTGGATGGTACGCGAGCTGGGTGGAGTTGCCATGTCGCTTCTTGCAGAACGGGTTATCTCAACGTCGGAGTTTCGGAGTGGGAACACCAGTTAGACTGTGGTCCCATGGATGGCGCCAATGTCGAATACCCAAATCCCGGATGACGTTCAAGGGGTCTTCGCTGATGTCAAGATATCCCGGCCTTCGTTGCTACAAAAAAGTAACCGTAAGCCTCGTCACGGAGGGCCCCAGGAGGGGGATCCGTGACCAAGCTCCGGCGTGAGAATAAGTAAACTTGCCGGAAAGCTTGAGTAGTTTATTCCGGTGAGTGTGATCACCAGAATGTCCCTCTATGGTGTGAATCTAATAAATGTGTGTGTGTTTAATGTAGGAGAATATTGGTCGGAATAAATGAGGGAGTTATTAGCGTGATACCTTGAGTTCGCCTTATGATCACTTCTTTCCTTCCTGATATAACCCCGAGACCTTATCTCCCATGTGAGATATTTCAACGAGGTGATCCGACGGGTTCCGAGAGTCTTCGGGGGGCTCAGACACGTGTCTGACCCCCAACGGTAAGATTGCAGCCTCATTTAATGTTTTCGGCTAGGAAGTACAATTCCAGCCAAAGATCCTTTTCTAATCATGCATTAAATATCGCCTGTATCCTCTGATCCCTTGTTTCCCGCCTATTTTGTGAGGAGAAACCTTAATGGGCAAGGCAAACTGTTTTTGGGCCTTGACTGTTGGGCCCGCATGATGACAGCCCAAAGCGGGTAAATGGGATTTCCCATTAGCCCCTCGTCATAGACGAATAATGGTATGAGCATATTTCTTATCTTTAGAGATACACGATACACATATATCCACCTTTTTTAAACAGAGAAAGTCGGCAGAAAAATCCAAACGACCGGAATCAGTGGCGAAGGTTACTTGGTGCTCGGGGGTGCACCCGCCCACCCCAATGTTTCGGTTAAAAGTGTATAGGTTACATTTTTCGTTCGGAAATTTTAAAAATTATATAGGATCGCCTCCCCCCAATTATTTTTCCTAAATATTTATACAATATATAAATTAAAGTAAAGTTTCTTACCACTTTGTATATCCTAAATATTTATACAATATATAAATTAAAATAAAGTTTGTTATCACTTTGTATATAAGTGATGGGTAGTTTTGTAAATTTATTTTAACTCTTATTTGTTTAACCATAGATTACCCACCGCACAATAAACTTAATCGCAAGTTTTTATTTGTAAGAACATGTCCTTTGAATGAATGAAATTTCTTTGTTTTATTTGGAACTATTATTATTTGACATGACCCGAATCGATAGCCGACCCGACCCGAAACATAACGATAGGAAAAAAAATTGGGGTCACATCACTTTACGCCCCCTCGAAACTTTTGGTCAAGCTCCGCCACTGACCGGAATTATCTTTATAATGCAAGGAGGAAAGGTTGGGTGCGGAAATCGAAAGTATCCCATGCCAATCTCTAATAGTGAGATATTTGAGTTGAGGTGTAACCACATTGACACGCAAACAACCATCATATCCAATTGAATAAAGTGTTAGACTAGATAGTCTAGGATGGCATATATTGAAACCATTCAAGCCCTTCAGTCTACAACGATGTAAGGTGAGACTTTTCAAGTTTGCACAGTTGGAGAAAAGATCAAGACACTTGTCGGTATCGTCAGCATTCGATGTGAAAGCACAGATTTTCAATGTGACCAAATTTGGCTGCTCCCAAGTATATGGAATCAGGATGGCATCTCCGTAATCCGTCCCAGTCAAGGTGAGATGTTTGAGAGACGGAGAACTAAAGAGAGAAAGAGGGAATTCCCACTTTGTTGGATACAAACAATAAATGTCCAGTTGTTGGACATTGTGGGAGAACGCATAGTCCAAAATTCTCTTGACAAACACATGGGTAATCTTTCCATGAAAAGTGAGGTTGACATAATGCACTTCTGTTTGATTATTCCGAGCAGAGAGAACATGTTCAACAAATGTGGAGAACTTGCGCAACATACGAAAATCTTTAGTTGAGAAATTGAGATAGGGCATTGAAGTCCAAACATAGCTCTATCTAGACGACAAAGCACTTGTTTTGATTGCTTGTTTAATGCCAATAAAAGAGAGGATTTCGTGGATAACATCATCCGGCAAGTTGCTTAGTCTATCACCTCCTACTTTCACTCTAGTTTTACCATTTCCAGAATCCATTATCTCCTAACTAACTTTACCTATATAGAAACAAAAATTCACATATGTCTATGTTCGTCTTTCCGTAGCTTCTGTAGTTCTGTTTTAGATCCAGAAACTACAATTTGATTGCATTCAACAGTTAGGACATAAACACTCAATATATTAATTAGGCATACAAGCTTTTGGTTCAGTTGTGTGTGAGCATGAGAAAATGTACCAGTGCAAGAGCATAGATTATCAGTGTATACGAGGAGAGAATTTGTCAAACACAAAATCAACCGAAAGGAACTTACTATCCAAAAAACCCTAAATCTGATTCTGATTAAGAGGGAGAAGGAGCGTACGCGGGAACAATTGGTGTAGCACCGTGGACGGGGGTGACGGGTTGAGCTGCGCCCCTGGAACTGGTGGATGGAGGGAGGAGATTGGTAGTGACGGTGCCGTGCTCTCGGCCGCTGCTTTAGAGTTTAGTGGGAAGGGGGTGGCGACGCCAATTGGTTTGGGAAGTGGCAAGGTTTACCCACTTATTTTGTGAGGTTCCTATTTGGGAGGTCTAAGGGTCGAATTTTGCAGGGGCAAACTTAGCACCGGTTCAAACTGACAATAATATGCCAAGCGTGATATTCCTACTTGTGACCTAGATGTAGAGGTGTACAAATCGTTTTTTTTTTCAAAAACCAGTTACGGTTATTAACCTGACCGGTTAAAAAGGGGTAGGAAAAAAAACCGGTTATTAAAAAACCGGTTCCGGTTATTAACCCATTTTAATATGAAAAACTTGTAAACGATCATAACCGGTTTCGATTTAAAAAACCGGTTTTTTTATCTTGAATAATAACCGAATTAAAAAATCCGTAAAAAAAAAACGATTCTGCAGAAACTTTCACAGAACTGCTTTTTTTCTGGTTATTCAGTTGTTTTTGCTGATTTTACTATTATTTCAGTTTTTTATGCTCTTTTTTGAATTGTAAATGCAGTTTTTTTATGTAAAAAGTTAACAATAAAAGTATAGAAAGTTAAAACATAATATCATTAAGTCTCGGAACAAACGGTTTTACATAACAATGAAAATACGAACGATAAACGTAACAAAGGAAATACATAAACTTAAAACATAAACTACCATAGTAGTATATCTTGAGCCTCGTTTAATCTTCTTCGCCCGAACTCGAACTATTGCGTAGGAATTCATCTAATTCGGCTTCTTCGTCGGTCATTGGGGTTGTCAATTCGGCTTGGACCTCGTCCTCGTACACTACGCCTTCGTAATCTAATTCTCCCTCAAGTGAGCGTATGTCTTGACATCTCTCCACCGCATCCAATTAATCTTTCCAGCTAATCGACATCTCAACGGCCTTTGGTGTTAGTCGAGTCCTTTTTATCGAAAACACCCTACCACTAATAGAAAGAGCACTTTCCAAAGCTACCGTGGAAGCTTGGAGCGTTGGTAAATCTCGGGCTAATGTGGCTAAGATCGGAAATTGATCTTCCTTACTTTCCCACCAAGCCAAAAAATCAAAATTTTTAAATTCATGTGAACTCATCATTTGTAGAAAGTTCGACCCACCATACTGACCGAGTTCACTACTACTAGTGTTTCCACGATGCATTTGACTCGACTCATCATACCATTGGTTATAAATATACAAATCTTGATCTTCCATACGTGAACCTTCACCGATAGCGGCGTTTCTCATTGACTCGTGGATGTGTGACGAGGTTGTACCATATTTTGTTACATAAACATCAAACAATTTTGAAAGTTGATCTTTGAAACGACATTTTTGTCACACCATGATATTTCCACATATTACCGGAGGGGAGTATCGTGACGTACTTGATATCATCATAGTCATAAGTATATAGTTTAATGCACAGCAGAAGTCTTGGAAGTAAAATAATAATACAAACCGAATATAAAGTGTAATAAAATATTATACAGACGGTTGTGATTGGATCCACAGGCGGATCTTATAAAACATAATATAAAGTATTGTTCAACAGACTTAAACGTTTAGAATTCACAAGATTCTTTATTAACGCTCCAAAGCTTCCAACCATTCATGATAAGTACCTGCCACTTAATCTTTTGGAAAATACGTTAGTTTTCACTGGTAAATACAATTAACAAACTCTTTTGAAAATGTTTAAGAAAATGATTTAAATGCACAAGGCACAAATATTTTATAACTTGGGACAATTATATTATTAACAATCTTGTATCAGATTTACATGTTTATCCAACATTTAGGGCCGGTATTAAATAAACCGAACAAGATTAAACAACACGCCACAAGTATAAACTCACGGCGGGTCACCCCAGCAAGTGAGTATATCTTTTATATATGCAACTAACAGGTGTTATACCAATACCCCGTGCTTAAGTCGTAGCCATTTACAATTCTTAAAAGAGCCAAGGATATCCATGACACGGTCGTTAATCCCCAATGTTATATGTTATCAAGCAATACTGGTTTAAACGGGATTATACAATTTAACCATTTCCGATTAAAAGGTTTCTACACCCGACCAAGCGGTAATAATTTACCGTATCCCAACCCCGTATAAGGAAAAATAAGTTTAAAGTATTTACCTGAGCTAAAATGTAATTTTATTCTCAGTCGTATATTCAATCAGCAAGTGCAAGTACTTCTACTGGGCCTCTAAATTTGGAATGAAGGTTATATTAACCTATGAGATTACTAACGGTTCTTATTTTAGTTATAAACTTAGACCGGTTAGTTTAAGAAAAGTTTACTGCACGAAACGCTAGATTAAGCGGTGACCGGATTGGAATGTGATTAGACCCAACAAGTATGAAGACTTGTATAAATTGGATAAACTAAATACATTATGGATCTTGAAGCAAGAATGATAAGGTTTGACTTGTTTCGGCTAATTTACATAAACTAGTTACATAAACCGTACCGAACGCTTATATGCTTAACAGGCAACCGGATGAGTCATGTACAAGTTCCATAAGTTAATATGCTTTAAATATGATAAGACATCAGTAGGATATCTACAATTATGCCTAAAACGAATTTAAAACCAATAAGCCCCGTAAGGGTATTTTGGTCATTTTAAAGTCTATAAACGAGGTTTAAACAATAATTGAGGTTCTGGTCTAAAACATTCAGTGAAAATATTTATTTTATCAAGTTATATCAGTAAGATATCATACATATGTGAGATTTATCATTTATGTCCAAACTATGCACCGTAGGGGCATTTTGGTCATTTCACATATGCTTTTAAGGTCAAATTTGGAAATCTGAGTTCAAGACTTATACTTAATGTTAAAGTATAAAAATTTATTCATAAAATCAGTAGGTAATAAGTCTTAGGCGTTAAATATGGTTTTAAACCATACTATGCGCCTAATAAGCGTAAAAGTCGGTAATTGACGGTATTCAAAATGTTTATAATATTCTGAAGTTTTGATCAGTTTCTAAAGCTTAAAATATTTTACTTAACATATGAGATTAGCAGGAAAAGGTTTGGTATGCAAATCATATGTTAAATTCATTTTATTAACAAAAAGGGCATTACCGTCATTTACCGAATTTATGCTGGAACTCAATGTTATGGTCAATATAAAATTTGATAAAAATTTCCAAAAATCCCTAAGTATTATATCATAACAGTGGGTAGCAAGTTTGGTGCCAAAAATTGGGTTTAAATATGATTTATGCTGAAAATGCCATTTAATTAACAAAAAGCTTTTGTTTTACGATATCTTGCTTAACTTTCATTTTAGACCAGAAAAAAATGTCAAATTTTTAGGGCATACTTATATATCAGTAATAAAGCTTTTTGTCCACTCACATTATCAAAAATCTCGTTTTTATAAAATAGGGGCATGATGGTCAATATTAAGCATTTAACGGAAACATGCAAATGATTCAGATTTCTAAGGGACCATGTAGTATCAACTCAGAGGGTTATACTAACATATAATATGGTCCTAAAGGAATCCTAAGGCATGTCTAAACTAAGCTAATCCGGGTCAGAACTAAAAGTCAAAGCAAAAGTCTACTTTTGCGACTTTCGGTTGCGAATCGAGTCTAATACTCAGAATTGTCGGGTTGAACATGCCTAAACATGTTCGTATATTATTTACCAAGTTATTTAAGTGACGAAATCTAACTAGTTTGACCTTTTGACTAGTTGCTTTGACCCGACATTTAACTAAGTAAACGTGACAATTAGGATGTGCCCTTTTGAGGGATTAACACACGCCTAATTACGATCACGTAGCCATATTCGCCTTGAACAATGGCTGGACCGTTAAGGCCTAAACTGAAAGTCAAAGCGTTATTATGATAACTTTGACTTTCGGTCTTTAAATAAGTAAAAACCGAACAACAGAGGCTATGGACACTTACAAAGGGTCCTAGCACGAAATTTGGACTAAGGAGGGCTTCCTTAAAGATCAGGAAATCCCAGAGAGAGCTTCCAAATGCTTGAGAACTTTGAGAGTAAGAAGATTTGAACTTGCAAGTGAAAATGATGCCCAAACTCCTCCTATTTATACTACTAGAAGCCATCAGCAGATCATTACAGGTGTTAGGGTTGTTCTCTGATCATTACAGGTGTCCCAAGTGGTTTTTAAAACCAGCAAATGATCCATAGTTTCGAGTTAAGGCATGCAAAGGTAAAGGAAATGGCAGAACCTGCACCTGTGCATGGTTGCTGCCCAGATCATGTCGTGGAGTCGCGCGACGGCAGAGATGGTGAGCTGTGGCGCGACGCCACCATAGAGGTAACCAGCAATTCAAGTTTTAAAAGTGACAGATTCACCCCTGGACCTTTTAAAACGTAATATCTTTGATTTCAAGCACTTTTAACCCATATAATTTGAATTTTGATGATCCTTAGAATATAACCAAACATCGTTAGATCCAGTTTCGTTAAACGATAACCAAAAACACTAGTTTTGCCTCGTTGACGCTTTTAACCCTTTAATTATGAAAGTTAACGTATTTATCTCAAACGATATCGAAACCTTGTGAAATTTTCGTCACTTATTCTTGAGAGTATAATTATTCGTTACAAAGTCTCGGGTTCGTTAAAAGGTCACTCAGAGGTAGTACTTAAACATGTTGACACATTTAACACTCGCGTCTTGTAAACTTTCACTCCCTTTCACTTATGGCTTCAGACGTTTCACTATTCATTACACGTTTAAAGTTCATGACACGTGTCGTTAATATAGTGGACATGATTTTGCGAGGTGTTACATCCTTACCCCCTTAAAAGAAATCTCGACATCGAGATTTACTGAAATAAATGAGGGTATTTCTGCTTCATCGTGGATTCAACCTCCCACGTGTATTCTGGGCCTCTACGGGCATCCCGTTTTACCTTTACTATCAGCACCTTCTTTCTTCAAAGCTTCTTAACCTGTCGATCCTCGATCGACAAAGGTTTTTCAACGAACTTCAACCTTTCGTCAATCTACACGTCCTTGTGTGACATTGTTAGCGACTCACCGGCTAGACATTTCTTTAAATTGCTGATGTGGAATACATTATGTATGCCACTAAGTTCTTCAGGTAGATTCAGTTTGTAAGCTACAGTCCCGACACATTCGATGATCTCGAATGGTCCTATGTACCTTGGGCTCAGCTTGCCCTTTTTACCAAAACGCATCACCCCTTTCCAGGGTGACACCTTGAGTAGTACTTTATTGCCAACCTCAAATTTTAGTTGTTTGCGCCTCTTATCTGCATAGCTTTTCTGCATATCCCTGGCAGCTTTCAGACGATCACGTATTTGAACAATCTTATCCGTCGTCTCGAGGACTATATCTGGTCCTGATAGTTGGGTTTCTCCAACTTCCGCCCAACAAACTGGCGTTCTACACTTTCTTCCATACAAAGCTTCGAAAGGCGCGGCTTGAATGCTCGAATGATAACTATTGTTGTATGAAAATTCAATCAAAGGAAGATGGTCATCCCAGTTTCCTCCTAAGTCAATAACACATGCCCTGAGCAGCTCCTCAAGCGTTTGAATAGTACGCTCTATTTGCCCATCCGTCTGAGGATGATAAGCAGTGCTGAAATTTAAACGAGTGCCTAGAGATTGCTGAAAGCTTTTCCAAAAGTGAGATGTGTATCTAGTATCCCTATCGGAGATAATGGATAATGGCACTCCGTGGAGAGATACTATCTCATCCACGTATAGCTGAGCTAGCTTATCGGAGCTGTGCGTTTCTTTAATAGGCAAGAAGTGAGCTGACTTGGTCACCTGTCGACTATAACCCATATCATATCATTCCCGCGTGTCGTCTTTGGTAACTTGGTAATAAAATCCATAGTTACCATTTCCCACTTCCAAGTGGGGAGTTCAGGCTGTTGCAGTAAACCTAACGGCTTTTGATGCTCGGCTTTACCCTGTGCGCATGTCAGACATTTAGCCACATAGATGGCTATGGATTTCTTCAAACCGATCCACCAATAATTTGCCTTTAGATCTTGGTACATCTTATCACTGCCTGGATGGACTGAAAATTTTGAACTATGAGCTTCTTGGAGGATCACATCTCTAAGTCCTATGTGGATTGGAACCCAGATTCGACCATTCAGTCTTAGGATTCCATCTTTGCCATACGACAACGGATCAGCAGTTACGCCTAATTTTTCATTTGGATAGTTAGCTTCTAATATAGCTTCCTTCTGAGCAGCTAACAGCTTTTCGTTCAAGCTATTCTTTAGTTCAATGCTTTTAGCATTGATCCTTATTGGTTTTACCCTTTCCTTCCTGCTTAGTGCATCAGCAAAAACTTTTCCTTTGCCCGGATGGTAGCGAATTTCACAATCATAGTCGTTCAATGTCTCCATCCAACGACGTTGTCTCATGTTAAGATCTTTCTGGTTAAACAAATGTTGAAGGCTTTTATGGTCTGAATAAATTATACATTTGGTTCCGTATAAATAATGCCTCCAAAGTTTTAGTGCAAATACAACGGCATCCAATTCTAAATCATGGGTGGTGTAGTTCTTTTCGTGCACTTTCAACTGACGTGAAGCGTAAGCAATTATCTTGCCTCTCTGCATAAGCACACAACCCATACCTGTGTGTGATGCGTCGTAGTATACAACAAACTCTTCAATCCCTTCCGGCAATGTTAACACATGAGCATTGCTTAATTTCTGCTTGAGAATCTCAAAATATTCTTGTTGCTTGGGACCCCAGTCAAACTTGACATTCTTGCGAGTCAACGAAGTCAAAGGTGCAACAATTCCTGAAAAGTTTTCAATGAAATGTCTGTAGTAACCTGCTAGGCCCAAAAAGCTATGAATCTCTGTAGGTGTCTTAGTCGCTTGCCAATTCATAATCGCTTCAATTTTAACGGGATCCACCTGGATACCATGCTTGCTTACCACATGTCCAAGAAATTGGACTTCACGAAGCCAAAATTCACATTTAGAAAACTTTGCTTAGAGCTTCTCTTGTTGCGGGAGTTTAAGAATACACCAGAGATTTTTTCATGATCAGCTTGATTCTTTGAGTAAATAAGTATGTCATCAATAAAGACAATGACAAACTTGTCTAGATACGGCTTAAAAACGTGATTCATGTGATCCACGAATGCTGCAGGTGCGTTAGTGAGCCCGAAAGGCATCACTAAGAACTCGTGGTGATGATATCTTGTTCTGAATGCAGTCTTGTGTACATCTTTGGTTCTGACCTTCAACTGATGATAACCTGACCTCATATCGATCTTTGAGAAGTAACTTGCCCCTTGAAGTTGATCGAACAGATCGTCGATCCTGGGGAATGGATATCGATTCTTGATTGTAACTTTGTTCAACTCACGATAATCAATGCATAAACGCATTGATCCATCCTTTTTCTTCACAAATAGAATAGGTGCTCTCCAAGGAGACGAACTTGGTTGAATAAAACCCTTCTCCAATAAATCATCCAATTGTGTTTTTAATTCTTTCATCTCGGTCGGTGCCAATCGATAAGGTGCTCGTGCGAATGGTGCTACTCCTGGAATGATATCAATCCTGAATTCCACTTGTCTGTCTGGAGGTAAACCAGGTAGTTCTTCAGGGAATACGTCTGAGTATTCTGAAATAACAGGGATGTCTTCGATCTTGGGCTTTGGCTCATCTATAGTCTCCTGTGCCATGTAGATGACACAACCTTTCTTCAAACACTTTGATTCCTTAAGCATAGACACTTGCTTAGGCAATCCATACTGTGCATCTCCTTGAATTGTAAGTGACTCACCATAAGGGGTCTTAATAATCACTTGCTTCTTATCGCATGCAATTTGAGCTGGGTTACAAGATAACCAATCCATGTCTATAACTATATCGAATCCTGCCAACTTCATTGGTAACAAGGATAATGGAAAAGAGTGATCCCTAATAGATATAAAGCATCCATCTAAAATTGTTGAAGTAGTCTCTAAGGTACCATCGGCCAATTCTACCTCATATTTTATGCTTAGAGTTTTAACAGGCAGATTTAACAATTTACAAAATTTATTGTCTATGAAAGATTTATCTGCGCCAGAATCAAACAAAACTCTAGCATAAATATCATTGATGAGGAATGTACATGTTATAACATTATCATTCTGGACTGCCTCCTTGGCATTCATCTGGAAAACTCGAGCGTTGGTCTTTTTAGCCTCTTCAGGCTTCTTTGCAAACTTTCGGGCAGTTGGTCTTGATATGCCCTTTCTCGTTAAAATTGTAACAAGTTGCATTCTTCAATTCTTTGCACTCTAAGGTTATATGACCCTTGGTTTTACAAATCCCACAAAGTTTAGCATGTGGGTCAATCGTGCATTTTCCTGAATGGCGTTTTCTGCAATTCTTGCACACATGTCTGTCACCCGATTGACTTGGGTTTTTCTTATACTCAGAACCCTTTTTAGACCCAAAATCACCTTTCTTTTTCTTATCAAAACGCCTCGAATTATCGTCTTCTCTCTTTCTTTTCCCATCATCAGTATTTCTTGCAGCCCTACTCCTGATGATATCCAAAGTTATAGACAGAGACAAATCTACAGTTAACCGGTATGTTGCAGGCCTTGAAGCTTTCACATGACCTTTCACTTCTGGAGCCAATCCACCAATAAAGCGTGCAATACGCTTTGGCTCTGGCGTAACCAAATAAGGTACCATTCGGGACATAGAGTTGAAGCTGGTGACATAAGATGGACAATCTAAGTTTTTCATAATCAGAGTTAGAAAATCAGCCTTGACTTTCTCTATTTCATGTTGTGGGTAAAAAGTATCTCTTATCAGATCAACAAACCTATCCCAAGACATACTGTAGAGTGGGATTTTCCCTGATGCTTGTAGTAGTGCCTTCCACCAAACTAACGCTTCTCCTTTGAAGGACTGAGAAACGAACTTTACAATATCCCGTTCAGCACACCCACTGATGTCAACCACAGTCTCCATTTCTTCTAACCATTCCATACAGTCGATAGCACCTTTTTCACCAGTGAAGTTTCTGGGTTTGTATGAGACAAAATACTTGTAGGAACAAGTTTTAAGACGTGGTTCCTGATCATATACAATCTGTTTGGATGGTTGACTTTTCTGATTCGACGAATGATGAGAATCATCCTTGTTTGACTCATGTGTTTTTGAAAGGGGTTTACTATGAGCCACAGATTAAGTCTTTGCGCGGGTATTACTTGGTTCCTTGAATTGCGTGTCAATGGCTCTAGTGACAGCATTATCTATCATTGCTTGCAGATCCATAGTCGTTACGTTTACTCTGGTGTTATCATTTCTTTCCCTGGGATGAATATTAACCTCGTCTGATTCAGCCATGCTGAAGCTTGATTGCTATAAAACAATTGACAACAGTTTGTTCGGAGGTTTATTATGGAATCATCATTTTTGATAATTCATTAACCATGGTAAACAGAGACCATAATGGTTAATTTGATAATTTAGATTTATTTTAAATTTTCATTATGATTAATCTCAGTTATAAATTATTAAGGATTTTTTGGTGGCACAAAAAGGCCTAGTCACAAGGACAGTTTTATAAATCATGATCTTATAGGATCAAGGCATTTAAGGCTCAAACATAGTTCATCACATTTTCTTAACAGGGAGTAATAGACTACAACTGTTATTTGTCTTATTGGACAATAAATATGGCCCGTAGGCACATCATCACTAATGGATGTTTATAGAGTGATCATCATATTGATAATATAAGCCATGATTTCTGGATCATTAGCTAAATAAGGAATTGAAGGAATACAATACAAGGAAGACTAGTGTGATTTTCTAGAATCACATTTGTCAAGAGTGCTAACACGTTTTTAGGTGTTAACAAGGATTTGAATCTTAAAAAGGTTTTACCATCATGGCCATGTCTAAAAATGACATATGGGCTAGGTTATACCTTTAAGGTTTTTCTTTTAATATATATTGGCAGATCAATTGTAAATTGAAATGATATATGATTTGTTTTATATTGTACTTGCATATATATATATAATGACAAACAAGAATTCAAAATGAAACATAAATTGTCTTAAGAAGTACAATAGTTGTCCTAAATGGGACTTTTAAATAAATAACTTGTCCACACAGGGACTAAAATAAGAAATACAAGTCCACGCAGGGACCAAATACAAGAATAAAATGTCCACGCAGGGACTTAATTGAAAATGAAATTACAAAATAATAAATGAGGGTTTCTAGAAATTCCTCTTCTTCTTCCCTTTTATGAGGTTTGCCAAACCCTTTAGAAGACCGCGGTGACTTCTACGCTCTTCGGCTACCTGTTATTCCACCTCATGCAACCTTTGAAGGATTTCTTGTTGCGGCGGTGGTTGCTGAATTTGAGGTTGAGGTGGCTGCTGTTGCTGAGGTTGAGGAGGTGGTGGGTATTGATACCCATATGCAGGGTACCCAGTTGGGTACGCAGGTGGAAATGGTGAGGGGTAGAGAGCATTATAGTTTGCTGCTTTAATATATGGATCAACAGTAGGGGCATTGTTGTAGTTATAACCCGAATAAGTTTGCTGCTCAAACGGGTTGTAAGCAGGGATTGAGTTTTCATAACCCATGGGTGGTGGTGGTGGTGGTGCGACTGGTGCAGAGTCGACCTCAGAAATAGCATGCGAAGGCCCACCCATTTGCGGGTCTTCGTGGAGCGGTGGGTGGTTGTTGGAATGTTGAGGGGTGCTGAAATGAAATTCTCCTCCTCGCACGGACATCCGTGCACTTATTATTCGCCTCAAAGGTTCTGGCGGCGGTGGCTGCTCATGCGCTGGTGGTGGCGGTGGTGTGACCGCCTCAAAGTGTGGGTCCTCAGAAAGGAGCTGATGTTGTGGAGGTGGGTTGTGAGGGGGAGTAAACTCCCAGTTATAAGTACTCCATCTTACGGCCCATGGGTCGGGGCCTCTATAAGGCGAACCATGAAAGGATGATCCGTCGGAAATTTCGATGGGATGCGTCAGCGTCCCGGTAGGTGGCATGGCAGGTTCCGGATCTTCGTCCATATCCATGGAAAAGTGATCCTCTGGTCCCAATGGGTTATAAACCATTGGTTCTTCAACTTGGTTCGCAGGGTTGAATCGGGTTTGAAAATAGGGTGTATGGTCATTAAAAGAATGGTGTGAGTTTGAGCGTTGTAGAGGGATAAATGATTGGTGTGAGTTGTTGGACTCTTCGTTTTGATGTAGCCCAAAGGAATCGTGATATGATGGTGAGGAGCTAAGCGAGACAGAGCGTCTCGCGGGTTCGAGGTAGGTCCTCCAGTATTGGTGGGGGCTCGAGCTATGTGATGCTGATGGCGTACGCCGGTGAGATGGTCTGGCTTCATGATCGTTCCCAGTAATAGGAGCCTTTCCTCTTCCTCCTCGGCCTCTCATCCTTGGCGGCATATTTTCGCTTTTGTTTCTGTCAAAACAAAAGAAACAAAAACCAATTAAGATTAGGATTAATCCTAGGTCGTTTGTCTAGACTCGGAAGTCAAGGAATATGCAACTGTGTCATTGAGATTAAACATAAAAGGCTAGTGTTTAATTCCCTCAATGTTGGCTCTGATACCAACCTGTCACACCCCGATATTTCCACATATTACCGGTGGGCCCGGTGGGGAGTATCGTGACGTAGTTGATATCATCATAGTCATAAGTATACAGTTTAATGCACAGCGGAAGTCTTGGAAGTAAAATAATAATACAAACCGAATATAAAGTGTAATAAAATATTATACAGACGGTTGTGATTGGATCCACAGGCGGATCATATAAAACATAATATAAAGTATTGTTCAACAGACTTAAACGTTTAGAATTCACAAGATTCTTTATTAACGCCCCGAAGCTTCCTGCCATTCATGGTAAGTACCTGCCACTTAATCTTTTGAAAAATACGTCAGTTTTCACTGGTAAATACAATTAACCGACTCTTTTGAAAATGTTTAAGAAAATGATTTAAATGCACAAGGCACAAATATTTTATAACTTGGGACAATTATATTATTAACAATCTTGTATCAAATTTACATGTTTGTCCAATATTTAGGGCCGGTATTAAATAAACCGAACAAGATTAAACAACACGCCACAAGTATAAACTCACGGCGGGTCACCTCAGCAAGTGAGTATATCTTTTATATATGCAACTGACAGGTGTTATACCAACACCCCGTGCTTAAGTCATGGCCATTTACAATTCTTAAATGAGCCAAGGATATCCAGGACACGGTCGTTGATCCCCAATTTTATATTTTATCAAGCAATACTGGTTTAAACGGGATTATACAATTTTACCATTTCTGATTAAAAGGTTTCTACACCCGACAAATCGGTAATAATTTACCGTATCCCAAGCCCGTATAAGGAAAAATAAGTTAAAAGTATTTACCTGAGCTAAAAGGTAATTTTATTCTCAGTCGTATATTCAATCAGCAAGTGCAAGTACTTCTACTGGGCCTCTAAATCTGTAATGAAGGTTATATTAACCTATGAGATTACTAACGGGTCTTATTTTAGTTATAAACATAGACCGGTTAGTTTAAGAAAAGTTTACGGCACGAAACGCTAGATTAAGCGATGACTGTCACACCCCGATTTCCACGTGTCACCGGTGGGCCCGGTGGGGAGTATCGTGACGTAGTTGAGATCATCATAGTCAAACAACACAATATATAAATGCACAGCGGAAGCAAAAGATAAATATATTACATTCCGAATATAAGTAATGTCAAAGTATTACAACGGAAGGTAAAGGATCCACAGGCGGATCAATAAAAGAAAACTGTTCAACAGACTTTAGACATCTAGAACTTGCAAGATTCCCTAGTGACGCCCTGAGCTCCCAGCCAATTATGCATAGTACCTGTCACTTAACCTTTTGGAAAATACGTCAGTTTACACTGGTAAATACAATTAACTGACTCATTTTGGAAAAGAGTTTAAAAATTGATTTGAATGCACGAGGCACAAAATATCTTTTATAACTGGATTAAAATGCACAGAGGCAAAATTAATCTTTTATACTTGGGACAATTTTATTAATAAAAATCTTGTATCCGATTTACATGGTTGTCCAACATTTAGGGCCGGTGATTATACAATACAAGCCGGACAAGATTAATCGACACACCACAAATAAAATCTCACAAGAAGATACCCTTACGAGTGAGTATACGTTATACATATGCAACAGGAGGTGTTTTGCCTACACCTTGTGCTTACGTCGTGGCCATTCACTTTTAAAATGAGCCAATGATATCCAGGACACGGTCATTAACCCCCAATGTTATTTGTTATCAATCAATACAGATTAAAACGGGATTATGCAATTTAATCATCTCCGATTAAAAGGTTTCTACACCCGACCAAGCGGTATTTTTATAATACCGTATCCCAAGCCCGTATAAGGGAAAATAAGTTAAAAGTATTTACCTGAGCTAGCAATGCAATTTATACTCAGCCGTATATCCTAATCAGCAAGCACAAGTACTTCTACTGGGGCTCTCAATCTGGAATGAAGGTTTTATTAACCTATTAAATTCCTAACGGGTCTTATTTAAGTCGTAATTTAGACCGGTTAGTTTTAAGGAAAGGTTTACGGTTCAAAACGCATGATTAAGCGAAGACCGGGATAGGATGTGATTTAGACCCGACAAGTTTGGAGACTTGTATAATATGGGTAAACTAAACACATTCTGAATTTTGAGAAAAAAACGATAACGTTTGACCCGTTTCGGCTAATTTATGCAAACTAGTTACATAAACCGAACCGAACGCGTAATAAGCGTAACGGTTATTCATATGAGCCATTTACAGGTTTCCTAAGTTAATATGCTCCTAATATGTTGTGACATCAGTAAGTTGTCTTTCATTATGCCCGAAACGTATATAAACACAAACTAGGCCTCGTAGAGGTAGTTTGGTCATTTAAAATGTTATAAAAGAGTTTAAGTATTTACCTGAGTTACAGGTCTGATATAATCAGCAAAAATACTTATTTTGATAAGTTATAACAGTAGGTTAAAGTATATATGTGAATTTACCAAGTATAACCAAACTATGCACCGTATGGGCATTTTGGTAATTTCACATAAGCCGTAAAGCTCAAAACTGAAGTCTGAGTTAAACAACTTTTGCTTACTATTAAAATATTATAATTTAACTAAAACATCAGTAGGTATCACCCTTGTATGTTTAAAAATAGTCTTAGTACATACTATGCGCTAAAAACGTTAAATAAGGCGATTAGGAGCCGTTTACGGGTTCAATACCTAAAGTTGATATTTTTATTATTCCAGAAGGTCTAAAATAATTTATTTATCATAACTAATCAGTAGCAAAAGGTTTGGAGTCGTTTAGATATGTAAAACTCATTTTATGGCCCGTAAGGGCAAAACCGACATTTACCGGATTAAGCCTACGACTATGAGTTATGCTCAGCCTAAAATTAATTAAAAATCTTTAAAATTCCCAAAATAATATATCACATCAGTGGGTAAAGATTTTGATATCAAAAAGTAGGCTTAACTAGGCTATACGCTAATTACGCCATTTTATTAACATAAAGCTTTAAATTTGCGATAATGAGCATAACTCTCAATCTATACTTAAAATTGATGTCAAACTTTGCATACAAGTTTATATATCAGTAATTAAAGTTTCTACTCTTTTACTTTTCCAAAAATCACGTTTTAAGGTAATAAGGGCATAATGGTCAACATATGAGCAATTAACGGAAACGCATAAACGAATGGGTCAATCAATGAACCAACCACAGAGGGTTGTGCTAACATGTAGCCTGGTCCTAAAGAAGCTCTAAGACATTTTCAAATCATACTAAAGCGGGTCAGAACTGAAAGTCAAAGCGAAAGTCAAACTATGCGACTTTCGGTTCCGAACCGGGTCTCTACAGTAAATTGTCGGGTTGAACATGTTTAGATATGTTCTTACACTAATTACCAAGTTATAACAATGATCCAACAGGTTGCATATGATCTACAATGTTAATTATGCATAAATAGCATTTTAAGCTTCCTGTTGACTTTTTAAATATAAGTTTGACCCGACTTTTGACCTGGTTAGAGTGATGATCAGGGGAAACCCTTTTGAGGTTTTATTACCCACATAAATACCAACTCATAACTACTTTTGATTCGAGATATGACTGAGCCATTAATACTTAATCTCGAAGTCAAACCGTAATTACGTCGGTTTGACTTTTAGCTAATTAACTAAGCTAAAGTTATTTAGAGAAGGTTAGGAAACTTACAAAGGTCCTAAGCTTGATTAGGGAACACTTGAGAGAAGGTTTTGAGTTCCAGAAGTGCTCCAAGAATGCAGATGAAGATGTGATGAATTGTTTGCAACTAAAGGCCCTTATATAGTGGATTTACTCACCACAATGCATTGACAACAAGGTCTACTACTGCCCACAACATTCCTACATGTGTCCTACATGTTTAGGGAGTGTTTAGGGGCCAAGGGGTAAGAGGAAACTCGTTTAAGAGGTCAGAATCGCGTTTAAACTGGCAACAGCCGGTTTTTTGTTGCTGGGCAGTTGCTTGCGCACCGTAACAAATATTTGTTGCGGTGCGCAACAATTCATCAGGGACCAAAATGTTGGCTTTTCAATGATTTGAAGGGGCAACTGAGTATAAATGATTCTTGGCCGTTTTTTATCAATATGGGGCCTCAAATTTGGGTCATGTATAGTATGCACCACCATGTTATGTTGTGTGAAAGTCCTGGAGTCTTTTAGAAAGTGCCGAACAATAAGGTTTACCGTGCAAATTTCTTCGTAGGAGGCCCCCAATTAAATTATGAATCATTCATTGCTATAATTCACTGAACTTGAACATATACTACATGTTTTTAATATGTTTTGAGTCTTGGGATTTATAACGAGGTCGTTCAGAGGTGCAAAAGTTAACATAACGACACTTTTAAATCCTGTCAAACATTTTTTTTAATAAATCCGAGTTTATAACGCTTTTTTTCTTACACGACACGTGTCGTTATTTTATTTAACACGAATTTTCGAGGTGTTACATCCTCACCCCCTTAAAAGAAATCTCGACCTCGAGATTTGTTAAAGTAAGGAAGTATTTTCTGCCTTATATTGGGCTTAATCTTCCCCAGTACCTTTGAGCCTCTAAGGCACTACAGTTTACCTTTATAATAGGCACATATATCTTTTTGGAGCTTCTAACCATGGCGATCCTTAATCGACACAGGTTGCTCATACTTTCGTAGTTCTGCATATCATTATGTGATAGCGCTTTTCGATTTATTGGCGAAACACATCCTTCAGTCACTGGTGTGCAATGTATTGCGAGCTCCGCCAAACTCCTTTAAATAGGTTTTAGCTTAAAGGCTACTTGATCTTGATACATTCGATTTCCTTCGAATGATTCTATATATTCAGGGCTTAACTAGCCTGATAATTTAATAAATTTGGCACACCCTTCCTGGATGATATCTTTTGTTGAACTTATTCCTTAACAAGAGTTTAGGATGTTTGCTAACTTCATTAATCCTTGCTTTTCAATCTATTGTCCTAACAATAGATGTTTAACATTCCACCTTTACAAAGTCTCCAAGGGAGCAGCCTTGATGCTTACATGTCAACTATTATAGAAAAGCTTATCTTAAGGTGAGATGGTTATTCCAACCACTGCTTAACTAACCTCCTGGAATAGCTAAACCTTACAGCTAGTCGAACCAATCAACGATCCTGGGCAGGTAATACCGATTCTTAATTGTTGCCTATATAGGTTTGTGGAAATCAATGCATAAGCAAGATGATCCGTCTTTCTTATTTATATAAATCGGAGTTCTTAGGACTTCAAATTTTGGCTTTATGAAATCTTCTCTAAAAGCTTATCGATTTGGCTCTTAGTTCTTCCTATTCCGTTGATAATAACGGATATAAGGCTTTTACAATAATTGTAGCCTTAAGCGAGATGTAAATCTTAACGCTACTGCCTCTCGGGAGGTAAACAGGGTAGTATTAGGAGAAGATAATCAAGATACAAGGAGATTACTGAGATTTCCATATCTCAGGCTCTAGTTCACTCATCAACGCTTGTGTCTAATAAGTGACACATTTATGTTTTGAGTCCACATATTTCTTTACTAGGGAATATTTATTTGGACAATTCCATTCTGGATATCTTCTTTGGGTACCATTAGTTGACTTTAGTACCATATGATCATTGGGATATCTTTGTGGTTCCATGCATTAAACCTCCATACTGATCAGGCATGGAAGCAATCTATGGAACTTATTAAGATACACCAATCCTCATATAGCGCTTTTGTCATACCATTTGGTATTCGAAATCGATAGAGATTAAAGAGATATCAACTATATGTGCTTATATTTAATCAGAATGGAAATTTTCACAAACTAGGCACCTAGCTCGGTTGGCTAGGCGCACGAAAGGGTGTGGCCTAGACCCAGGTTCGATTCCGGGGATGGCCGGTTCCACCATTTTTTTTAACTTGTTATAGTTATAGTTTATGAAGGATTTACTGGTATTCGAACCAAAATGAAAATTCTTAGTATTTAAATTACTGATAAAATGCCAAGGAATGTACCTGATGCCATTATTTATGGACTAGCTCAGGCATTTTAGGCGCTTTCAATTTTAGGCTTTACTTCCTCCGCCGCATTTCCTTTGACAGATTTAGGGCACGTAGTCTTGATGTGGCCTTTCTCATTACAGCCGAAACAGACTGCATTCTTCATGTCCTTACAGTCCAACGTTTTATGTCCCTTAGACTTGCAGATCCCACAAGCCCTGGGCTGCGATTTGGATTTTGGTTCGAACCTGCATTTCCCATAATGGCGCTTCTTGCAGGTCTCACATACTGGTTTCTGGTCGGACTTTTGTTTGTTCTTTTTCTTAGAACTCTGGGAGTTATCTACCTCCCTTTTCCTTTTTAGTTCATCCTTTGCATCAGAGGCATGAACGAGATCCTCCTTAAGAGTAAGGAAATGTGGTCCTAGATAAAATTTGGACCGAGCAGCATGGGGCTCCTTTAACTTTTTCACAGCCTTCTTCACGGCTTTTCCAACGGCTGCGTCTATCATAGTTTGAAGAACATCTTTGGAAATTCTAAGGTTTACAATTTCAGCATCATTAGCATGCGTCGCGTCATCAATGGCGCGATTGACTGTTGTCTTATCCGAGTTTGCCATACTCGATATTGGTTCCTAATACCAATAAAACAGTTTCTTAGTTGAAATCCAACAACTGCTATTTTTCACTCTGATGGCCTTAATATATACTAACCATGGTGTCAATAACCTATACAGGCTATTATAGCACTAACATTCTTAATGAACGTTATTTAAAATATATTAATATTACTTAGCCTAGGTCGCAAAAAGACCATCAATGGCATTAAATATTTGGACCTAGTCCATCACTTTTCTGACAGAGGATCAAAACGTCACATCTGTCTTTATTATATTAAAGAATTTAGGTAGCTTGAAAGCTTGCCATAGGAATATCAGAAAAGAGTGATTCCTATTAGATATAAAATATCCATATAAGGTTTGTTGGAGCATTTACTAAAGTATCATCGGCCAATTTCTACCTCGTATTAAATGACCGAAGTCCTAATCAGGCGGAGACAACAGTTCTCTATAGTTATTGTTCAATATTGAATCATATGTGCCAGTATCAAGTAAATTTCTGCATGAACTGCTTGATAAGGAAAGGTACCTGCTATATAGTTATCCTTCTGCACCATTTCCTGGCGTTCATCCGGAAGACTCATGCGTTTATTTTCCTGGCCTCTCCCGGCTTCTTTATAAGCTTTGGGCAGTTGGTTTTGATGTGCCCTTCCTCGTTACAATTGTAACATGTGGCGTTCTTTAACCCCTTGCAATATATGGTTTTGTGACCCTTGGTCTTGCAAATTCCACACAATTTAGCACGTGGGTCGATTGTACATTTTCCAAAATGTTGCTTTTTGCAGTTACTGCATTTGGGTCTGTTATCAGACTGACTCGAGTTCTTCCTAAACTCGGAATCCTTCCCGCGCTCAGAATTTCCCTTCTTCTTCTTGTTATATCGATGAGAGTTTTCCTCCTCTCTTTCTCTTCTTCCCTCGCCAGAAGCCTTAACCGACTTAATTCTGATTGCATCTAAGGTGAGAGATAAGGATAAGTCCACCGCGGACCTATATGTGGTTGGCCTAGATGCTTTAACACTTCCTTTTATTTCTGGTGCTAGGCCTCCAATGAAACGCGCTATGCGTTTAGGTTCAGGGGTGACTAAATAAGGAACTAGGCGGGACATAGTGTTGAAACTTGTCACATACGCCTGACAATCCAAATCCTCCATGACTAGAGTCAAGAAGTCTGATTCTATATTTTCTACCTCATGCTGGGGGCAGTAGTTTTCTTTGACTAATGCAACAAATTGTTCCCAAGATAAGTTGTAGAGTAGAACTTTTTCCGTGGCTTGGAGCAATGATCTCCACCATGCCAACGCTTCTCCTTTGAATGATTGTGAAACAAATTTCACAACATCTTGCTCCGCACAACCGCTGATGTCAACAACAGCATCCATCTCATCGAGCCATGTCATGCAATCGATGGCCCCATTTCCTCCTGTAAAGTCTCTGGGCTTGCAGGAGACAAAATATTTATATGAACAGGTCTTAACCGATGCCTCTTGATGAAACACGACTTGTCTAGACGGAATACTCCTTTGATTTGACAAGTCATCAACATCGTCCTCCCTTGACTCAAGTGTTTTAGGAGGGGGCTTACTACGAGTCATAGATAGAGTCTTGGAGTGGGTATCATTTGATTCATCATACTGTCGATCAAGAGCTCGAGTAACAGCATAATCTATTATTGCCTGCAGTTCTGCTCCAGTTACATTAATTCTGGTAGTATCATTGCTCTCCTTCAAGTGACTGTTAACTTCATCTAATCCAGCCATGTAGCTTGATTGCTACATAAATATTAACAATGATTTATTCAGAGATTATTATGGAATCATCACCTTTGACGATTTATCAACCATGGTAATATAAACCATATTGGTTAACTTGTTAGTTATATTTAATTAGTATTTTCCATTATAATTTATCCTAGTTATAAAACATTAAGGATATTAAAGTGGCGCAAAAAGGCCTAGTCACAAGGACAGTTCTAAATTTTACAAGCCATGATTTCAGAGAATCGAGGCATTAAGGTTTGAATCACGTTCATTACCTTCTCTTGACAGGGAGTTGTAGACTTCAACTGTCTTTTGTCTTTTAGGACAATAGATATAGCCCGTGGGCATTTCCCTTCTGAGGGATGGTTATAATATGATCATCTTCTCAGATGCTATTAGTCGAGATCGTATGGATCCTACCGACTATTATGCTTGGACCTGGTCCAACACTTTTAGACAGGAGGTCACAGACCACCACTGTCGTTGTCTTATCGGACAACAAGTTTAGCCCGTAGGCACTTCATCACTATCGGATGTTTATAATGTGATCATCTTATAGGATGACACAAGCCATGATTTCTAGATCACTAGGCTAGATAAGAAAATTGGAAGAATCCAATATAAGGACGACTGTTGTGATTTTATCGAATCACATTTGTCAGGAGTGCTCACACGTTCTTAGGTGTTAACAAGGATCTGAATCCCTTGGGTAGGTTTCACCATCTTGGCCGCGTAGGCTAGGTTTCACCTTTAAGATTCTTTTTAAAATGCCTACTGGCAGGGAAGGAAGGATATTTATTTTATTCAGGATTTTTATCATAAATCCTAATTTATAAGTTAATAATAGCACAAATGGCCTAGTCGCGTAGACAAGTTTAATTTATAAGCCATGATCGTTTGAGATCGAGGCATTTAGTAATAGCACAAAAGGCTTAGTCACGTGGACAAGTTTAATTTATAAGCCATGATCGTTTGGGATCGAGGCATTTAGTAATAGCACAAAAGGCTTAGTCACGTGGACAAGTTTAATTTATAAGCCATGATCGTCTGGGATCGAGGCATTTAGTAATAGCACAAAAGGCTTAGTCACGTGGACAAGTTTAATTTATAAGCCATGATCGTTTGGGATCGAGGTATTTAGGTGTGAATCCAAGTTCATTACTTTCCTTGACAGAGAATTGTAGGCTACCACCGTCTTTAGTCTCAGAGGACGTTAATTATAGCCCGTAGGCACTTCCCTTCTAAGGGATGTTATTTTCCATTTATTTCATATTTCATGTTTAGAATGAAAACTTAATTTAATCAATCCATTATATGAAAATAAAAGTACAGAGTTGCCCTAAGCGGGTCTTTAAAAGGAATAATGTGTCCTTAAAGGGACTGAAAGATAAATATGTCCTTATGAGGACTATTAAGGAAACGATCTTCAGCAAAAGGAGTTTCTTCTTCAAGTTATTTCTGAATGCTTTCTCCTTGGATGCTCGTTTCATTCTAGCTGCGGTACGAAGCTCAGCATTTCAGGGCTCCAGATTGTGGAGAATTTCTAATACAGCTTCTTCGCTTGGCGACGTATCCAATATATATAAAGATTTGGAAGTAAAAATTTCCAGATTAGGATTGAAAGTATTCCTATGTTAAGTCTAGACTCAGAAGGTCAAGGAGTGTGCTACTGTGTCATTGAGATTAAACACAAAAATTTTAGTGTTTAATTCACTCAATGTTGGCTCTGATACCAACCTGTCACACCCCGATTTCCACGTGTCACCGGTGGGCCCGGTGGGGAGTATCGTGACGTAGTTGAGATCATCATAGTCAAACAACACAATATATAAATGCACAGCGGAAGCAAAAGATAAATATATTACATTCCGAATATAAGTAATGTCAAAGTATTACAACGGAAGGTAAAGGATCCACAGGCGGATCAATAAAAGAAAACTGTTCAACAGACTTTAGACATCTAGAACTTGCAAGATTCCCTAGTGACGCCCTGAGCTCCCAGCCAATTACGCATAGTACCTGTCACTTAACCTTTTGGAAAATACGTCAGTTTACACTGGTAAATACAATTAACTGACTCATTTTGGAAAAGAGTTTAAAAATTGATTTGAATGCACGAGGCACAAAATATCTTTTATAACTGGATTAAAATGCACAGAGGCAAAATTAATCTTTTATACTTGGGACAATTTTATTAATAAAAATCTTGTATCCGATTTACATGGTTGTCCAACATTTAGGGCCGGTGATTATACAATACAAGCCGGACAAGATTAATCGACACACCACAAACATAATCTCACAAGAAGATACCCTTACGAGTGAGTATACGTTATACATATGCAACAGGAGGTGTTTTGCCTACACCTTGTGCTTACGTCGTGGCCATTCACTTTTAAAATGAGCCAAGGATATCCAGGACACGGTCATTAACCCCCAATGTTATTTGTTATCAATCAATACAGATTAAAACGGGATTATCCAATTTAATCATCTCCGATTAAAAGGTTTCTACACCCGACCAAGCGGTATTTTTATAATACCGTATCCCAAGCCCGTATAAGGGAAAATAAGTTAAAAGTATTTACCTGAGCTAGCAATGCAATTTATACTCAGCCGTATATCCTAATCAGCAAGCACAAGTACTTCTACTGGGGCTCTCAATCTGGAACGAAGGTTTTATTAACCTATTAAATTCCTATCGGGTCTTATTTAAGTCGTAATTTAGACCGGTTAGTTTTAAGGAAAGGTTTACGGTTCAAAACGCATGATTAAGCGAAGACCGGGATAGGATGTGATTTAGACCCGACAAGTTTGGAGACTTGTATAATATGGGTAAACTAAACACATTCTGGATTTTGAGATAAAAACGATAACGTTTGACCCGTTTCGGCTAATTTATGCAAACTAGTTACATAAACCGAACCGAACGCGTAATAAGCGTAACGGTTATTCATATGAGCCATTTACATGTTTCCTAAGTTAATATGCTCCTAATATGTTGTGACATCAGTAAGTTGTCTTTCATTATGCCCGAAACGTATATAAACACAAACTAGGCCCCGTAGAGGTAGTTTGGTCATTTAAAAGGTTATAAAAGAGTTTAAGTATTTACCTGAGTTACAGGTCTGATATAATCAGCAAAAATACTTATTTTGATAAGTTATAACAGTAGGTTAAAGTATATATGTGAATTTACCAAGTATAACCAAACTATGCACCGTATGGGCATTTTGGTAATTTCACATAAGTCGTAAAGCTCAAAACTGAAGTCTGAGTTAAACAACTTTTGCTTACTGTTAAAATATTATAATTTAACTAAAACATCAGTAGGTATCACCCTTGTATGTTTAAAAATAGTCTTAGTACATACTATGCGCTAAAAACGCTAAATAAGGCGATTAGGAGCCGTTTACGGGTTCAATACCTAAAGTTGATATTTTTATTATTCCAGAAGGTCTAAAATAATTTATTTATCATAACTAATCAGTAGCAAAAGGTTTGGAGTCGTTTAGATATGTAAAACTCATTTTATGGCCCGTAAGGGCAAAACCGACATTTACCGGATTAAGCCTACGACTATGAGTTATGCTCAGCCTAAAATTAATTAAAAATCTTTAAAATTCCCAAAATAATATATCACATCAGTGGGTAAAGATTTTGATATCAAAAATTAGGCTTAACTAGGCTATACGCTAATTACGCCATTTTATTAACATAAAGCTTTAAATTTGCGATAATGAGCATAACTCTCAATCTATACTTCAAATTGATGTCAAACTTTGCATACAAGTTTATATATCAGTAATTAAAGTTTCTACTCTTTTACTTTTCCAAAAATCACGTTTTAAGGTAATAAGGGCATAATGGTCAACATATGAGCAATTAACGGAAACGCGTAAACGAATGGGTCAATCAATGAACCAACCACAGAGGGTTGTGCTAACATGTAGCCTGGTCCTAAAGAAGCTCTAAGACATTTTCAAATCATACTAAAGCGGGTCAGAACTGAAAGTCAAAGCGAAAGTCAAACTATGCGACTTTCGGTTCCGAACCGGGTCTCTACAGTAAATTGTCGGGTTGAACATGTTTAGATATGTTCTTACACTAATTACCAAGTTATAACAATGATCCAACAGGTTGCATATGATCTACAATGTTAACTATGCATAAATCGCATTTTAAGCTTCCTGTTGACTTTTTAAATATAAGTTTGACCCGACTTTTGACCTGGTTAGAGTGATGATCAGGGGAAACCCTTTTGAGGTTTTATTACCCACATAAATACCAACTCATAACTACTTTTGATTCGAGATATGACTGAGCCATTAATACTTAATCTCGAAGTCAAACCGTAATTACGTCGGTTTGACTTTTAGCTAAATAACTAAGCTAAAGTTATTTAGAGAAGGTTAGGCAACTTACAAAGGTCCTAAGCTTGATTAGGGAACACTTGAGAGAAGGTTTTGAGTTCCAGAAGTGCTCCAAGAATGCAGATGAAGATGTGATGAATTGTTTGCAACTAAAGGCCCTTATATAGTGGATTTACTCACCACAATGCATTGACAACAAGGTCTACTACTGCCCACAACATTCCTACATGTGTCCTACATGTTTAGGGAGTGTTTAGGGGCCAAGGGGTAAGAGGAAACTCGTTTAAGAGGTCAGAATCGCGTTTAAACTGGCAACAGCCAGTTTTCTGTTGCTGGGCAGTTGCTTGCGCACCGTAACAAATATTTGTTGCGGTGCGCAACAATTCATCAGGGACCAAAATGTTGGCTTTACAATGATTTGAAGGGGCAACTGAGTATAAACGATTCTTGGCCGTTTTTTATCAATATGGGGCCTCAAATTTGGGTCATGTATAGTATGCACCACCATGTTATGTTGTGTGAAAGTCCTGGAGTCTTTTAGAAAGTGCCGAACAATAAGGTTTACCGTGCAAATTTCTTCGTAGGAGTCCACCAATTAAATTATGAATCATTCATTGCTATAATTCACTGAACTTGAACATATACTACATGTTTTTAATATGTTTTGAGTCTTGGGATTTATAACGAGGTCGTTCAGAGGTGCAAAAGTTAACATAACGACACTTTTAAATCTTGTCAAACATTTTTTTAATAAATCCGAGTTTATAACGCTTTTTGTCTTACACGACACGTGTCGTTATTTTATTTAACACGAATTTTCGAGGTGTTACAATGACCGGATTGGAATGCGATTTAGACCCAACAAGTATGAAGACTTGTATAAATTGGATAAACTAAATACATTCTGGATCTTGAAGCAAGAATGATAAGGTTTGACCCGTTTCGGCTAATTTACATAAACTAGTTACATAAACCGTACCGAATGCGTATATGCTTAACGGGCAACCGGATGAGTCATGTACAAGTTCCATAAGTTAATATGCTTTAAATATGATAAGACATCAGTAGGATATCTACAATTATGCCCAAAACGAATTTAAAACCAAATTAAGTCCCGTAAGGGTATTTTGGTCATTTTAAAGTTTATAAACGAGGTTTAAACAATAATTGAGGTTCTGGTCTAAAACATTCAATGAAAATATTTATTTTATCAAGTTATATCAGTAAGATATCATAAATATGTGAGATTTATCATTTATGTCCAAACTATGCACCGAAGGGACATTTTGGTCATTTCACATATGCTTTTAAGGTCAAATTTAGAAATTTGAGTTCAAGACTTATACTTACTGTTAAAGTATAAAAATTTATTCATAAAATCAGTAGGTAATAAGTCTTAGGCGTTAAATATGGTTTTAAACCATACTATGCGCCTAATAAGCGTAAAAGTCGGTAATTGACGGTATTCAAAATATTTATAATATTCTGAAGTTTTGATCAGTTTCTAAAGCTTAAAATATTTTATTTAACATATGAGATTAGTAGGAAAAGGTTTGGTATGCAAATCATATGTTAAATTCATTTTATTAACAAAAGGGCATTGCCGTCATTTACCGAATTTATGCTAGAACTCTATGTTATGGTCAGTATAAAATCTGAAAAAAATTTCCAAAAATCCCTAAATATTATATCATAATAGTGGGTAGCTAGTTTGGTGCCAAAAATTGGGTTTAAATATGATTTATGCTGAAAATGTCATCTAATTAACAAAAAGCTTTTGTTTTACGATATCTTGCATAACTCTCATTTTAGACCAGAAACAAATGTCAAATTTTTAGGACATACTTGTACATCAGTAATAAAGCTTTTTGTCCACTCACATTATCAAAAATCTCGTTTTTTATAAAATAGGGGCATAATGGTCAATATTAAGCACTTAACGGAAACATGCAAATGATTCAGATTTCTAAGGGACCATGTAGTATAACCTCAGAGGGTTATACTAACATATATTATAGTCCTAAAGGAATCCTAAGGCATGTCTAAACTAAGCTAATTCGGGTCTGAACTGAAAGTCAAAGCAAAAGTCTACTTTTGCGACTTTCGGTTGCGAACCGAGTCTAATACTCAGAATTGTCGGGTTGAACATGCCTAAACATGTTCTTATATTATTTACCAAGTTATTTAAGTGACAAAATATGATTTATAACTTCTACATTATCAGTTTTAGTTATTATTTGAAAATCTGACTAGTTTGACCTTTTGACTAGTTGCTTTGACCCGACATTTAACTAAGTAAACGTGACAATTAGGATGTGCCCTTTTGAGGGATTAACACACAACTAATTACGATCACGTAGCCATATTCTCCCCGAACAATGGCTGGACCATTAAGGCCTAAACCGAAAGTCAAAGCGTTGTTATGATAACTTTGACTTTCAGTCTTTAAATAAGTAAAAACCGAACAACAGAGGCTATGGACACTTAAAAAGGGTCCTAGCATGAATTTTGGACTAAGGAGGGCTTCCTTCAAGATCAAAAAATCCCAGAGAGAGCTTCCAAATGCTTGAGAACTTTGAGAGTAAGAAGATTTGAACTTGCAAGTGAAAATGCTGCCCAAACTCCTCCTATTTATACTACTAGAGGCCATCACCAGATCATTACAGGTGTTAGGGTTGTTCTCTGATCATTACAGGTGTCCCAAGTGGTTTTTAAAACCAGCAAATGATCCATAGTTTCGAGTTAAGGCATGCAAAGGTGAAGGAAATGGCAGAACCTGCACATGTGCATGGTTGCTGCCCAGATCATGCCCTCGCGTCGCGCGACGGCAGAGATGGTGAGCTGTGGCGCGACGCCACCATAAAGGTAACCAGCAATTCAAGTTTTAAAAGTGACAGTTTCACTCCCTGGACTTTTTAAAACGTAATATCTTTGATTTCAAGCACTTTTAACCCATATAATTTGAATTTTGATGATCCTTAGAATATAACCAAACATCGTTAGGTCCGGTTTCGTTAAACGATAACCGAAAACACTAGTTCTGCCTCGTTGATGCTTTTAACCCTTTAATTATGAAAGTTAACGTATTTATCTCAAACGATATCGAAACCTTGTGAAATTTTTGTCACTTATTCTTGAGAGTATAATTAATCGTTACAAAGTCTCGGGTTCGTTAAAAGGTCACTCAGAGGTAGTACTTAAACATGTTGACACATTTAACCCTCGCGTCTTGTAAACTTTCGCTCCCATTCACGTACGGCTTCATACATTTCACTATTCATTAGACGTTTAAAGTTCATGACACTTGTTGTTACTATAATGGACATGATTTTGCGAGGTGTTACAATTTTGTGGCTTCACCAAAGTTTGGTTCTTGAGGGGTGTTTAAATTCAACTCGTTTGCAATTTTTTCAATCAAAGACCCGGTTCCAAAAATATTAAAACAAGGGTTTAAAGCGGCGGCACAAGTGAAAACCGCCAGTAGTTCTTTAAAATATTTTCTTAGTTTTCCTTCATCGTATCCGCCATGTCACAATATGGTCTACCTCTAACCGACAACTCGTTTAATTTCAAACACATTTTAAACAAATTGTGAAGTAACAATGAACTTGTTGGTTAGTAAACCCCTGATAGAGTCTTTGTTGATGTTTTGAAAACTTGAAGCAATTGTGTAACCGTTTCAATAGTAGCCCAACCCGATGGGTGGTAAGGCGGACACTTTCTACGTCTAGCCAAAATGTTATGAAATTCTATTATACTTTCCTTTTGCAAAATAGCTTTTTCAAACATGGTGCAAGTCGAGTTCCACCTATGAGCAACGTACCAATTGGGTCCTAAGCATATTCGACCCGCTTCCTTACAAGTTTTAATATATTTTGCATATCTTTGCGTGTTACTAAATATACTTCGTAACATTCTTTTGAAAGCTTCTTTTTGTGGTTCAATAACCTTTAAACCGTCTTGAACGGCCAAATTTATGATGTGTGCAACACATCGACTATGGAAAAAAATACCCTCAGAAATCGGATTGTATTTTAATTTTAAATGGATTACAAAAGTTGTATTGTTTGAGGCGTTATCAAAATATATTGAAAAAACCTTTTTTTTCCAATTTGTATGTTGTAATACATTTGTCGATTACTTTATATATAGCTTCACCGGTGTGAGGGTAATCGAATAATTTAAACAAAATCGTGCGTTTCATCATTTGCCACGTCGCCGGTTCAATCCAATGGGCGGTGACACAAATATACGAATCGGGTGAACCATGCGGTGCGGACCAAACGTCGCTAGTCAAGTTAACACCGATTTCTAATTTTTCAAAATAAGAAATTAATTTTAGTTTAGCATTTTTCCACAATCTTAAACAATCCCTCCTAAGAGTAGCACGACTTACATGGGTGTATTGTGGTTGGAGAGTTAGTTGAACCATCTTTGTATAGCGTTGGTTGTCGAAGTGGTTGAACGGAAAACTTTCTTGGATTACAAACTTCACCATTTCCTCCCTAGCCATATTGAAATTGTAGTTGAACAAATTAGCACCATCACTTGCCATGGAGCTTGACCACTAATGGGTTGTTGTTTCAACGCCTTGCAAAACGGTTTTTCGATGTGTTGTTTCAAGGTAGAGTTTGCGGTTTTGGCGTATAAGTTTTGACAATGATGACAACGCGCTTTTTTCTTACCGTTGGCCATCTCGCACAAGTCGAAATGTTGCCAAACATCGGGGTTGCGCTTCGTTGGAACAACACGAACCACCGTGTCGGTTGTAGACTCGCCAACATTGACCGAATCATGGGCACTAGAGGTTGCCATAGTTTTTTTGAGAGTTATCAAACAAGAATGTGAGCGTTTTTTAGAGATTTTGGAGATTAGAGAGTGGTGTGATTGTTCCTAAACACCCACAACCCTTTTATACTAGTTGGAGATGAATTTTAGGCAAAAAAACAAAAAAAAAAAACGGCTAGATTCCAACCCAAACGGTCATATTACCGTTATTGCATGCTGGGCGATTTTTAACCCATTTTTTTAACGTTAGCGGTTAACCTGTTTTTTTTGTGTTTCGATTAATAACCGGTTTTAAAAAAAAAAACCGGTTTTATAACCGGACTGTTCAAGAAAATGTATAACCGAGTCATAACCGGTCTAACCGGTTAGTAACCGAACCGGTTTATAAAAAAACCGATTTCGGTTTTTTCGTCGGTTTCGGTTGAATAACCGGTTTTTTGTACATCTCTACCTAGATGATCAAAAGCCAAAGGCCTAACCAGGTGATCTAGCCGTCCAAAAAAAAAGTAGGTGGCGATGCCTACCCTAGCCGCAAACATTTTTTTATTTAAATAAATTCTTAAAATTAAATATCATTAAAACTTAAAATTTAACATTAAATAAAAATAAACCTACAAATTTAAAACATTACATATCATTAATACTTAAAACCTTACATCAAAATAAAACATAGTACTTAAAACATTACATAACATACAACCTAAAAACTTAAAACTTAAACATAGGTCAATGTGTCACACCGTTGTGTGGTTAAAGTCCTCGACGTAGTCGTGTTTGTTGTCAACAAGTGTCACTTGAATAACTTCCTCCTCTGAGGGCTCATTGTGGGGATTTTGCACATTGAAGAACCTACCATGGAATGTTGAAACCTTGTAACAGATAAACACAAAACGTGAGTCTATTTGACCCACGGTTCGGTTGGTCTCACCAACGTAGATACAAAATTGGTGAAACATCCGGTTCCAAAAAGTAGTCCTTCGACTAGGAGATGTGGGGCATTGACCAAGCAAACCTTTTATTATATTTATACTTTTCTTATTATATTTATTAATCAAGGCTTAAGTTATTATACAAAAGCTACTAAAAATAAAAAAAATATACTTATCATTTATATTGTTATAAATATTAGTAAACTTATGATATTTGACATATATATAGTTTCCTTGAAACTAAGTTCTTTATAGTTAAACACCGTCTTAAATCTCAATTCACCCCGTCTAAAGCTTTGTTTTTGTAGTAGTGCAGTAACCACCAGACACTATGGTAGTCGTCGATTTAGATCAAAAATTTTGTGAGGATTACGAATGAGACTTGTTTCTAGTCACAAACATTGAAGTAATAAGATTGATCACGGATATAACTTTTAGTTCTATAATATTTATAATACTTTTAAGGATTTACATACAAAAACATGACTTAATAACATACGAGTTAATATTTTTAAGGATTTACATACAAAAACATGACTTAAATAACATACGTTCATTTCCACAATGGTTTGATCCCATGTTCTTGAGTATATGTTAGTATCAAAGAGATAGAGAAAGCTCCAACCCTTTATAAAGTAAATTCTCAAAACCTAATAGACTAAATAAACATTAATAACAACGTTAATAAACTATATACAGATGAAAGTAAAGTATATAGTTATCGTGTCGTAATTAGGGCCGTTCAAACCTATTCGATGAAAGTAAAGTATATAATTACGGTGTTTTAATACTTAAAAAGTTCGAAAGTAATTTTATATTGGTCTTGTAAGTTGATATGGTTTGTATATGGAGAACTTTTGAAAGTTAATCTCATATGATTTATATATGCTTTTTATCATCTGATAGGTAAGTATCATATTTACAATTCCCCCCAAAAAATTACAGCATAAACTTGAAGATAGAATTGTAGACTTAAATTACAAAAACCATTTAAGCCTTTCATATAGGTAAGTACCATAATTGAAGATATTACAAACCAAAATATAGTAAGAGTTCCAGTCAAATCTACGTACAGTAGCAGTAGCAGCAAAACTAAAAAAAAATGTCCTTAGATACAAGACCATAAGCAGAAGAAACATAAGACTTCACCATCCCAAATTGCGCCAAAAGGGTGAACGTTAGTTAGGGCAGCCGACTATAGCTCTAGCTCGGAAAACTGAAAAAATGTGAAAGGGTTACAAATACAAGTTCTATAAAACACAGGCAATGCGACTTAGCATTCACCAAGCAAGCCTTTTGTCATATTTGAACATGTCTTTATATTAATCAAATACTTGAAGCTATGCAAAGTGATATGAAACAGTTATCATATTCAGATGTGAGTGTATGGGAAATCAAGAACTTACAATTTGTCAAGAAAGCGGTTGTGATGCTGCAAGTTCATCAAAGTAGACATTTGGAACGGCTTGGCTTTTTATCACATTGGATCTTCATACAGTCCATGACGTTACCCATGATAGTCTCAGCCTCTGCACACAAACCAAAAAACGTTTCTTCCAACTTAGCCCGATGTGATGCAGGCAGCTTTGTCATTACTTCTTCAATCTCCCGCATCATTGAAATTACGAGACCCGTATTATCATACCCATTCATCAACTGCTTATTCAGATCTCCCCAATAGTTTTTGATATGTGCCATTTTTCCCCCAAAATGCAACTTCATTTTCGTGTCTCGCTGTTCCCTATGGTTCTCAACTTCCACTTGCTCATGTACCGTTGACATGTGGCTCTCTATTGGTGCCTTGTCTTGCTTCATATGAGCCGTGTTTGTTTCACTATTTTCTTTCCACTCATCTAGCAGCTCCTGCAACTCTCTCATGAGGCTTCGTGCAGATTGAACATTCATCACAGCTCTAATCTCCTGCATGGTTTCCACGGATCATAATAAGTAGGGGTGCAAACGAGTCGAGCCTTATCGAGCCCGAACTCGAGACTGCCATGTAAAGCCCGTCAGGCTCGTTGAGCCTTAGTGTAATATTAGATTTTGTTAATATCTAATAACATTTATCCCTTATATAAAGTTGTCTAGTACGCGAGCTGAGGTTATTTAAACTTGTTTACAAGCCGAGCCGGAGTCCGAGCTTTACTTATCAAGCTCGCGAACCTAAACGAGTCTATGATTTATATTATCTTTTTAATATATTGATGATTAACAAATGATAACGAGCTCGAGCTTGAGAAACTACCAACGAGCTGAGCTCAAGCTTTGAAAACAAAGCTCGAACCGAAAGTTAATCGAGCTCGAAGCCTGGTTGAGCTCGGGCTCGGCTCGGCTCGTTTGCACCCTGAATAAGCATGAAACATAAAGATAATCTCCATTTATCATTGTATGCTCCTATATTAAATGATATTTTGATAGTTCACTTGAGAACAAATTACAAATTTAGTTCATAGGGTGTACTTGAATAAGAACTTTGGGTAATCAGAGCAATAAGTAGAATGTACGGAAGACAAATATATATTTCATGGCGTACATACATCATGTGAAACCATTGTTAAGGTGGCACCTGGAGCACTATCTAGCAAATACTTTTGAACCTCAGTAGACATAGTTACTTCTGGTTTTGTTTGATCCTCGGCCAAACGAGAAACACAATTTGGATAAATCTTTAATCTCTTTAAGTTGGCAAATGGTGAAGGTTGATGTGAGATTAGTTCCACGAATGAAGAAAGAAGCTGAAAAAATAACAAAAAATAATGCAATCTCATAAACGTACTTAAAGATATAAAACTCTATTTTCCTGAATATGTGTTTTTAATCGTCATGTAAGTAAAGCAGTCAAATAGAAGACGTATGAGTCTAGGGCTGCAAACGAACCGAACGAACACTTGTTAAGGATATACATGTGTTCACGAACGCTTACGGAATAGGATTTTATGATCGTGTTCGTTCGTTATGGAAATGAACTTGTTCGTGTTCGTTTGTTAATTTTAGGAACCGAACACAAACGAACGTTCATGAACGCACACGAAAACTAACAAACCACGTTACCGAACGTGCACGAACATAAATGAACGAACGCGGCCTCTGTTCATGTTCGTTCATTTAACTAAATGACCGAAATATTTTTTCGTGTTCGTTCATTTATTAAACGAACGAACACAGACGAACTTCCCGCCGAGGCGCTGAACGGCTCATGAACTGTTCGCTGAAAGTTTAATTCGTTTGCATCCCTAGGTAAGACTCATGTAAGCACTTTCAATATACCTCTTTTGTCAAAAAATAATTAATTTTGTTTCGTTGTTTGTACAAATCTTTTTATTGTTTTTCACAATCGCATCTATATTAACAATATTTGTTAGATATGAATGATAACATTAATTTGACACTATGGATCTGCTGAAGCAGACAAACAATTTTATGAGAATTTGTTTGTACTAATCTTTTTAATGTTTTTTTGCAATCACAAGAGATGTCCATTGTCTATATTGAAAATATTTGTTATATGCGAATGACAACATTAGAGACCAATACCAGCATACCTCGATAGCTTCCAAGCTAAGTGTAAGAAATTCGACACTATGAATCTGTTGAAGCAGACGAACAATGTTATGAGCATGTTCCTTATCTTTATAGATATACGGTACACATATATCCACCTTTTTTAAACAGAGAAAGCCGGCAGAAAACTCCAAATGACAAGAATTATCTTTATAATGCAAGGAGGAAAGGTTGGGTGCGGAAATCGAAAGTACCCCTCGCCAATGTCTAATAGTGAGATATTTGAGTTGAGGTGTAACCACATTGACACGCAAACAACCATCATGTCCAAGTGAATTGAGTGTTAGACTAGATAGTCCAGGATGGAATATATTGAAACCATTCAAGCCCCTCAGTCTACAATGATGTAAGGTGAGACTTTTCAGGTTTGCACAGTTGGAGAAAAGATCAAGACACTTGTCGGTATCGTCAGCATTCAATGTAAAAACATAGATTTTCAATGTGACCAAATTTGGCAGCTCCCAAGTAGATGGAGTCAAGATGGCATCTCCGTAATTATTCCCAATCAAAGTGAGATGTTTAAGAGACGGAGAATTAAAGAGAGAAAGAGGGAATTCCATCTTCTTTCCAGACAAACAAGTTATGTTCAGCTGTTGGACATTGTGGGAGAATGCATAATCCAAAATTCTTCTGACAAACACCTGGCTAACCTTTCCACGAAAAGCGAGATTGACAGAATACACTTCTGTTTGATTATTCCGAGCAGAGAGAACATGTGTAACAAATTTGGAGAACTCGGGCAATGAACGGAAATCATTGCTTGAGAAATTGAGATAGGGCATTGAAGTCCACACATACCTCCATCTAGATGACAAGGCACTTGTTTTGATTGCTTGTTTAATGCCAATAAAAGAGAGGATTTTGTGGATAACATCATCCGGCAAGTTGCTTAGTCTATCACCTTCTACTTTGACTCTAGTTTTACCATGCCCAGAATCCATTCTCGCCTAAACCGAAGTTGCTTATATGTTGCTAAACCTTAAGTATCATGTCTTTTGTTTTGGATTCATAAACTGCAATTTGATTGCAAGCAACGGTTAGGACATAGCACACTCAATAAACAAAGTGTCAACTTGTCATTACCAAAACTCCAAACAAATGAAAATCGGAACATTATCAATTTGACACTATGGATCATTCATAATAAATTAATTAAGATGAAACTAAAACACAAGAGTAAGAGATTCATTTGGCATACAAGCTTTTAGTTCGGTTGTGCCAGTGAAAAAGCATATAGATTATCAGTACTTACTCAAAATCAAAATCGAAACGAAGTTATCAATTACCAAAAACCCTAAATCTGATTCTGAAACAGAGTAGGGAGAGAGAGAGAAGGAGCGTACCCGGGGACATTTGGTGACGGGGTTGTGCTGAGCCGCTGGAACGGGTGGACTGAGGGAGGAGATTGGTCGCGACGGTGCCGTACTCTCTGCCAATGTTCTCAAAGTCAAAATGGCATACATCTCACTTTTAAGGTCATTCTCATCCAAACCATAAAGTGTAGTTTTTATTAGGGCTGCAAACGAACTGAACTTTCAGCGAACAGTTCATGAACCGTTCGGTGGGAAGTTCGTTTGTGTTCGTTCATTTAATAAATGAACGAACACAAACAAAAAATTTCGTTCGTTTAGTTAAATGAACGAACATGAACAAAGGTCGTGTTCGTTCATATGTGTTCGTGAACGTTCGGTAACGTGTTCGTTTACGTTCGTTTGTGTTCGTTTGTTTATGTTCGTGTTCGTTTGTGTATAGGAATATATATATATATATATATATATGTGTGTGTGTGTGTGTGTGTGTGTGTGTGTGTGTGTTAAATGGAGAATTGAAGTTTAAGATGAAGTTTTTGAGACACTACTTTGTGTTAGTTATGTATATAAAAATTATATGTTAAGCTACTCAAGTTTGGATAATTAGCATGGTATATTTTGGGTGGATCTACTTAGTGTTTTTTTGGTATGATCATCTTCGAAAGTAAATATATGTTCGTTTGTGTTTGTTTATGTTCATTAACGTTTCTTTGTGTTCGTTTGCGTCCGTGTGCATTCATGAACGTTCGTTTGTGTTCGGTACCTAAATTAACAAACGAACACAAACGAACACGAACAAGTTCATTTCCTTAACAAACGGACACGAACAAAAAAACCCGTTCGGTAAGTGTTCGTGAACTGTTCGTGAACACATGAAATCCTTAACAAACGAACACGAACAAGGCCGTGTTCGTGTTCGTTCGGTTCGTTTGCAGCCCTAGTTTTTATATTATAAAGGGTATAAAAAATGGTTGTGAGTGGAGGAGGGAGAAAATGTTACTGTTCATCTGTATATTTGGGGGGACACTGTTCACCCAGTATAATTTTTTTAATATATATTAAAAGTGGTTGTGAGTGAGTGAATGAGAGAGAAAAATGTAATAATAATATTATTTAATTGAAAAGGAGAGAGAAAAAGTATTTGTTTTTAGTGAAAATATATTGATATAAGAGTTGTTTTTTAGTTGAATGTATGTATAATTTAATGGATTGGATGAGAATGCTCTAAAGGGGTATTTGTTTTTTTTTTTTTTTTTTGAAAAGCTCTCAGAATTTTTTTTTATGTATGTCCCACGCATACTATGCGCAAACGTTTGAGTCAGCAGTGTGTTTGTTTTCTCGAAAAGCTTTCATTAAAAAAAAGGTCTGCGAGACCTCTTTTTGGGGCAGATATGGACTCCCCTCTTCAAGCCCCTTCTCCTCTCCTCTACCGTTTCATAACACAAATCCTCAATCCTAACATCTTTTTCTCCTCCACCCCTTCCTCCTCTTAGTCGTCACCTCCACATCTCCGCCACCACCACGTTGCCGCTGTCACCTCCCCCACCTCCATAGGAAGAAGAAGGTGAAGAAGAAGAAGAATTTGAGTTCGTTGTTGTGTGTAGAAACCCTAGCTTATCGCATGTATCGGCCGATGAGATATTCTCCAACGGCGAGATCCTGCCGCGGTATCCATCATTCGATCGGAGTTTGTTGCTAAACGATGTCGTTTCTGATCAATCGGATAAAATATTTGTAACTGAATCTGCACGACAACCACTCGCGAAGCTTTTTAGAGATGAGAGAGAATCGGCGTCGTGTACGACGTCGTCGGAGGCTGATAACCTCGCCGGAGTTACGCCGGGAACGTACTGCATCTGGAAACCGAAGGAAGAGTAACCGGAACGGTGTAAAAAGAGCAATTTGACCGGTAATACGTCGAAACGGTAGAGGTTACGTAGCCTTCTTCAACGGAGCAGTAGTGATAGTCGTGTGACCGCCGGTAACTGTAGTTTCTGTTTTTGAAGGTGAGTTAAACATAAATTTGTAATGATTCTTTGTTTTGCCTGTTTATATGAGATGAATGAAGCTCAATTGCTTGTTTTTTATAAGCTTATTGTAGAAGTTAAAAAACAAACACTCTTCTTCTTGCAGACAGCTGGCAATAGATATTTGTATAAGACACGATTAGACCTGTTTACTGAAAAAGTACACAATGTGATTTTTTACTTTTAAAAAAAAAACAAAATTATGAGGTTAGGATCCATCATTTCTTTTTCTTGGTACATAAAACATAAAACTGTGTTATATACATGAGATATCAAGTAGTTAAACAAGTTGTATTCATATTTACTACTTGTGTTATACACGTCGTCAGAGACCTGCTAAACCCGATAAGACACAGTTTGCCAGCCCCGCAGACTGGAGAGGTTTGATCCACCTCTTCTGCTACAGATGTCTGCAGTTGTGGTCCGCGGACTGCAGACGTTTTACCTCTGAAAAAACAAACAACACCTTACTTTTGAACATACTTAAGGAGCGTGCTCGTGTTTGTGGGTTGACGGGTTTAATCCGACTTAGTAAAGATTATAATATGTGAAAAGGTGGGACCCACTGCATATTTTTTTAGTTGGAACCGTTGCCGGCCAACGGCTAATAGTTGGGATTATTTGCAAAAAATTCTAACAAAGCTAAAATAGTTACAAAAGATTCCTTTCGGACTTAAAGATAAGAGTTAAATGCCTGGTTGGTCCCTGTGGTTTATGAAAATTGCAGACTTGATCCCAATGGTTCACTAATTACACACTTGGTCCTAGTGGTTGTAACTTTTAAACTCGGGTGGTCCTTAACACTAACCTTTGTTAAATTTTCCAGTTAAATCTTTGTGAAATGAGTAATGACTAAGTTGTCCCTGAATAATTAAAAAATAAAAAAAAAAACAAAAAAAGATGGGGCCACCCCTCATCTTCTTCTCCCACACCTCTCTCTCTCTCTCTCTAACCCACCTTCAACCCACCACCACCACCTCCTCCTCCACCTCCACCTCCACCTTCAACCCACCACCACCACCACCACCTCCTCCACCTCCACCGTCAACCCACCACCACCGCCTCCACGTCACTTTCAACCAATCACCGCCACACTTGCAAAGTCTAAAGATAATGAAAATGAAGTCAATGGTGGATATGACAAAACGTAAATTACAAAAATCGTCATGTATGTTTACACCAATTTACAAACTATGTCTTTTGTCTTCCAAATATGCAAGAACCGTACTCGATGTTTGCAAACCCTTGCATATTATGTCCTTGAGCCCTAACTTAGTTAGTTTTAATGGTAAATAAATCATCAAAAAACCCATCTATTTCCCCGGGCTATCTCTCCCTCTACAAACTTTCTCTCTCACTATATATAGTGAGATTTGTGCCATAGCACAAACAACACAAATCTGAGGCCACCACCGCCATAGCACCAATGCGATAGCACCGTTCACTACCACAACTACAACGACGTTCATCGTCGTTCCACAGATCTGCTCCGTTTAAAGTGTTTATTGATTCGAAAATTGTTGTTGTTGATTCTGTTATTGTTGGTACTTGTGCCGTTGTGAGACGATTGACATTTTCTGGCTCTGGTGAGGGGAAACTAGAGTTCTAGAATAGAGGTATATCAGCTTTGTGTTGTTTGTGATAGTGCAACACTGATTTTTAGGAATAAACCGCTAGGGGTTATCGGTGGAGGTAATTCAGTAATTAGTTTAGGGCTTCTAAGATTATGCAGCAGAGAGCATTGAGTAATAATAAGATTAGGGTTGTTTGTTAGAGCATTCACATCCTAACCATCAAATTATGTGAGGAGTGATTTTTATATTATAAAGGGTATAAAAAGTGGTTGTGAGTAGAGGAGAGATAAAATGTTACTGTTCATCTGTATATTTGGGGGGACACTGTTCACCCGTTATAATTTTTTAATATATTTTGAAAGTGGTTGTGAGTGGAAGTGAGAGAAAAATGTAATGATAATATTATTTAATTGAAAGAAGAGAGAAAAAGTATTTGTTTTTAGTGGAAATATATTGATATAGGAGTTGTTTTTTAGTGGAATGTATGTATAATTTGATGGATTGGATGTGAATGCTCTTACTACATGTTAAATATTATTTAGATCTCAATATTCTGTTCCGAACCAAAGCCCTAGCCTAATTAGGCCTTGTTAGGCTATAGGGTGTGAGGGACATGGTTGGGTCATTAATCGTCACGTAGGATCATTAATGAATTGCTACACCACCCCCTTGTCTCATCCACCATGATTCCCATGGATTAAACCATGGCAACCATGAGCCTACTTTCCATATTTAATATTTTCTTTCCTTTTCACAAAAATAAATTAAAGTAATATAATAGTGGTTTGAGTCACAACCACACCCTTAGGGTAGTGGTTTTGGATGATGAATTAGAAGTAGGTGACATGGCGCTGATGTGGAGGGTCATGGTGATCATGAGGGTCATGATCACACCCTATAGCCTTATTTTTTTTATTTAAACGAATGAGATTAAAATTTCCATAAATGTGTTAAATAAAAACCGTATCCAACAGATGGTTGTGGGTGGTGTTGGCCGGAGATTGCAGGCGAGATGGTGTGTGTTGTTGCTTGGGCTTAAGTCCGGCTGGTGGTTGTGGGTGGCCGGTATCACTGATCATTGAGGTGGGAGTGGTGGTGACTAAAGGTGGCGGTGGATGGTGGTTGAGGTGGGAATGGTGGTGGCAATAAAGGGAGTGGTGGTGGCTAAGGGTGTTGTGTGTGTGTGTGTGTATATATATACACACATATATAATTTTTTATCCATAACTAGTGTTTTTCAATGACGCGCGTTGCGCGAAAGGCATTGGTGTTTTCGACCGACATCATTCTTCAAACGATTCAAGATAAACGATGCGTAACCAGCCATATCCGACATCGTGGAGTGTATTAAAAAGGGAGCAATTGGACGATTGGATGCTGGACTAGGTGTTTCTTGGAATGCCCACGGATTGTTCGGGTCAAAACCACGATTATGAGGATTCATTTTTCGTATTGTGGTTGGATGAGAATTTTTTTTAAAAATAAGATAGAGATGATTATAGAAGATGTGGAGTAGTTGTGGTAAAAAAATGAATAAAAGTGTGAGTATTTATAGTGAATAACTTTCTTTTTAAACACATAGCCGTTGGCCAACGGCTAAGCCCAAACGGCTACTTGTCTTGGCCAATGAGATCCTGTCATGTCATCTTGATAGCCCCGTCCAAACCCCGGGCTGAAACCCCCCGCCCAAGGGGCCACACCGAAACTCAAGCCCACCCGGGGTGGTGACTTGGGCGTTTGTACCCAACCCCCGCCCCCATGCTGAAACCCCTGCCCAAGGGGCCACGCCGAAACCCAAGCCCACCCGGGGTGGTGACTTGGGCGTTTGTACCCAACCCACGCCACAACCCCACCCCATACCCCATATTCTAATATACCCAAAATTCAATTCACTGTTAATTTCGTTTGTTTTTTTATCATATATATGAATATGAATTGTTTTATTTAGGATCATATGTGTAAATATTTGTATGAAGTCTATGAGTTAGAATGTAACCTATGTCAAATTCAAGCGTTGTGTGTGTTAGGAAACGATGTGTTCGTCTGTATTTAGGGTTACATTAATCCAACCATATGTATGTATATCGAACAAAATTCACAAATTGAAGCAAGTTTATATCATATATCAATCTCTGTATTCTTCTTCTAGTTCTAGCAAGTATATCAAATCCTTTCAATTTATTTATTCAGTCGTGTTCACCGATAATAAAAAAATCTATTAATGTATCCTTAGCTATGCTCAAAAAGCATTATTTTAAACAGAAAAATACATTAACATCACATTAAATAAATTGAAAATTTGGAATTTATTTAAAGCAATGTGTTAATTAATTTAAAAGATTTTAAATCAGAAAAAAAAACAAATTCAAGTAATAAACCAAACACACGTAGTTGTCTGAGGGGTTAAATGTAACATTTATCTCTATATAAACAACATTATTCCACCATTCTTAAACCTCCTCAAAGTAGCGGCGCCCCAAATTTTGCCCTAGAAAGGGAGCTATGATCTTGCCGATTTCATATTATCGCAATTAAAATTTACAGCCTGCCGATACGTATTTGTTTTTTTTTTGTTCACAGTTTTGCTAAAATGTAAAGTTTTTTTTTTCTGTGATTAATTTTATATTGTTGCGGTGATGAAAACTCTAATGAGAATTTTTGAGAGTTTAAAGCTCTGTGAAACGTCGACGTATAGTCGATCTGAGCGGTTACCTGAGCAACTAGATTAGTTACGGTTTATGCTTAAGTTTTTTTTTTTTTTTTTTTTGAAGTGTGATTTAACATTAATTTTTGTGATTTATGTGACCTGGTTACTATGATGAAATATCAAATGAGATTATTTGAGAGTTTTGATGCTCTGTGAAACGTCGACGTTTATGTCGATCTGAGCGGTTACCTGAGCAACCAAGTTTCTCTCCCTCCCTCTTTTTGTTTTTAGTAAATTACCAGTTTTGTTATTTATGTTTATGTTTGTAGCAAACTAGTTAGATGCCCCGCCCGCGTTGCGGGGCGGTGGACGAATAATGAGCGAGTGTTAGGCAGCAACTCATTGACACGAAAAACAACTAAATCGAGTCAACCAATTAAATTTATATTTTTGATAAAAAAAACTATAACAATGGCAAAATTGTAATTTTTAACTGAGGGAAAGTTGTATTTTTTGACTGGGGTAAAATCGTAAATTGCCAAAAGCTAAAGTGATGGCAGTACTGTAAATTTGAAGGGGAGGGGGGGGGGGAATTTGAAATTTTAATAGGGACAAATTCGTAATTTTGCACCTAGGGTAACAGCGTAATATAAATTTGAACTACGGACACAATCGTAATTTTAAGCTGGAGGCAAAAGCACAATTTTATTTTGAACCGAGGGCAAAATCGTAATTTTGAGTTTGGGGCAAAAGAATCATTTTATTTTGAAGGGGGGAAAAACGTAATTTTCAACTGAGGGCGAAATCGTAATTTTTTTAACGGGGAAAAATAACATTTTTTTACAGAGGGCAAAATCGTAATATCATTTTATTTTGGACAAAAGCGTAATATTATTTTGAGCTGGGGGGCAAAACCGTCATTTTAAAATGGATATAAAATAATAAACTGGTTGGTCCAATGGGAGAGTGGCAGACGAAATCGTAATTTTCGCCTGAGGGAAAAATCGTATGCGTAATTTTAGTTTGAGCTAAGGGCAAAAAAAAAAAAAAAAAAAAAAAAAACCTATTAAAGTTGCCGCCCATTTTGGCCAATGGGAGGCAACAACCGACCTTGTCATTTGTAGTATTGTATAATTGCATGTGATCATGGTTTTTGTAACCGGTTCGGACCGGCCGGTTCAACCGGTCCAACCGGGGTTCGGCCCTTCATACGATCCGGTTTGCCTGTTTTCTGCACTTGTTAAAAATTCGCCCGGTTCGAACCGATCTCCGGTTCGGCGGTTCAACCTGCGCTTTTGTTTTTAATTATTCTTTTTCCCCACTTTTCCCCCTAAAACACAAAAAAACCCTAGTGCTCTTACCTTTCAGCGGTAACCCATCTCTTACCGTGGTGGAATTGTCTATCTCCGTTTACTCAGGCCAGACACATCAAGATCGAAGCACCTCCAATATACCCATTTAAAATCAAAGATTTTGGTTTGAAATCATTGGCAATCGACTGTTCTTGATGTAGAGAATATTGGTTTTACACAGATGTTTAGATAGAAGAAAAGAAGAGTTGCAGACGGCAATTATAATGTGAGGGTTATATATTAATTTAAATAAACCCCTTTTAGAATTATAGAATTGACACATTGAAACCTTGATTTTTTAATAAAACAACTTAAAATATTCATGAACACCCTTCGTTAATGAAATGTATATAATTTCACCGTAAGATGCTATAACAAACTTTATTTAAACTAAAAATATAGATAGAATTGAATTGAATTATAATGCAAAACTAGGTTATAACCCCGTGTATTACACGGGTCGAATAAATGAATTTTATATACTAAATCATAAAACAATATATCTTTAAAAACCTCTTTTACTGCACGGGTTGAATAAATATAATTTTATATATTAAATAATAAAAAATTATATCTATAAGAACCATATTGTACGGCTTGAATAAATATAATTTTATATACCAAATAAAAAACGTCCAAATATATAGTTAATATCAAGAGTAAATTACGATTTTGGCCCATGTGGTAATATCACTTTTATCCTTTTAGCCAAAAAACGAATCTTTTAACATCTGAGCCCACAACGTCTTTTTTTTCTAACTATTTTGGCCCCTACCAAAAGGGTTAGAAAAAAAGACGTTGAGGTCCAAAAGGGTTAGAAAAAAAGACGTTGAGGGCTCAAATGTTAAAAAATTTCTTTTTGGGCTAAAAGGGTAAAAGTGATATAACCACATGGGTCAAAATCGTAATTTACTCTAATATTAAGTTGAATAAATGTAATATTGTTTACCAAATAATAAAATAATACATTTTTAAGAAAACCTCATTTATTACATGGGTTGAATAAATGTAATTTTATATATACCAAATAATAAAAAAGTAAAATTTATTTGATACCAAACTAAACAAAACGTTTAAATATATAGTTAATATCAAGAGTAAATTACGATTTTGGCCCATGTGGTGATATCACTTTTATCCTTTTAGCCAAAAAACAAATCTTTTAACATCTGAGCCCACAACGTCTTTTTTTCTAACCCTTTTGGCCCATACCAAAAGGGTTAGAAAAAAAGACGTTGAGGTCCAAAAGGGTTAGAAAAAAAGACATTGAGGCATCAAATGTTAAAAAAATCTTTTTTGGGCTAAAAGGGTAAAAATGATATAATCACATGGGCCAAAATCGTAATTTACTCTAATATCAAATTAGATAACTAAGTTTGAATTTGAAGTAAATAGATAAATATAAAAGTAATAATTAAACTAAATAATATTTAGTAGAATGATTATCTATAATTAATTAGAAAATATTAAATTAAAATTATAATTATCCATAAGACATGGCCTAATATGATGACAAGTGTCCTCAAAGTGGTTTCTTTTATTATATGTATAGATTAGAACATTTTAACATTATCTATTATTTTATATATTTTTAAAATATTTATACTATATATAATGTTTTCCGGTTCAACCGGTCCGACCAATGAACCAGTAAGACGTCCGATTCGATGTCCGGTCCGGTTATGAAAACACCGATTGGTTTTGTGTTTAATGTTTTAAAATCTTATACGTTTTGTCTTTTAGGTCAAACACAGTTAAAAATTTTAGTTAAATGTCCCTCACCCAATCTATTTCTTTTCCCCCATCAATCGTTGTCAGGGGAAAAGACTATTTTACCCTCATGTGCGGTGCATTTGACATCATTTAACTGAAATTTCTAACTGGGTTTGGTGTAAAGGACAAAACGTACAAGATTTTGAAACATTAAGTACAAAATTAGTCGGTTTTAAAGACAAAGGACATCGTCTGTCATTTGATGCAAACATAAAGGACAACTTGTAATTTACTTTTTTTCTTCTTTCTGATCAATTTAATTGCTACCATATTAGTTTCAGTTTTTTTAAAGATTTGTGCCTTTTCTAATACAACGTATGATATAAATTTTTGTATTCCAATTTCTACAAAATGAACAACAACTAAATTAGCAACGGAAACCAGACGGCAGCGGTCATTAGCCTCCTAACCCTAACCAATGTGAACATTTGAAATAAAGCTATATTTTTAGGTATATAAAAAGGGCTGAAAATAACTGATCGATTGTGTTTATTTATTAAGGAATTAATGTGTTCATGAATACTTATTGAACGAGTTATCATGTTTGTGTTTGTTCATTAAGGAAAAGATTGTGTTCACAAACGGTTCGCGAACATAAACGAACACAAATAAAATCGGCAGAGACTAAAGGTGGATGATGAGCGACGCTAGGACCTTGAATTCTTAATCGTGAAACCGAGGTTGATAGTACGTAAATAATCTATTTTATTTGTTAGATTGATAAAATTAATAAGAATTTAGCAATACAAAAAGATTAAGTGAAATATTAATGTATAAAAATTTTTAATGAACAAGATAAACAAATGAACATGAATGAAAGTTTACAAACACATTACCGAACATTTACGAACACTATCAAACGAATGAGACATCTGTTCGTGTTTATTTATTTAAATAAACAAACATAATTTTTGTTTGTGTTTGTTCATTTTTTAAACAAACGAATGTAAATTAACTTTTTGCCAAACAATTAATAAACTTTTTGCTAAAGGTTCAGTTCGTTTACAACCCTATATATAACAATTCACAATTTTTTTGCTAAAGGTTCACTTCGTTTACAACCCTATATATAAACCACTATTTTTATATTTATAGCATATATAAATCACTCTTTTTATATTTATAGCGAAAAATACTCCTAACTTTAAGCTTCCTAGATTACTGTTGCGTTGAGCACCATTAGTTAAGCCTAAGATGTCATGAGTTTAAACCAATCACTAAAATCATATTAACTTCAAGTAGGCTAGATAAAATAATCAAATTTTTTTTGTAAGCCAAAGTCGAGAAGTGTGGATTAAAAGAAAAATTAAGGGGTATCTCGGAATAAATTTTCGATTTAGCGGAGCTGTGTTAGAGATTACAAATTTATATTAATAATAATAAAGTTATATTTATTTATTATATATAAATTTACAAGTTTTTGTGAACTATGTGTAAACTAGTGAAAGATATAAAGGCTATATAAAGGCTGTTTAATGTTAAAAATCCAAATTTAATAAACCTATCTTTAAATTCGCTCATCTAAACAATTATTCCTTTATTGGGGTTTGATATTGAACAATGTATACGAATGCAGGTCCAATTTTGTTTCAAATTGAGGTAAGAATTCATTCCACTTAACGGCTGTAGTTCTATTTTGACCCATTATGATTCAATCTTCACCTTTTTTTAACTGACTAGTTTGATTTTAGATGATTTTTGATTGATTTTGATCATTTCTTTCTAGGTTGACCGTTTAAGCGAATTCCGAGCGGTGGACTTTTGATTACCGCCTAGGTGCCGATTAATCGACCGCCTAAGCTGATTTCTACAACACTGCCTAGGTGTATCCCATTGTTTCTCGGTTACGCTTGATACAAATCATGATATAGACCCATTCTCCATCTTCTTCTTCATCTTTAGAAGTGAACCAAATAATCTAAAACATTGCTCTAGTCCATTCCAATCTTAAAAGTTAGAAATATTGAATTTTAATAATCTCAACTATTCGCCGTTGGCCGTCAGCAGTCTCAACTTAAAAAGTAACCACTGGCAGTCCCAACTATTAATATAATGGCATCCAATGGACCCTGACTAACAGAATCCTAACGCCGTTAGTCTCCGGTCACCGGAAAAACGTTTTTTGCCGGAAAACTCCTTTTTGGCCGGAAAACTCAACTTTTTCGTCCCAAACCTGTTTGTAACCTTATTACTGACCTTTAGAAACCTTTTTTTTTCTAGTAAAAGGCTCAATTATTGAGATCGTCGGAAAACTCCTTTTTCGCTGGAAAACTCATTTTTGCCTGGAAAATTCAACTTTTTGGCCGGAAAACTCAGCATTTTTGTCCCAAACATCTTTATAACCTTAGATCGGACCTTTAAGAACCTTTTTTCTGGTCAAAAACGATTTTTCAAGGACCGAAGACTAACGACGTTAGCGTTCTGTCAGTCAGGGTCCATTGGATGCCAATATGTTAATAGTTGAGACTGATAGTGGTTATTTTTGAAGTTGGAACTGTTGAATGTTGATGGCCAACGACGAATACTTGGGATTATTAAAATCCAATAATCCCTTATTTTACGGCATCTTAACTTCCAGCTTCCAGTAGCAGTCCCAAAATATATTGTATTGCACAAATGAAAAGAGAAAAAACAATATGTTTTCTTAAAGAACATACAACGAAGAACTGGAAGTGTGGAAATCACATCCAGTATACATATCTTAGAACATAATTTAGATTAACCAACCAAGTTGTGTGTAATAATTACTGAACAGTTTCCAACTCAGTAAATCAACATGTTGAAAACAATATACTAACAAAGCTTTTTTTTCATAACAGAAGGCAACAGTAAGAACTTACGAACTACCGAAAATCAACCACAAACCGTCAACAACCTGCCATCACACCGAACCCAGATCTAACCATCCACTTAACACACACCCAAATCGACATCAGCGGTCTGGCCATACCGCCATACCTTAATGTTTACTAATAAACCAAAGATTCCTTGTGCTCGTGAGTGTTTAGAAGGTCGGGAAGATAGGCTTTAGTTGAAAATTTTAGCCATCTTTTCTTCTCGGCAAACTTTAAAAACGGTTGCAATGCGAACCCGATAAATATGGCAATAACACCAATGATCATGACCTTGAGTGAAGAAAGAGCCAACACGACACAGAACAAAATCGTCGGTGGGACACACAGAAGAATCGATCCAACAGTGCCCACGGGTATCTTATAAGGTCTAGATGCAGCCGGGTATTTCATTCTTAACCTTACAAAGGCTATAACCTCCAAGAACATACTGAAACAATATAATAAGTTTTCAGCAGCCACAAGCTCTTTAGTCCATGGGAGTAAAATCACACCGGAAGCCGAAAATAATATCCCGAGCGTAGGTGTCCCGTGACGAGACCGTTTAGCGAAAAACTCCGGAATCATACCCCGTTCCGCCATACCAAGAAGCTGGAACGAGTCGCTACTCATTTCGGTCACAAACAATCCCATATTTGACATGGCGGCACCCGCCTGAACCCACCATCGCAACCATACACCGCCAATGATCATAGCCACGTCTGAGAAATACCCACCAGTCCATTCGTCACGGTGTAGAGGGACCGCACCGGTGCCCATTAAAAGAGGGAAAACATAGCCTGAAACAACTAGGATTACCGCATACAACAGCGCTTTCGGAAGGGTCTTTTTAGGGTTATCAACTTCTCCGGCTAATGTACTTATCGAGTCCCAATAATTAAGGTTCCAAAAGAGTGTGTTCAAGTACGAATTCCAATCCACCACATGTAAATCCACCACTAACCATCTTGCGGGTTCGATTTTCGAAATGGAAATAAAGCCCATAATTACAAAAGGAATCAAAGAAAATATACCTAACAGAACAGCGACCCGCCCTACAATGGTTAAACCTCTGAAATTCATGTAAGTGAGGGCAACAGTTAACGCTAACACAGCTAAAATCCGCGGATTCCCATCGGCTAAAGCTGGTATCCCCCACTTCAAGTAATCGAGAAACAAAACAGGGTATAATGGATTACCTATCACACCACTAAGCCATTTCATCCAACCCAGTTGAAACCCCCAAAAGGGTCCTAAAGCAGATGATACCCAAACAACATAACCACCATCTTCAGGGAACATTGTACCCATTTCAGCTGTTATTAATGCTTCGGGTACACTCCATATAAATGGGAATACCAAAAACCCTATAAGTGCTAACAGAGGTCCAGCAGCTTGAACACTATCCTCGACACCAAATGGTCCTCCGGAAACCTCGTAAAATATAAGAAATATAAGGGGTATTATGGAGAGACCTTTAACATTGTTGTGAGCAGTTGCGCCTGCAGGTGAAGGGGGTTCGTTAATCCCGACATATTGTACATCATCATGCTGTCCCATTGCAGTTGATGATTGTTTATTAGCTCCGTGACTCAATTTCTGCGTTTAATTAACGTAAATCAACACAGTTAATCACTTAACTGAGTGTAATTAATCTCAATTAACTAATTCTATCAACTAATTGCTATGTTCATTCAAAAACCCCTTTTAATGCAAACCCTAAAACTTTCAAAACAACCACTGGGTCTTGGCTCAGTGGCCACCGACACCCATTTAGTGTCTCTTGCGGCCTCCCATTGCGTGGAGGTCGCGGGTTCGAATCCTTGGTACTTCAGTCTCTTCAATCCAATCAAGTTGCAAGGGTATTTACCGCCAGAATTAACGAAAAAACAAGATAGTTAATCACTTAATTGAGTGTAATTAATCTCAATTTACAAATTCTAGCAACTAATAGCTACGTTCATAAAAAAATAAAAATAAAAAAACCCTTTTAGTGCGAGCCCTAAAAAATTCGAAACACAAGATCTCAACTTTGGGCCATGTGTAGTCATAACGCCCCTTTGTGGGCGTTATGCGACACGTGGTGCGCCACGTGTGCGGGTGGGCGTTATGGGGCGTTATGCATTTAAGCCCGTAATCATAAAGCCCCGCCTAATCATTAATCAATTATTAATTTCTAACTTTTTATAATTATTTTCTAACTTTATAAAATTAAAAACTATTTCTTTAAATAAAAAAACATTACAATAAAATAAAAAACAATCTGTGCCTGTAACTTTGAAATAATACACCGAATTAAAACGTACAATCTGCACATGTAAGACGACAAAAATATAAAGGTACAGTTCTGTGCACTCAGTTCATCCAATCAGATTTAAAAACAAACCGTACTTTTCCGGACATCTTCTCCGGCAGCCAAGTTCACCGGAAAAAATGGTGATCATGATTTTTCACTTCAAAACTTAAAAGAACTTGTATTTTGGATAATCTTTACACTATTTAACAAGTTTTAACAGAAAATAACATCAAATAGCATCCTTCTTCACGCCGCTATGGATATCGCGCTGCCAACCCAAAACACCCCCATAGTGCCGCCTGTTATGGTGTGGTTGGCGCTATGGGGCACCATTCCTCACAAAAACTGCTCCATCGCGCCCCACTACGCATCACTTATAAACCAATTTTACATTCAAACTTGAATTGAAACAAATTAAAGAACACGTGGTAATAAAGTAAGATCAAAGTGCACACGTAAATAAATAATTCTAATTTTTTTATTTATTTAAAGTTTGTGTTTTTTGTTTTATATTAGAGTTAAATGTCATTTTAGTCCATATGGTTTAGTCATTTTGCTAGCTTAGTCTAATGGTTTGAAACATTGTCATCTTAATCTGAATAGTTTCAAACGTTGTCATTTTAGTCCGTTGGGTTAACTTTATCCATTTTTCCTGTTAACGAGAAGGACAATTTGGCCATTTTATATGACCGAATTTCTCTTTTAGTTAACAGAATTACATATAAAATGACTGAATTGCCCTTCTCGTTAACAGAAAAATGGATGAAGTTAACTCAGTGGACTAAAATGACAATGTTTGAAACTATTTTAACTAAAATGGCAACGTTTCAAACCTTTGAACTAAACTGGCAAAATAACCCAAACCACAGAAACTAAAATAACATTTAACTCTTTATATAATTTAGTGATTAATATATTATATTTTTGCTTTAAATTATTTCTTTAACCAACAAATATTATTATATTACTATACACCAATGATATTAAATTCTCCCATTGTTAGTATTACTTTACACCAATAAGATTAAATTCTTTCATTCGTTTACCAACTTGATGTCGGCAAGTTGATTCTGAAAAAGGTGTCCAAGTAGTTTGTGTTGTGGTTGTCGGTACATACTCTTTTAGTATTTCGTATTAGCCTTATCGTTTGTCTTTTTAAACAATTATATATATGGGTATTTGTAATGGTTGTATCTAAACAGTTTTAAGGTTAGATTTTGTAAACTTATTTAGGATATGTTATGTGTTATGGTTGTGTATAATATGCATTACGTTTCTTTTAGACTTTTATGCATTTGTATTGTATGATTCCTTTTTCAGTTGTTTATTAATATGTCAATACTTTATGTTTGTTTGAATATTAAAATTTAAAAACTTAAAATAATGTAACACCCCGAAAACGGGTTTGGTAATCAAACCACGTTAATACTAAAAGACGGGTAAAGTACCGTTAGTGGTAAAAGTAACCCGGTAAATATTAGGCTTTTAAATAAATAAACCTAATATTAAATAAAAGTCGAATAAAGGCTTTTGAGGAAATAAAGTTTATAAAAGGTCCGAGTTAACGGGACTTAAAATAAACTGAGTCATAAATACCCCAAACCCACTAAGTTAACTAGGAATGTTTAACCTAGTTAATAAGTGAGAATATTGTTGGAATTAAGTGGGTTGTGGCCTACTTAATAACTAACCATACATGAGGGGCCAACGTTGGATAACTTGGAAAGTTTAATTATAAAAACTTAAAATAAAACAACACACACATTAAGTGTGTGTGTGTGTGTGTTCTGGACGTACAGGGGATAAGCTCCATGGAGCCAAAACCCTAATTTCAACATAATCATCAAATTGAAGGGCCAAATGACTCTCAAATTCATAAATAACGTGAATTAACGATCACCCAAGCTAGGGGATCATAAGGTATGTAAAATTTTGATGATTTGTGAAGTTGTGAAAATTGAAAAAACATCATAATCACGAATTATGGATGATTTATTGAAGCTAGGGCTAAATTATGATGTATAATTGCTTAGGAACAAAACCATAAGTGAAAATTATACATATGATGCTATGAATTGAATATTTAGATGATTTACCACACTAGGATAAGTGGGTTTTAATCATATGATGAAATTGATGATACAATTGTGTTTAGAATCATCATAGATGATAGTAATAAGGAAATACTTAAACAAATTGTGTGTTTGAGTTTATGATCATACTTACTATGAAAGGGGTTGTTGTATGATAAAACGAAAATGATGATAGATTCATGTTAGAATGATGTTTGATATCATCATGTGTTAAAAATGATTAAAGTTGTGTTAATTCAATGAATTTCGATTACAAGAACTTTGTTAATAAAGTGATTAAGACGGTAGGATAAGAATGATGCTTACCGGATAATTGACCAAGTAATTAAACGGGTAGTTGAACTACATCGTGTAATATTTACGTTAATAGGCAGTTGACTTTAAAAAGTCAAACTGATCATTTATATGGTCGAATGATAATTTCGACGTAAAAATCACAGGATGGAATAGTCGTGATTGATTATGACTAATTTAACCATCTTACAAATTATAATCATAAGTTTGACGCTTGACATGCTAGGTGGAAGCTTGGGAAGGAAGCAGGTCAAACGAATCAAACAATGAAGGAAAAGCATAATTCGGATGCAAGGTAAGTAAAGCTTACACTCCTCTTAAATTGAAAAATATTTCTTTATCGTATTGATTACAAGAAAGACAATTAAACATTTGAAAAGTGATGTTCCGACGTGTAGTCGTACGGAACAAGATAAGCGAAAATGATAAGAAACCATAACGATGGTTAAAAAGCAGTAAATTGATTATTCGGTCAAAATATGACGAATAGAAAATGAAATTTTAATGGTTACCTTATATGGTAAGCCAAAACGAATAATAAGGGCAAACCGGTAATTTGGTCACGTATTGACATTAACCGTTAGTTTTGAAAAGACACTTTATGGCGTAAGCCATAATTGATTAAAAGCGTTAAGAAATAATTTATAAGTAAAATGACCGTACAGTGTAAACCGGAGCGAGTCATGTAGATGAGATGCTAATAAATATCATCTCGCAAAGGTAACCGGTCACTTTGACCAAACGGGTCAAAAGGTGAAGATATCACCTTTTGACAATATCGACTAATGATTTCTGTCGAGTTATATGATTTCAGGAGTAAATATCGAATGGATATTTGTATCGCTATTACTTAGCGGTTATTAAAATAAGGTATTAAAACGGGTCAACATATTGATCCGAGCCAGTATACGTAATAGGTTAACTACTCATTTAGGACTTAAAGTTCAATGAGAGTTAAATGAAATCAAAAATGGACATTGGGTTACCTTAATAGGTAAACCCAATAATTTAAATTAGAGTTAACTGCCATTTTCGTCCCTGTGGTTTGGTCACTTTGGCCATTTCAGTCCATTTTTCAAAAATGCGTCATTTTCCTCCCCGACGTTCTGGAAAGGTGCCATTTCAGTCCAAAAATCATAACCCAGTTAAGTTAGTTAGTAAACAAGGACTGATTGTGTAAATTTGTAACATAAAGGACTGATTGTGTAAATCTGTAACACCACCACCACTGGCCCTGCCACCACCACCACTCCGCTGCCACCACCACCACCACCGCCACCACCGCCACCACAGCCACCACCGCCACCACAGCCACACTGCCACCACAGCCACACCGCCACCACAGCCACTGCCACCACCACCGCCGGAACCGGAGCTCCGGTGGTCACCACCGCCGCCGCCGAAACCACCACCATCAACGTCATTTTGGTTTTTGTGTGTATGAAAGATTTGAACTTGTATGAAAGATTGTGTGTCCAAAACCAAAACCCGTTTCATGCTGCTTCAAACAGTGACAAAGGTGACAACAGTGGAGATGGTATAATGGTAATTATGATGAATGACGGGAATGATGTCCGATGATGACAACAATGGTGCCCGGAGTTGCAGGTTAGCCGGAGATGAGAAGGGTGGTCGGAGAATGGTGCTACGGTGGTGAAAGTGATCGACGGCGAGGTGTGCGATGGAGATATAAAGGTTGTCGGGTTATGCGGAACGATGGTGGTCGCCGGAGTGAGGGGTGAAAAACAATGATGTTCGGAGTGATGACCGGAGAAGATGGTGATGTTGCAGGTTTGAGCGATGATGAACGGTGATGAACGGACAGTTGCCTTATGTCGAAACAACAGTGATGAATGGAGATTGCGGTGAGCGGAATCAGAATCGGTTTTTCGGGAAGTTATGTTTCGAACAGAAGTTGCAGGAGATGAACGTTGAAGATGATCTTGTTTCGGAAGCTTTCGAATGGTGGTGATGAACGGAGCCGAGCTGTGATCACCGGAACCTGCAACTTCACCGGAACCTGCAAGTTCATCCGAATTCAGGCAAATCGACCACTTCCATCGTCTGCATCCTCCATTTCGTTTTGCACGTAAACGTTCCAGAAAATGTATAAAACGAGAACGTCGGTGTGGATGTGGTGGCGGTGGTGGTGGTGGTGGCAGTGGTGGCGGTGGTGGCGGTGGTGGTGGTGGTGGCAGCGGAGTGGTGGTGGTGGCAGGGCTAGTGGTGGTGGTGTTACAAATTTACACAATCAGTCCTTTATGTTACAAATTTACACAATCAGTCCTTGTTTACTAACTGACTTAACTGGGTTATGATTTTTGGACTGAAATGGCACCTTTCCAGAACGCCGGGGAGGAAAATGGCGCATTTTTGAAAAATGGACTGAAATGGCCAAAGTGACCAAACCACAGGGACGAAAATGGCAGTTAACTCTTTAAATTATAATCATGGTGTTTTTAGAAACATAATGGTTTCTAAACAAGATTATAGTTAAAAGGTCGGATTTTTGGTCAAACAAGTTATTAAAAGTCATTCGTCGTAAAAGAAGGGCTAAAATTGACCAAAACGCCATTGTAAGTTAAATCGAGCAAACAACCCTTAAAGTTTGTTTGAAAACGAGTTTTATGATAAAGTAAATACTTAGAATAAGTATGAAAAGCGAAAGGTATGAACCTTTGGGTCAAATGACTCTAAATGAGTCTTTGCTGTAAAATGATAATCTGAGGGATAAAACTCGGAACAAATAGAATACCACATTAAATCTACCACAATAATAGTTGTAGTGGAAGACCATTTGATAAGAAATGTGGAAATATGATGCTAGCAAGGAATGACCGTGATTTATGCTTAAATACCCTTAACGGGTCAAAATAAGCATACAAGCAAAAACGGGGTTAAAAATGTATATATACCCGTGATTTGAACCTTGAATAATAGGAAATAATTATAACATGATGTTCATGAGAGTTTGAATGCTACAAACAATTTTGTTTGATAAAATCATGAACGGGTCAAAAATTTTGTAGAAATATATAAAGCCGAAGGCTTAAAGACTTAGAAAATTGTTATTCCGGATATCGGATTTTTACTCCATATGATGGAAAATTAAATTAATTACGATCACGTAGGAAGAAACGTGACGCAAAATGGATCAAAAATGAGAGAGTTATATCCGTTTCGGTAAGAACTAGGTTGACTAGGAAAAGTGCAGAGCTGACAAGGCCGGGTAGACACTTGACACGGCCGGGTGAAGGTTTTGTGAAAAATATATGTTTAGCTGACACGGCCAGGTGGAAACTTGACCCGGGCGGGTGAAGGGGCTGAAAAAAAAAATAATTTCTTGTGTTTAATTATTTTGTTCAAATGCTTTAATTTCTTATCGTTTGAATGAAATTGTATGATAGGTAACAACGTACTTTAGACCTCGGAGGATGATCAAGCCATGTCAAGAACCGAACACACAATCTAACGAAGCTTCCGCTACTTTAATAGTCTCTTTTGTTACCAAACTCTATGTAAACGTCGTTTCATCAATGTTTTGAACAAAAAAACGGCATTTAAAATGCACTATGTATTATATGAAATATTCAATAAAAGTAAGGGTCTTACAAATAACCGTTTTATTTTATTACATTAATTATATTTGTATGTCATACAATAGTTTCCATGTTTTATGTAATTACATCTAAATTTAAACATTCAAAAGACTATATTATAGGGCAATTAATCTAATTATGGATGCTTTTCTCTTCATAAATAACACGATATACGTTTGATTATAAACTTGTATGAGTATTTTTGAAAACTATTTTTTATTAACACTGTTATGAAAACTATTAAATAGATAGTCAATTTATATTTATGTAGTTAATAAAACTATTTCTAAATATACAATATAATCAATTTATAGAAAGCATTAAATACATTTAATAACAAATTTGTAAATTATTTTTTTGTTAATAAACAATCCAAAATTTTTTTATAAGTTTACATATAATACATAATTTCGTGAATAACTGTATTTATATATTTAAATTTGTAATTACAAATTTTATGTTTTATAATTTAGTAATATATCTTCTTTTATAGAATCGTGATATTTGTGCAAATAATAGACAATTACTTGAACCATAATTGAGCCTATTACTATAACCATAAATAAGTTTGTCTTATAAATATACATAATACCTAATCATCTTCATCCAACTCAAAGTTCATATATCATTGAAGATGGTTAATTGTTTTTTACGTTATCTATCAAATAACACGATGAATTCTTGGGTATGTCGATGTTATTATCAAATTTATTTCTTTATTATGTGTTTGTTTAATTTTTACTTTGTATACATATTTTATTGAGGAGTTACCATAATTGGGTAGCTGATTACAAGTTAGCTACTGATGGTATGGTTCGAAGATGGATGGAAAAAAATTTACTGTCAAAATTAGGACATCAGGTTCTTTATACTTTTTCCACGACGGATGGTCTAGTATGATTCAGTCAATAATACTACCAAAGAATTCATTGCTTTTGTTTCAGTACGGAGGTAGTCTAACTTTTAGATTGATATATTTTTATCAAGATTTGGCACTTGCTCAAGGTGATTTCTTATACTGCCAAACATCTCAATTCTCTAAACATAAAGATCATTTGGTAATTATTTTTTTTAACTTTGCACTATAGTAGTATTTGACAAATTTTTTCTTTAATATAAATAATTATTTTTGTACTTGTAGCTTATCGATATATTGTTTTGTTCATCATAAGTTGAAGAACATACTACCTATGAAACATGTTACTATAACCTCTTTTCCTAACCGTACATGGTTGTTATGGAAAAACACGGTCAAAATTTTTATATGACTACAGGATGGAATCGCATTAAAGAAGACATGAAAATTTAAGATGAACACTTTATTATCTTTGATATGATGATTTTTAGAGGCACAGAAGCTTTGGTCCGTATTCCTGAACGACGTCTTGCACGTGTTAAAGTAGAAGTTAATGAAGAAGTTACCGCTTTAATTATTTAGTATTCTTAAAGCTATGATATAGAACGAATATAAAACATTTTTGTTTTTGTCAGTATTACATTTTATAACTGTTTAATTTTACAGACGTTGTTATCATTTATTAATTTACGTTTTTCATCATGCAATTTTCATTTATTAATGTATATGTATATTTATTTTTTTAGAAAAATAGATTCACAACTCATGAATGTTATAATGTGTTCAAATTGCCACCCAAGATGGAACCACAAAGTCTTTTGAAATTATAATAAGATATTGGGAAATATAACAAAGACAAACTATTTTAATGAGGTCACTTTCATCACATTAAATAGTAACTAGGGTATATGCCCGCCACGTTGCGGTGGTATGTTACCGCTGACATTCGATTAGTATCGGTTCAGCTCGTTACAATACTGGTACGATACATGCACTTTATATAGAAATCAACGCATGTTTTAAGACAATCGAAAACAATAAAAACGAACATAGATACCGACACCAATGTTGTTCGAATGCTATCGATTGGTTGAGATCTTTATGGTATTCATTTTCAATAAAATTTATATCTCAATGTTGAAAGAAAATAAAAAACAAAATACAAGTTACAAAAAAATCAAATATAATGATGAATATATGTTATTAAAAAATAAAATCAGACATAAAAATAGTAATTTAATATTTATTGTCGGTTTTAGTTTGGTTTCGTACGATAGTTGCACAATATCTATTTTCAGTAAAAGTAATTATACTGCAATGTTGAAAAAAATAAACATAGTTGCGGAGTTACTTTAAAAAAATTAATGAGCGTAAATCATTAGAAATCAAGCTAAAAAAATAAATAAGTACTTCGAAAATGCAATCACTATAATTATTTGGAAGATCACTAAAAGCAATAGTATTCGAGCTTCTTGATCATGCCACGATAAAAAAAGGATAAAAAATTTAATAAAATTACATACAAAATTTATGTTGTTATTCATGTCACTTGTAAAATCATATATATAACTAATGGGATTTTTCGCGCTATCGTGACAAGATTTTGGTCGTTATCGGTTCAATTTGCTACACTACAGGTACGATACGATTAGAGCTGTTCACGAGCCGAACTGAACCGATCAAACCTTTGCTCGTGCTCGGTTTGTTTTTTCAACTGAGCCAAAGTCGAACGAGCGTCTTTCGATCCGAGAATTTTTCGAACGAACGTCGAGCGAGTATCGAGCGTCGTTGAATAAACAAGGAAAGTGACGATGGGAGTGCTAGTTATTAGATTAAAGTGCAGTTTTCGTCCATGAAGTTTCGTCCAATAGAACACAAATAAAAATGTAACAAATAACAAGGAATACAAAAACACTCAACTAGTTCTATCGAGATTAACTAAGCGGTTTTGTAGACCGATTGAAACATACATTTGTTCTATCGGAAGTTTGAAATTGAATGAATCGATTGAAGCAAAGCCCTGGCGAGTTAGTGTCTTGGCTAGTGGCGATGGAGAAATCGAATAACGATGGCCAATGGGGGGTTTTGAACTTTTGATTAGGGTCTCGCACTTCTGAATCAAATGACATGTTGAGACTTGAGTATTGATCAACGCTTCACATTTTAGTATTTGAAAATTTGACTCAATTTCTCAACTAGACATTTAAGTATTGGATAATGGACTATTGGTATCGGATTTCAATTCTAATTACTTAAATGAGATCTATTTGGAATTTGGACCAAGCATTGTTAATGTTGGTCTCTATTCATTTCGTTAAAAATGATACAAACACAAATATATATGATTTATATATTAAAAAATAAATCAAGCCAACCGAGCCGAACCAAACTGAGCAAACCTTTGCTCGTGCTCGGTTCGTTTACAAACCGAACCGATCCGAACCGAGCATTTTTTTACTCGAGCTGAATCGAACGAGCAAATTCCGAGCATTTTCCGAGCGAGCATCGAACGAGCGTCGAGCAATTTGAACAGCCCTAGATACGATGCATACATTCGGTATAACAATCAACATGTATTTTACCTCAACTGAAACCATAAAAACGAACACTGGTACCGATGTTCGGATGATATTAGTTCGGTTCATCATGGTATCGGTATAGATATCGGTTTAATTATTGCAGATGAAGTTTTATAATAATTATCAAAACCGACCATAAAAAATGAGTTTGATTTTAATGTATATAGAACAACTAAATATTTACAAACCATATTACATTTTACGTTTGAAAGATTATATATATATATATATATATATATAAAGTTAATCATCTGGTATTAGCCCAATCTATTGTGCTATAATAGTTTATTAGTAAAATCATATATGTACCTAATGGGATTTCCCGCGCTATGGTGACAGGATTTTGGTCGTTATCGGTTCAATTTGCTACATTACAGGTACAATACGATGCATGCATTCGGTATAACAATCAACATGTATTTTACATCGATTGAAACCATAAAAACGAACATAGGTACCGATGTTCGGATGATATTGGTTCTGTTCATCATGGTATCGTTATATATATCGGTTTTATTATCGCAGATGATGTTTTATAATAATTATCAAAATCGATACCATAAAATATGAGTTCGATTTTAATGTCGGTAGAACAACTAAATATTTACAAACCATATTACATTAATTATTTTAAAAATAATTGTATTCATTTAATTATGATGAATTTATCTTTTTATGTTCGAAAGATTAAATATATATAAAAAAGTTGATCATCTGGTCTTAGCCTAATCTATTGTGCGATAATGGTTTATTATTAAACTAGGTTATAGACCCATATGTTACATGGGTTTCAAATTAATATTTTCTTATTTTAAAAAGTGTTATCAAAGTAGAAGATGGAATGGAATTAGTTCATGATCGAGGATTATATATATATATATATATATATATATATAGAGTAGGGTTCGCACGGAAAGTGTGTTTTTCCTAGAAAGTTTAGGAAGCGATCTGGTCCATCCGATTGGTGTGTTTAAGGGTTGAGATTAAATCAATGGCAATCTTGTAATATTTGAGTTTAATTAATTGATTGTTTTAAATGAGTAGGGGCAATTTTGTCAATGGCCGTGTTTTAAATCAATTAGATAACCGCCCAGTTCCTAAATTCAAGCGATTTTCCCTCTCTCTCCAATCCCATCTTGGAAACCCCAATCCCTACCAAAAATAACTACAATCATGGAAGAAGATAACTTTAGAAACGATGGAGAGCACCGGATCAAATTAAAACACTTCTCCATCTCCACCATCTCCGAGTTCATCATCACCATTCAAATATTGTTCTTATCATCTCCGTTTTCTTGACGATGTGTTTTAACAGCAAGCAAATTAATACAGTTGTGTTTTAGCAGCAAGCAGATTCATACAGTTGTGGTTTAGCATCCAGATTCATACATATGTGTTTTAACAGAAAGCAGATTCATACAGTTGTGTTTTAGCATTCAGATTCATACAGATGTGTTTTAACAGCAAACAGATTCATACAGATGTGTTTTAACAGCAAGCAGATTCATACAGATGTGTTTTAACAGCAAGCAGATTCATACAGTTGTGTTTTAACAGCAAGCAGATTCATACAGATGTGTTTTAACATCCAGATTCATACAGATGTGTTTTAACAGCAAGCAGATTCATACAGATGTGTTTTAACATCCAGATTCATACAGATGTGTTTTAACAGCAAGTAGATTCATACAACTGTGTTTTAGCATTCAGATTCATACAGTTGTGTTTTAACAGCAAACAGATTCATACAGTTGTGTTTTAACAGCAAGCAGATTCATACACTTGTGTTTTAGCATTCAGATTCATACAGTTGTGTTTTAACAACAATCAGATTCATACCCTGTGTTTTACCATCTTTATATTGTGGGATCTATAAAAAAATTGACTTTAGCCCTGTAAACTGTTAAAACACAGCACCAAGAACATGCTGATAAATTCCAGTAATCTTCTGAACCATGGAATATGCGATGTAATGTGACATGGAATTTTAGTTAATGAACACATTGACTTCCAGATTTGAATTCGAAAATAATAAAAATTCCGAAAATCATGGAATTTTAGTTAATGAAGATACATTCCAAAAATAAAATTAAAATGTGAAATTACATGATAGCCCTTCTACTTAAAATCCCTCAATGACACATGTCCAATTCTTATTCCTTCCTAGACTTTCTAGGAAAAATAGACTTTCCACCCAACTCCTACTCTATACATATATATATATATATATATATATATATATATATATATATATATATATATATATATATATATATATATATATAGGGAACCGCTAAAATGAAAACCACCTATAGTTGCGAAAACCGTGAGAACCACTTTCCAACCATTAGATCTTGGAAATTGATGGATGAGATTAAAAGTAATTAAACCATTAAAAAATTCTTTTTGGCTTATTATGTTTTTAATATCAAAAGGGTATTTAAGTAAATTTGATTTTTTGTCTTATTATATTTATCATTTATTATTAACTTTTTTGTCTCATCACATTAATTGTTTTTTTATTAAAAATCATATTTTTTATTAAACAGAATATTAAAATCAGATTTTTTCAAGATTTTTTACACAAAAACGTTTTTACGAGCCGTTTTCTTTACGCCCCGTTTTTGCGTGCCGATTTTTCGCCCGGATTTTTTACGCGATGTTTTTTTACGCCTGGTTTTACGCGCCGTTTTATCACCCGTCTTTTTTACGAGCCGTTTTTACGCAACGTTTTTACGCGCCGTTTTTTACGCGTGATTTTATTTACGTCTCGTTTATTACACACACGTTTTTAAACTTTTTTTCTTACAAAAACATTTTTACAAAAAAAATTTTACAATTTTTTTTTACAAAGAACAAAAATTTATATGAAAACATTTTTACGGTTTTAACCTTTTTTAAACACACGTTTTTGAAGTTTTTTACAAAAACTTTTTTTTAGTTTTTAACTTTTATTTTTACAAATACTTTTTACAAAAAAAAATTTACAAATTTTTTTAAACAAAAGTTTTTTTTGAAAAGAACAAAAATTTATACGAAAACATTTTTTTCGGTTTTTACTTTTTTTTCAAAAACCTTTTTTATAAAAAATTGAGATAGAGAAAGATGAAAATGAGGTGATTTAAATTTGAGAGAGAGAAAATGATTTGATGGTTAGTCAAACTTTAAGATGTGAGATATGATTTGATGGTTTTAATTAAATTACTATATTACCCTTTTAGTTGTCATTATCTGATTGGTGGAGAGTGATTCTCACAGTTCTCCAAACTGGGGATGGTTTTTAATTTTAGCGGTCCTCTCACTCTATATATTTATATGTATATATATATATATATATATATGTTTAACATTTGTGAAAACGATAATAACAAATTATAAACATGATGAGGTTTTAAATTTTTTGGTTAAGTCAAATAATGATGGATATATAAATTTCTGGTTATTCCATCTTATTTTGATAAGTATGTTTTTATTTGTTAAAGTAGAGATATTATATTAAAGTATATGTAAGTAGATAAGTAATATTAATTATTCAGAATTAAGAATATTGAAGAAATATAATCATGAATATAAGATTATATATATATATAGGGTTGGGCTAGACAAAAAACCCTATCTTTCTTAGAAAACTCTGGAAACTCAAAGCTCCCGACATTTTTTTTTGAAAAAAATAACACATGTAATATACATGTTTTTAAGACTTTTGGGCCAAAAAAATCAAAAAAGCGCCGAGTACTTTTTAAAAAAAAAAATAAACAAGTTCCAAAAACTTCGTTAACTAACATGTGTTAGACAACAAATGCTGAAAGTTGCTGAAATTTGTTTTTTTTTTAAAAAAAAACCCTTCGGCGCTTTTTTGATTTTTTTGGCCCAAAACTCTTAAAAACATGTATATTACATGTGTTATTTTTTTCAAAAAAAAAAAATATCGGGAGCTTTGAGTTTCCCGGGTTTTCTACCTAAAGAGGGTTTTCTACCTAGCCTTATCCTATATATATATATATATATATATATATATATATATATGTATATATATATATATTAAATTCAATCATTTAATAGTTTTTATATTAATTTACTTACTATTTATTATGGGGTTGAGGTAATGTGATAAATTGACACATGGTATTTTGAAGAAATATTTCATTGTAAGAGAATGCCATTTGGAATTAAGGAGACCCTTTTATTAGTATTAGATTAGATATCATAATTTATTTGGTTAACATTTTTAAAACGCAATAGACAAAAAACACAAAAGAAATGTGTTATTTCTAAAACGCAACAGCGAAAAAACACAAACAAATGTTTTTTTTTTTGTAAAACGCAATGACCTAAAAACACAAAGAAAAATCTTATTTCTAAAACGCAATGACCAGAAAACACAAAGAAATGTCTTTTACCTAAAACGCAATGGACAGAAAACACAAAAAATGTCTTTTACCTAAAACACAATTAACTAAAAACACATAAAATATGTTTTACCTAAAAACGCAATTGACTAAAAACACAATAAAATGTGTTGTTTCTAAAACGCAATGGCTGAAAAACACAAAGATATGTCTTTTACCTAAAACGCAATTGACGAAAAACACAATAAAATGTGTTGTTTCTAAAACGAAATTATATAAACTTGAATGAGTTTTTTTTAATAAATATTTTATTGTTGAGGTTGGTTGCGTTTGAAGGACATAACCATTACAAGTTTTAAATTATTTTTTGTATTTCATATTATTTCTTGCATCACACATCATAAATATAAATTTTAATATGAATACATATAACCCTAATATGAACTATACATACGAACTTAAAGAAAATATAACATTACTCATTTTAAATATTTTAAATTTTAATATTTTAAATGACGCGTTTAAGAAGTAAGAATTTTGTTTTTGAATACAAAATACATAGTATATTTTATTTCAAATTAATATTTTCTTATTTTATTAAGTGTTATCAAAGTCGAAGATGGAATGAAATTAGTTCATGATCCAAGATTATATATATTAAACATATATATAGGGAGAGTATCATGAGAAAACTACATCTAAATGAGAAAACTAGAAAACTAACTAAAAAAGCCTAAAAAAGCTAAAAAACATACAAATTTTATTTTTTTTACAAATTTTTTTTATAAAAAATCGCTATTTTTTATGTATGGAAAAAAATTTTCAAAAAAAAAAAAACAAAAAAAAAAACCTTGTACTGCACATATGCATTATATCCGTATTAGTGCACATGTGCAGTACAACAAATTTTTTTTTTTTTGAAAATTTTTTCCATACATAAAAAATAGCGATTTTTTTATAAGAAATTGTAAAAAAAAATTGGTATGTTTTTTATACTTTTTAGTTAGTTTTTTTGTTTTCTCATTTAAAGTAGTTTTCTAATGATCCATCCCCCATATATATATATTGTTTATACTTATATTTAACATATGTGAAAACGATAATAACAAATTATAAACATGATACGGTTTTAAATTTTTGGTTACGTCAAATAGTGATGGGTGTATAAATTTTTGGTTATTACATCTTCTTTTGATAAATATGTCTTTATTTATTAAAGTAGAGATATTATATTAAAGTATGGGTAAGTAGATAACTAATATTAATTATTAAGAATTAAGAATATTCAATAGATATAATTATGAATATATGATTATTTCTAATATATATTAAATTCAATTATTTAATAGTTTTTGTATTAATTTACTTATTATTTATTAAATAATTGAGATAGCATAATAAATTGCCACATGGCATTTTAGTGAAATATTTTTTTATAAGAGAATGTCATTTGACATTAAAGTTACCATTTTATTAGTATTAGATTAGAATTATAAATATTGTTTATAGAGACTTCAAATGGCAATAAGCATAATGGCTTATTATTAAATTCAAAGTGGAAATAGTGTTCATCGAGACTTCAAAATATTATGTATAATTGTCTCAAAATAAATATCTTCGTATTTTTGGAGGAAAAAAAAGCGAAAACTAATTTGTATATTTTTATTATGTAATTTGAATATCTTCAAAAATCTATATAGTAGTATAGAAACGATGAGATGAAAGTATCTATATGTAAAATGTATAAAACTCTATTATCAATAGAATTGAGTTGTTGACTCTAATGGATAAAATTTTATATTAATCGGATTAATAAAGGAAAAAAAATTTACAATATGTTTTCGAGTCTCATTTAACAAGGGTAGGGGAAAGAAAAAGGAATAATGGATTTTAATAATCCTAACTATTAGTCATTGGCCGACAACGGTCCTAACTTAAAAAATAACCAGTGGTGGTCTCACATTTTCATATATTGTAAATAATGGACCTTTACTAAACCGAAAAGGATAAGGAGACAAAAGAAATTAAGGTTGTATTAGTAAAGGTCCATTAGTTTACAATATGTGAAAAGGTGGGACCACCACTGGTTATTTTTTAATTTGGGACCGTTGCCGGCCGACGGCTAATAGTTTGGATTATTAAAATCCATTATTCCAAAGAAAGGAGATGAAAATATGAAAAAATCATGTTCCTGAGATTTTTTAAGAATAAAAATGGAGGGAAAATGAGAGAAAAATGAAGAAAATTTATACGTATATTTATCCTTCCAAATCGGAGAGATTAGAAGAGAAAATCTTATTAATTACTAAATTGTCCTCATATCTAACTAATGTTTTATGTTTAAAGGGTATAATGGTAAAATTGTTCCTTTCTTTTCTTTTCCTCCTAACTCGGGAACACATAAAATGCTTGATTTCTTCTCTTTTCCTTTACTTTTCATTAAACTCGGGAACATGAAATAAATCACATCTTTTCCTTTCTTTTCTCTCTTAATTCATTTTCCTTCCTCTCCCCCTGTTAAATGAGACTCGGAAACACAGTGTTAGGTCAAGGTGAAGAAAGATGAGTGAAGATAGTAAATCTATATGAGACAATTTTAGTTAATATTAAACTAACATACTTCTAAATATTCATATTTGCAAAACTAAACTCTTTTAAGTTTAGAGGTAATTGCCCGGATGGCCCTTGTGATTTGCCATTCTTTCACGTTTAGTTCCCAACTTTTTAAAATAACATGTTTACTCCCAGTGGTTTGCTCACTTGTTACTCGGATAGTCCCCCAAAGGGATGTCTGTTAGTTTGCTCAGTTAAGTTAGTGTAAAATTACTATATCACCCTTACTTCTAATAATAAAATTCTAATTAATAGTTTAAAAGTGGGCCCACCATTATAACTACATATAAAAAACCTACCCACCCCCTATCATATCCCTCTTCACATAATTGTCGCCACTATCGGCATTCATCCCTGCAAATAAAATCACTCCTAAAACTTCACACCAAAAATTCTTCACATCCCCCACCCCATCCTCCTGATGAAGACTGTTACACACTCACACCACCACCCTACGACAGAGCTTCTTTTCGCGACAGATTGAGCCACCGGTGGTCGATTAAGCTGTGAAATCGTACCGGACAGAGATGTTTTGTTTGTGTGGAATCGTACCGGATGGCGAAATTGTACCACACGGAGAAATCGTACCAGGTTATGGGTTTGGATGGAGTGATGGGGTTGGATGATGACGGGGTGGTGGTGGTGGTGGTTATGGGTTGGGATGGGGTGATGAGTTTGTTGATGATGACAGTGGTTTGATGATGGGGGGTGGCAGCGGTTATGGGTTTGGAGTGGTTTGATGATGGGTGGGCGATGGTTATAGGTTTGGACGGAGGTGAGTGTTGGGGTGAACGGTGGTGTTGGATGGTGGGGAGAATGACGGTGTTGGATGGTGGTTACGGTAGTGGGTGAAGGATGGTGAACGGTGGTGTTGGATATGTTTACGGTGGTGGTGTGATGAAGCATGGTAAAGAGGTGTGGGTGGTGGAAGGAGGAAATGGTTATGGGAATGGTCAACTGTTAAACAGTTATGTGAAGAAGAATGGGGGTAGGGTGGGGTGGGGTAGGTTTTTTATATGTTTTCTATTTAGAGTTAATTGCCCTGATGTCTTGGTGCTGGTGTTGAAAATATTTCAATCAAACAGTAAATTAATTCAAACTTTATTAATTACCGAGTTATTGGCCAAACCAGTTTGTTTCAACTTGAGCAAACTGATTAAAGAAAGGTAGAAGGAGACTGTCCCGTTATCGGACGAATATAAAGAACACGCAAAAATTTAAACCAAACCTGGCGATTAAGAAAGAAGATCCTTTGAACTGCACGGATGATTCCTGTCCTTAAAGGATTTTACGCGCTCGTATTGCTGTGAGCTGCAGCGTAAACTCCCAGGATTTAATGCAGAAGTGATCCGGTATTCCAACAGTAATGGAAACCAGAAAAACGCAGAAGCTGGAGCACAGAAATGTGGGAAGAGGCTGCGAAAATTAGGTGTATGGAATGGGTAGCAGGGAGCTTTTATTTATAGGTTGTGATCACACCAAAGAATGAGAAAAACGGGGAGTGGGATAACCATCCAGAATGGGATAACCCCCACTTTTTCGAATTCACCTATATCTGCTTATCTCATTCGATCCACAGATCTGACACACCTGAACCGGACCCTAGCTAAAAATAAAAGCTCCTCGCGACGATGTGTACGTGCGAAGTGCGCCTCAAACGCGCGCGCTCGCGGCTCGGCTCGGCGCGTGTGTGGGCTTCATCCACTTCTCAACCCATTTAACACTTTGGTGGCCCATAAGGAGTAATCCCTTATAAACTACTCAAACTTCACTCCCTTCACCAATGTGGGATGGAGGAAACATACCAACTTGTAGGTTCCTCTTTAATATTTCCAACAGGTGTCACCTACGGGGATTGTTGCGTCTTGGCTTGAACTAGCCCCTACTGTGCACACAATTGCGCATAGATGAGGTTCAGCGTTGCTTGACTCTTCGCGTACCAAGAGGCGTGAGTTTTCCCCTCTGGTAACCTAGACATCGCGGGCATTCCGGATATCGCTGGTGCTGAAGGACCAACACCATGACTTGTTGGAGTCACCGCTTGGATGGTACGGATACCACTTGCGCGGATGGCTCCGACATTGGTGCCCTCCCCCTCTATGTACTCGTCAGGGGGCAGGTTTTGGACGTGCGAGTTGTCCGCCGCCGTACCCAGTTGGGTTTCCAAACACACCCACTTACCTTATTTGGATCTTATAAATTAGGTCTCAATTATTGTTTTCGAATTCTCACCTACCGACACATCAAATTTCTCTGTTCACTCTCTTCTACAATCATTCATCATCTGACTGGTTATATCAAGATTTGATTAAAGTCAAAGGTAAATCTACCAAATCGAAGCTAAATATAGCTTCTTTGTGTTGTTCGATTATACAGATGTTAATTTTTTTTCCAACTGATTCAATTGATACTAAGTTCGTCGTTGTTCTTATTTTTTTATTTTGTAGATCCGTAAACATCGATTATAGGAGTGTTAATCCGAGTTGATGCTTTATATAGTGTGTATGTTTAATCGCAAGTTTTGATGATTTTTGTTCCTTTTTTTTGTAGATCCGTAATCGATTGCTCTATGTTAATCCGAGTTGATGCTTTATGTAGTGTGTATGTTTAATCGTAAGTTTTGATGATTTTGGTTTCTTTTGAACACATCTTATAAGGCTATAACACAGTTAAAGGAGAATGTACAAAGGTTCTTTAACCACTTTACAATGCCATATTCTTCTAATGTTTATAAGTAGTTGGGGTACTTTGCGCTTCGCGGCGGAAAGTTGATTGGTACCGTTTCGCTTCTTTTAAGGTACTGATACTCAGTATAACAATCGAAAAAAACCAAAAGCTAGGGTATTTTTAAATCAAAAGACTAAAAAAAATAAGCAAAAAAAAATCAAAAACACATTCTTATAACTAAATATAAACCTTTCCTAATAAATTTTTTCTAGATTTTTTTTGAACGACCAACAAAATTATTCCCAAGCACTCTCGGGACACCCATTGGACCAAACAGAGTACTCCGAAAGTAAACCGAGTCCAAACCAATTCCGGGAAAAACCCGGTAACCCATCACCCGTAGGCACAACGGTGAAATTACCGGTAAAACCCGTTTGACTCAAGGATCGAACCCAAGTTTTCATGGGTCTCCTATCATTGCCCACCATTGCCGAACATTGGCTTTATCTAGATTTGAATAGAAAAAAATATTAGTAACTTTGAGATTTAGATAAAATAAAATGTAGTACATCATCACTTCACTTCAGTTTGGTAAATACTAGGAGATGGAGCACAAACAATACAAAAGCGGCAAAATTGTAATTAGCATCCAATTATTGTCCAATAATTCTACTATACTATTATTAAGAACCTTCAGCTTTTGTTATATTATAGAATATAGAATAGAATTACATTCAAGCATGCTTACACGAGTCAAGGATCTCACTTTATATCTTCATAAATAGAGTCTCTCCACACAAAGTTAAAAATTAGATATAACTAGTTGGAGTACCCGCGCTCCGCAGAGGGATTTGGAACACGGGTCCTCGATCGGTATTGGTATTGGTTTAGCTCGATACGATACGACACTTAATATAGCAATGGAAAGAGATATGTTTTATATCGATTGAAAATCATAAAATGAATTATGGAATCCAAGTTGTTCAGCTGGTATCAGTTCGATTCGCCTTGTACGTTTGTGCTTCAATCACTTGTACAATAGTATTAACAACTTGGTTTTTTGAGTAAATTTTATATTTCTATGTAAAAAAATTAAACACATCACAATACCGTACTCAAAAGTTCATAAAACATTCAATCCTAAAAATTATAAGCATAAATAAAATATGTTGAAAACTAATTGTAATAGTAAAATATTATAATATAAAAACAATTCATTATTAATAACTCAATATACATACGTTGGAAGCCAGATTACACTATATGGCATTACAAAAATCAATGGTCATGCGAATTTAAAAAGGAAAAGGCTATGTCACCGACATAGCCTTTTAATATATAACTAGTTCTTTTACCCGCCGCGCGTTGCGGCGGCGCCATACGCGAAATGATAACATACATACTACAATCAAGCAGACTCGTTTTCGAACTAAATTTACGTCAAATCGTATGATAACTCAGATTTATACCTTCGAATCAAAAATTTATTACATTTGACCCGATTTTTTCCAAATAGAATTTACGTCAAATCGTAGTCCAACTCAAAACATACATAAAAAACATTTTATAATTGACCCGACTCATTTTTAGACAAAAATTACGCTAATGCGTAGACGAAATCAAATTTTATACCGACATGTCCATAAAAATAAAAACTTAAGAAATTAGTTTTAGGTTAAGCTTGAAACTTTAGAAACTTGAGGGGGTCAAAATGACATTTTCAAAGTTTAGAGGGTTACCTCTGACATTATAGCAACGTTTGGGGGTAGAATGGGTTACATGTTAAAAGTTTGAGGGTTAAAGAGAAGTTAGAATGTATGGAGGCCTTTTTTGTCAAGTTGGAAAATAGGAGGGTCATTTTTGTTAAGTTAGAAATTTGAGCAGTGAATTTTGTATATTTGAAAAAGTTAAGGGGTGATTTTGTCAAACTTGAAGCCATGAAGGTTTCTTGGAAGATCAGGAAAATGAGAATAGTGACGGTTAATGAAATGAATAATAAATTAAATAAATAATAATAATAATAATAATAATAATATTTGAATGTGGAGTCGTTATGCGATGGTGTAGGTTGTGGGCTAGCGCATGGAGTACACTTCATGTGTGAAAGCATTTAGAGTTAGATTGGTGGCACTGGGCACCGACCTTTCTCTTTCATATTATATCTAAATATTAATAAAAGACTACAAATAATGCCACATGGCATTCCCTCCTTCAACCTCATAAATTTTATTTATATTTGTTTAAAATATTTCTTTTAACATTAATAACCAATATATAGATATCACTTATCTTTATTCTTATCTTTATTTTAATATTAATAAATTCAAATAATATTATTATAAATATCTAAATTTAATATCTAATAAATTATTAATATCTCTTGAACTAATATAAAAATAATTAATTCATAAATATTAAACTAATCAAAAAATAAATAATTTGAAACCATACCGTGTATTATACAGATAATAAATAAGTATTTAACCATTAACTAGAGTTTACTCTATTAATATAATAGTTTATTCAAGCTTTACATAAATAAAATTTTTAATTTTTTTTTTTTTTGTAATTTATGGTGTTGTACCTCATGTATAAGGTTTTTATTCTTTTTTCATTTCTAACCCAAACTTTTACTCTTTTGCAATTTAGACCATTTGTTTTTTACTTTTAACCTAAAGCTTTTCATCTTTTGCAATTTAACCCCAACTCTTTTTATTTTTCAATTTTTGTCCACCATACTTTTCATCATTCCCAAGTTTTTCGTTTCGTTCTAAATTTTGCGAGTCAACGCACCACAACGTGCGTGTATGGTTCAACATTTTCCGTGTATTTTTTTCCCGTTTGGCCCGTCGCAACACATCAATATTTCTCGATTTGACAAGTTTGTCACAACACGCGGGTACTGGATTGACTTGGTTATTTTTTCTATGTTTTACGATTTGGTTTAATTTCTCTGCAACGAGCGTGCATGATTCAAAGATTTTACGTCTGCTTTTCGCTCGGCTTTATTTTTTTTCTGTTTTTATTTATTTTGTTTTTACGAGTTTTTTCAATGTTGGTGATTGCTGATAGTGGTATAGCATTTGTACTACTTGACACAGTTTTACGACAACCGCTGCAACGCGGGGGTTTAATACTAGTAAATAAATATAGTAATGTCAAATTAAACCAAATAAAACGAAATGTCAGTGTATTTTACTATTATTACCCTTTCTTTTTTACCTACTTTTACACAAAGTCGATCTTGAAAAGGGAATTCGAGCGACCATTTTGTCATTTACTCAAAACTTTATCATTTACTCAAGGCATGCAGAAAAACTTTATCATTTACTCAAGGTTGGTGGCACTCCTTTCTCTTTCATATTATATAAATAAATATAGTAATGTCAAATTAAACCAAATAAAACGAAATGTCAATGTATTTTACTATTATAACCCTTTCTTTTTTACCTACTTTTACACAAGGTCGATCTTGAAAAGGGAATTCGAGCGACCATTTTGTCATTTACTCAAGGCATGCAGAAAAATATATATCAAATAATTATTTATTCTTTTTTTACTTCATCAATTTTAATAAAAAAAATATTTTTAAACTGGCAAAAATAAGCTAAACATGCAGCGACCATTTTGTCATTTACTCAAAACTAATCAATAAATAATAGTTAGAAAAACTCAATTAGAAATTGCTTACCTCATCACCGTCGGTGAATGCAACGGAGCTTTTTGCCGATAACTCCGGCGTTGCAGCTTTCAGCGTTACTCCACCGGCAACAGTACCTTTGGCGGCGACATCACCGGAGCTTTTCTCCGGAGAAAAGGTTTGCGGAGGTGTTGGATCGCACCGTTTGGATGGTGCAGTTATTATAGAGGTTGTTGGCGACATATCAGAACATAAAACGCACTAAAAAGAAAGGAGATCTAGCAACAGTGTCGTGTAGTGAAGCACTGAGGACGATGGCACTAGGAGGATGGGGATACTATTTTAGTGAAAGGATGGAACGGTTTTTTTATAGAGTAAATAATATTCTATTCTTTTTTTTTAATTTGTTAGTCAACCATATCAATATTTTAGTACAAATAGTTATTCTCCTATATATTAATAGTTTAATGTTCAACCTAATTTGTTAGTCAACCATATCAATATTTTAGTACAAATAGTTATCCTCCTATATATTAATAGTTTAACGTTTTGAACAGTAAGCTAACATTGAAATTGAAAAAAAATAGCATTATTCGTATACAAACGACGTATGGTAGGGAATAGTATCATCCTGTCATTGGTTTAAATGGGCGGCCGCCCCTCCCCCATTGGTACAAACCACATATGGCAGGGAATAGTATCATCCTGCCATTGGTTTAAATGGGCGGCCGCCCCTCCCCTATTGAATCAACCAGTTTATTATTTTATTCACACTTTAAAATTACGTTTTTGCCCTGGAATAGGGTTTCTCTACCATTGGTTCAAATGGGCGGCAAGCAATACCTATTAAACCAACCAGTTTATTATTTTATATCCACTTTAAAATCACTTTTTACCCCACAGTTAAAAAATACGATTTTACCTCAACTTCAAAATACATTTACTCTTTTGCCACAAGCTAAAAATACGATTTCGCCCTCGGTAAAAAAAAACGTTTTTACCCTCAGCCAAAATTATGTTTTCGCCCCAGTTCAAAATAAAATTTTGTTTTCCCCCGGCTCAAAGTTACGATTTTACACCTGTTTATTATTTTATACCAACTTTAAAATTACGGTTTTGCCCATAGTTTAAAATTACGTATTTGCCCCCAGCTAAAATTTACGAATTTCCCATCGGTTCAAAATTACGATATCACCCTCAATTGAAAATTACGTTTTTGCCCCCATCGCAAAATAAAAATATGGTTTTCCCCTAGCTAACAATTAGGATTTTACCCTCGGTAATTTTTTTTTTATTTTTCCCCCAAGTAAAAATTAAAATATGATTTTGCCCCCAGTTAAAAATCGTGTCAAAGAGCTGCGTAACACTCTTTTTACTTTTTTCTTTCTAGCAAAACTATAGTACTGTTTTTTTTAATTGGTTGAGAATTATTCGGTCATCGCCCCGCAATACGGGGGCATCACCTAGTTGACTTACAAAATGGTTTTACAGTATATCCGGGAAAAAAATTAACGACAATTTTGTTTGATTCTCTATCGTCTTTGAGGCTTGAACCCAAGACCTATCCCTTTCAAACTCAGGTGTTTAAATGCTTTGTATTTACCAATGGACCACCACCCAATTGATAAATATTAAAGTAATCTTAAGAGCATTTCTTTGCATTCAAATTTTATTACATAACAATGTGTTGAAAGTTTATATATTTTTCTTATTCATTGATATAAGATAAATATTTCTTATCTTTGTTAAAACATGATAACGAAAAACAATAAATTTCATTTGAAAACACGTACATGCGTATAAATTACAATTTTTTTAACGGCAAATTAATCCTCCAAATGGACTACTGGCGACATTCACTATATCGGGATACACCCGCCTCAAAACCTGGGAAAACCCTCACATAGGGCCGAAGCCTGTGAACACTCACCCGAAGACACGACAGTAGTAAAACCTGCTCAGTTCAAGGATCAAACTAGCGATCTCTACCTATTCACCTAGTCTCCCACCATCATCAGTAAGTGACTTTGCAAGAAAGTTAAGCAGTATAAAAGCCAAGTTTAAAGGTCTTGGTGGTATTTTAAAAGATAAGGTATTTTTGAGGAAATTGCTTAACTCAGTTCCAAAGAAATTTCTACCGATTGTGACATCTATCGAGCAATTTCTACCGTGTAGTGAAGCACTGAGGAAGATGGCAATAGGAGGATGGGGATACTATTTTAGTGAAAGGATGGAACGGTTTTTTTTATAGAGTAAACTAGATACTACAATAAAATAACGTTTTCTTTAGATTCTTGCTACAGACTTGATTGACGGAGGTGATAGACATAAATGCACTAACAAATTTCCGGCGAAAAATAGCACTAAAATTTATTTTTTCAAGGGGTGCGCCCGCCCACCATCGGCATGGGATGGGTACGCCCTTGAGGCCATCAACAACCAAACCACTTAGGACCTATCCAGCCCACCTATTGCCACATCGCCTAACCAACCCACATCCCCTATCCAGCCCACATCACCTACTCAGCCTACTGTTACTACCTCGCAACCATCAGGACCCATCCAACCCGAGAACCAAACAATGTCTCAAAGCACATCCCATCCTACAACCTCTTCCACCCATCTCATGATGACTCGAGCTAAATCCAGCATCTTTAAACCCAAGCATCAAGCCGATTTAGCCTCTCTCTCATCACATACGTTGCATGTTTCTCTCACAGCAAGTACCGAACCCCGAGGGTATAAATCGGCGGCCAAAAATCCGAAATGGATTGCCGCCATGCATGAAGAAATAGATGCTTTGAAGTATAATAAGACATGGACCTTGGTGCCTCGCCCTTCCAATACAAATGTCGTCGGTTCTAAATGGGTTTATCGCATCAGATATCATTCGGACGGGCCCATTGAGCGCTACAAAGCTCGTTTAGTAGCTCAAGGATACACTCAAATTCCCGGACTTGACTATTCTCACACTTTTAGTCTGGTAGTTAAAGCCTCCACAGTTCGCATCGTTTTGCCTCTTGCCGTCTTACATGATTGGAAGCTACATCAGTTGGATGTTATAAATGCCTTCTTAAATGGCAACTTGACTGAAACAGTATTCATGGAACAACTGTTGGGTTTCATTCATCCACAGTATCCTAATCACGTATGTCGGTTAACCAAGCTCTATATCGGTTAAAACAGGCTCCTCGTGCTTGGTTTCAACGTTTAAGCATGTTTCTTGCTTCATATGGTTTTACCTGCAGCCATGCGAATACCTCGCTCTTTGTTTTCTCTCGCGAGTCATGCATCTTGTACTTACTCGTCTATGTGGATGATTTAATTCTCACAGGTAATGATGAGACGGCCATTGCCATCTTTATCTCTCACCAAGTTCGTTCCAACCAATCTTAAGGTGGCAGATATTTTTACAAAAGTCTTCTGCGTGCTCCGTTACTTTGAAACCTTTCGTGCTATGCTCCCTCTTGAACCGCCACCGCTCCGATTGAAGGGGGGTATGAGAGAATAAAATATTATTATTAGAGAATACAATATTAAAATGTGAATATATTGTAATTAATTGTAGATCTCAATCATCTCCATAATTGTAGGAGAGATTGCTTCTGTATGCAATAGTCCCTCAGTCATTGAGTCTTGATTCTTACCATCATCTACACCAACAGTATGTGTAAATCTAGGCCAACAATTGAAAACTAAGGCGACTTAGTCATAAGATTTCTAGAATTTAATCTTAGAGAGAGATCTGTTCTTAATTAGACAAGCATTCTATTTACTTATTTTGAGATACACTGTTTCTCTAAGAAAATAATCCTGAAAATAAGAATCGCTACAGATTTTTGCTTACAGTATTAAAAATGGTGTAGTTCAACATATATGTACACCCACAACTATGTCTTGTATGTCGTAAACAGTGTCACAATAACTAAACGTATAAGTTATGCGAATCTATATATAGTTATATACAGTTAAAACTAACTAAATATCTTGCATACCAAAACCAAATTAATACGTAATATATCTACCTGGCTATGAAAACTTACCAAATACCAAATAGACTATTCTTTAATAATTAAAATATCATATTTACTCATTTTAAGTTACTTTATTAAAAACACTAGGTTAGAGTCCCGTGTATTACACGGGCAAAACAAATTTAATTTTATATAAAATAATATATTTTAAAAAAAACCTTATTTAACACGGATTAAATAAATGTAATTTTATATATTGAATAATAAAAAAAGTTATATCTTTAAGAACCCCTTGTATTGTATGTGTTGAATAAATGCAATTTTGTATACTATATAATAAAAAAGTCATATTTTTAAAAACCTTGTGCATTACACGGATTTAATAAATCTAATTTTATATACTAAATTATAAAAAAAGAAGTCTTGGCGTCATCCTACTTCCCAAACGACTTACATAAAGCATTAATGAAATTAATGCACTGTTCCATAACTCCCTAAGCCTAAAGTATTATATTGTTTATATATACTCTCTTACTCAGTTTAATTACTTATATCATTTTAGGGATATTTTGGTTGCTAACTATTATATTGATAGATAACTTTACTTGTGGATAATGTGTTCATGTTTTGCAACTACTCGGTATTGTTTTCATTGTTTAGTATATAAAATTACATTTAGTTAACCCGTGTAATACACGAGGTTCTAACTTAGTTTATAGTATAGATATAGGAATTATTAGTGATGAACTCTAATCAATCTTAACCCTTTATTCAATTAATCAACAATCAAAATCTGTCTTACTATTTTTAAATAACATAATGCATCTTAACTTCATTTATCAAAACCCTATTAACATAAAAAAATGATACACACGGAAGAAAATAAGATTCAACGAAAACAAATGAAGTGGTCAACCTATCTCGTCCTTTTACACTATAGGTGGGCATAAGTCAATTTGAAAATGAAGCATATACAAACAAACCTAATTAGAAAAGGAAAAAAAACGTAAGTCCTATATATAATCTAATCTAAGTACTATAATAAAAGAAACCAATTTTTAACACGTGTCATTCATTGAAGGTATCCTCAAATCTATATTAACTTATATAAACTAAATAAATAATAAATTAATATTAAATATTATCATACTTTAATAAAATATTATCCTCAAATCCAAATTGTTAATTTAATATATTTTTAAAATAAATACCTCTCTTATCTACTTATATTATATTAAATATATAAATAATAAATTAATATTAAATGTTATCATAATTTATTAAAAATATAACTTTTTTTTTATTATTTGGTATACAAAAATATAAAAATGTTATCCTAATTTATTAAGGATACATAATTTTTTTTATTATTTGGTAGATTTTTCAACCCGACTATACACGAGTTTTCTAAAGATACGACGTTTTTAGTATTTAATATACAAAATTACATTTATTTAGGAGATAATTTTTTTATTATTTGGTAGATTTTTCAACCTGACTATACACGGGTTTTTTAAAGAGACGACGTTTTTAGTATTTAAAATACAAAATTACATTTATTTAATCTGTGTAATACACATGATTTTTAAAGATATAACTATTTTTTAGATCTATTCAACACGTGTAATATACAGGGTTTTTAAAGATGTAATTTTTATTATATAAAAAATTATTATATAATAGCAATTAACTTTTTTAAGTGCGTCTTTATATTTTTTTTTATTATTTGGTAGATTTATTCAACATAACTATTTTTTAGATCTATTCAACACGTGTAATATACAGGGTTTTTAAAGATGTAATTTTTATTATATAAAAAATTATTATATAATAGCAATTAACTTTTTTAAGTGCGTCTTTATATTTTTTTTATTATTTGGTAGATTTATTCAACCCGATTATACACGGGTTTTTAAAAGATACGACGTTTTTAGTATTTAGTATATAAAATTACATTTATTTAATCTGTATAATACACAGGGTTTTTAAAGATATAATTTTTTTATTATTTGATATATAAAATTACATTTATTTAACCCGTACAATATACAGGGTTCATAAAGATATAACATTTTATTATTTAATATATAAAATTACATTTATTCAACCCGTGTAATACACGGGGTTCTAACCTAGTTTATAAATAACGTAAAGCTAATACTATTTAAACATTTTTATATATTATCTATAGAATATATGTTCATCAATATCAGTAAATTTTATCTACTTTAACTTTTTAAATATAATACTTTAACTTTTTAAATATAATATAATATATATATATATATATATATATTCTATTGTGATATCAACTAATTAAATTTTAATAATTTAAATTAAATAATAATTATCTACAACTAATGATGGTCTAAAATAATGACAAATGTCCCTTAATTGGTTTCTTTTATTATATAGTATAGATATAGATTGTATTAGGATATATATGACATTTATATTTTTAATTTTTAAAAACTCTGAATCCTTATTTTTACTTTTTTATTTATAACTTGCTTTTTTCTTAAAAAATCACATATTTTAGTTAGAATTGCGTAGCTACTGATGAGTGTGTAACTATGCCAACTTGAGAAGCCTGGTGAATCTAATAAATTCTGTTAATGAGGTTCAGACGCAACCAAAGTTTTATCTCCAGATATTTTTTTTTAACGTAAAAAAGTTATGAGGTTAAATTGACAAAAATAAAAAACTTTGAGATTAAAAGTAAAAAACCATAATATTTTTAGGCTGAAATTGAAAATATATCAACTTTTTTTGGAAACCTCGCTAAGCATAGAATACAACTACTCTATACATCATAATGTTGTTAATTTATAATGGGTAAATAATATTCTATTCTTTTTTTTTTAATTTGTTAGTCAACTATATCAATATCAATTGTAGGGTGACTAATTGTCATTTTAGTACAAATAGTTATTTACTTATAAAATGGTTTTACAGAATATCCGGAAAAAAAATTAACGACAATTTTTTTTTATTCTCTATCGTCTTTGAGGCTTGAACCCAAGACCTATCCCTTTCAAACTCAGGTGTTTAAATGCTTTGTATTTACCAATGGACCACCACCCAATTGGTAAAAAAAAATATTAAAGTAATCTTTGAGCTTTTCTTTGCATTCAAATTTTATTACATAAGAATGTGTTGAAAGATTGTATATTTTTCTTATTCATTGATATAAGATAAATATTTCTTATCTTTGTTAAAAACATGATAACGAAAAACTATAAATTTCATCTGAAAAGATGTATGTACGTATAAATTACAATTTTTTTAACGGCCAACGAATCCTTCAAATGGGCTACTGGCGAAATTCACTACATCGGGATACACCCGCCTCCAAACCGGGGAAAACCCTCACATAGGGCCGAAGCCTGTGAACACTCGCCCGAAGGCACGACAGTAGTAAAACCTGCTCAGTTCAAGGATCGAACTAGCGATCTCCACCTATTCGCCTAGTCTCCCACCATCACCAGTAAGTGACTTTGCAAGCAAGTTAAGCAGTATAAAAGCCAAGTTTAAAGGTCTTGGTGGTATTTTAAAAGATAAGGTATTTTTGAGGAAATTGCTTAACTCGGTTCCAAAGAAATTTCTACTGATTGTGACATCTATCGAGCAATTCTACCGTGTAGCAAACAATATGGTGATTTACATAGAAAAGGAGATTGCTGTGAACTTTGATTCGCAGTCCATAATTGAAGAATTCAAAAATCTTAAAGGAAGACGGACATAACTATAATTCTTCATCCAGGAGAACCGGGTACCCACCTTCCTCTATCATTTTTAATGTTTTAGTGTCTTTGTTCATTTGTTTGTTATACAATGTTTACGTTTTAATGTTTGAGAACGTTTTTTATTTGATGTTAATGTTTGACCCGACCCAAATCGAATCACCGACATCCGACACGAACATACACCTCGAAACAACGCGATAGAAAAAAAAATTGGTCCGTTACCTTCCGACCCCCCGGTGGAAATTTTCAAGCTTCGCCACTGGTGCTGTTTGTAACCATACCCAGACAAAGTGAGATTTTTGAGAGGCTGAGAACTAAAGACAGAAAGAGGGGATTTGTATAAATCATAAAAAATTGTTTCCATGCAAGCAACGTTGGACATTATGGGAGAATGCATAGTCCAAAATTCTTTTAACAAACGCCTGGTTAGCCTTTCCACAAAACGAGAGCTTGACATAATGCACTTTTGTTTGATTGTTTCTGGTTGACAAAACATGTGTAATAAATTCAGGGCCGGCTCAACCTTTTAGGAGGCCTAAAGCGAGTTCAAGAATTGAGGCCCTTTGTAAAGTGTGGCCCAAAACCATTGCCTCATTTAGATTACCCTTCAGCCTGAACAAATTTGGAGAACTCGGGCAACGAATGGAAATCCTCACTTGAGAAACTAAGACAGGGCATTGAAGTCTAGATATACCTCCATTTAGATGACAAAGCACTTGTTCTGATCGCATGTTTAATGTCAATAAAAGAGAGGATTTTATGGATAAGATCGTCTCGCAAGTTGCTTAGTCTATCACCTTCTACTTTCTTTCTAACTTTACCATGCCTGGAATCCATTCTCCCCCAACTCTATCTTTGCGGAAATAAGAATTCAGACATATCTTGGTTCCTTTCCGTTGCTAAACCACCGGCATCATGTCTTCTCTTCTAGATCCAGAAGCGGCGATTTGATTGTGTGCAACAATTAGGACATAGGACAAACTAAACACTCAATCTACAAGTAATTTAATTTCAGCTTCTGAACCATGGAATAGTTAGTTGTCACTACAATTAACACCCCTCTACTTCTATAGGTTACAAAATGAACCCTCATACAAGCTAACACGTAGCATGTAATGTTGGGATAATTTTACACTACAAATGCATGGATGATCAGTTTATACTTTATACTAGCGTCCATGACACTATATGTTACGGTTTCACTATTTTTAGTAGCCACGTCATAAAGTGTTGGCCACGTCAGTGTCACGTAGGCATGACTCACTTTTTTCATCGGTGTTGTCGTCATCAAAAAGAAGGTCGAATAGAAGACCTTGTGGTTTCGTTTATAGGGTTGTGCTCCAATGTGATCGTGGCAGCGAATATAAAGTTAAGGATTCAAGTAAAGTTACCGGCACCAAAAATACTATTTGTCCTTTCGAATTAGAAGGAACATATTTAGATGACTATGATTGTTGGACCTTAAAAGTGACATGTGATCGACATAATCATCAACCTGTACTATTTATGGATCGAGGGTCATTCATATGCAAAGCGGCTTTCCGAAGATGAATTTAACTTGGTTGCAGAATTGACAAGGATGAATGTGGAGGGTCATTCATATTCATTTTTCACTTTCGTGTTTATAATAAAGTGTCTTGATTATTTATTTATCTGAAACCCTGATGGTGTGTATGAAGAACATCTGAAACCTCTTTTCAAAAACCTGGGGGAGCTGGTTTCTTTCTACATTGCCCGAAGGAAAGATAAGAGAGGTAACAATTTTGGGTTTGTCAGATTTGCTAATGTCAACAACAAGGAAGACCTGGTCACCTCGGCAAGCAATATCTTCTTTGAAGGAGCTAAGTTGGGCATTAACTTGGCAAAATATGATAAGTGGGCATCACAGGAAGGGAATGGAACCTCTACTCTCAACAGCACACATAAACCGGCTCCAGCTGCGGCGTCTTTCGCCGGTCCACCTTACGCTTGGCCAACCTTTGGCCAATCTTCTCGTAGGGTTGGGTCTTATAGTGAGGCAGTTTTGTCGGAAAAAGGTAAGAAAGTTTCTAAAACGATTATTTTGTCGCCATAAGTATCCGATGCTGCAAATGATTGGGGAAGGGCATCGATTGTGGGTGAAGTCCGATATCTGGCATTCCTTGACATGTTTACAGAACTCCTGTCCGGTTTGGGGATTGTCGGGGCCAAAGCTAGATATCTGGGTGGGCTCAATGTCTTAATCGATTTCAATAACATGTCGGAGGCAATCGACTTCATGGAAAATAAAAAAGATGATTGGAAAAGGATTTTCAGATCCTTAGAACATTGGAGTGTCAAATACCGGCAAGAGGAAAGGATCGCCTGGTTATTTATCCACGAGGTCCCTGCACATCTCTGGTCAAGTACCTCTTTTGATCTTATTGGCAATAGCCTAGGCAGGGTGATTCAATCCTCAGAAGCATCCTCTGTAGACGTCAATCTGACAGTCGGGCGAATCGCAATCCTCACCAAGGAAAAGGAGAGAATTATGGAGAAAATTCAGGTGAAATGGCATGATGACACGTTCACGGTTTGGGTGGAGGAAGATCTAACACCTTGGTCCCCAAAGCTAGCTGGTGGTACACCGGTGACGGTTACTCCGGCATGCATGACGACGATAAGGGATAACGAACCGTCTCCTCTTGGAAATCTAGAACAACAGCCTGGGGAATCAACTCTAGAGCCGCAAATTTCACCTAGAGTGCAGAACCCCATGCAGGTGACGGATACCGAGGAGACAAGGCAATTTCTCTCTCCTGGTGGGTCCATTAAACCTCCTGTTTCAAATGTGGGGCCTAGCGTATCCAGGAAACGTAGGAGATGTTTTAATGAAAAGCTGGAGGAGGAATTGGGCCATAACTGGAGGCCCAGTGCGTTGACTGGCCCATGGGATCTTAACTCCCCACCTCCTGAATTCTGTTTACCCGAAAACATTGTTACGTCTTCTAAGCGGCCTTCAAGACCTCGATCTCACAAGCAAGCCTTAAGGAATTCGTTCAACCAGGTGGCAGCTCAAGAGAGTGGGTGGGATTTTCCCTTACCAAAAAACCCCCTGCTCCCTCTAATATTTCGCGAGATATTCAGGTCAGATCGGAATACCCACCCGAGAGCGCCGGGAATTCTGGTTTTTGTGAGGAACCAGGTACAAATTCAAAGGTGCAGGAAGAAACCCTTAACTCTCTTCTAGTGGGTGAAGCAGTGGGGATGGAATTTGTAGGTAATGAAGTGGCTGTGAGGGCATTCATGGAAGGTGAAGTGTCTTCAATCATTCCTCAATGAATTTTTTAAGCTTGAATATCAGAGGTTTAGGAGATCCCGACAAGCCGGCTTGGGTCAGGGCATCATTAGAAAGCATAAAATCAGTTTTTTGGGTCTTCAGGAGACACAATTTGGGGATTTATCAAGGGTTGATATAAAAAGATTTTGGGGAAACCATAACTTGGATTTCGACTTTGTGGAATCTACCGGGAGATCGGGTGGAATTCTTAGCGCTTGGAACCCGAAAATTTTCACAAAAACGGACGTTGTTAAAGACAGGCATTTCTTACTTATCTCGGGAAGACTTAAAGGGCAGGAGCAAGACCTTCACGTTTTGAATGTGTATGCGCCACAAAGTCCAGCAGCAAAACGGGACCTGTGGAACAAAATTAAACTCACCCTTAATCCTAGGTCGGGTCAATGGGTTTTGTTCGGTGACTTCAACGCTGTTCGATGCGAGGAAGAACGTAAAAACTCAGCTTTTAAACATCAAGTGGCGCAAGATTTCAACGATTTTATTCATGATATGGATCTGCACGAGTATACCATGAAAGGAAGGAAGTTCACTTTTTGCAAAGGTATGAACACAAAACCGAAACTCAGTAAAATCGATAGATTCCTTCTTTGCCACAGGTTTATGGAAAATTGGTCAGACGCTTGTCTGTTGGCTCTTCCTCGCTTTCTCTCAGACCATTCTCCTTTGGTCCTTGCAATTGATCCAATCGATTTTGGACCGAAGCCTTTTCGTATTTTCAACTCTTGGCTTGAAAAGGACGGATTCTCTGACGTTGTCAAAAGGGCCTGTAATTCGTTCGTATCGGCAGAGCATCCTGATCTACGGCTTTCTAATAAACTGAAGCATTTAAAAAAGCTATCAAGTCTTGGGCCTCAGATTGTAGATTAAAAGAAGAAGAGTTAAAAGACAAAATTTCAGCCGATTTATCCAGATTAGACGAAGCACTAGAAAATAGGGATTTGGAGGAGGAGGACCTATGGGTTTACTCGGAGTGTAAGGCGACTTTACTCGACATAAAAGCCACAAAATCCAAAGATCTCAAACAACTTTCGAGGGTTAAGTGGGCTTCCTTTGGTGACGATAACACCTCGTACTTTCATGGCATAATCAAAAGTAAGGAAACCAGGAGTAAAATGCATGGTCTGAACATAAACGGTGTTTGGTGTAACGTACCAAATCTTGTGAAAAAAGAAACCTTTAATTTCTTTGCCTCAAGGTTTAAAGAAGAGTGGGAGGTGAGACCTTTGTTGAAATGTCCAGAGTGCAAAAAGTTATCCGATGAGGAAGCGAACCGTCTTATCGAGCCATTTTCGAATAATGAAATAAAGGAGGCGGTTTGGGACTGTGGAGATGATAAAGCCCCGGGTCCCGACGGGTTCAACTTTCGATTCATAAAACGCTTTTGGGAGGAGTTAGGTCCGGACTTTACAAGCTTGTTGCATCACTTTTTTGAGTCAGATTCTATTGCGAGGGGTTGCTCCTCCTCGTTTATTGCCCTTATCCCAAAAGTCAACGACCCCGGGGGTTTGCATGAGTTTCGACCCATTAATCTAATTGGATCCATTAGCAAGGTTATTTCCAAAGTCCTTGCTAATAGACTCAAAAAGGTTATTAGCTCGGTTATATCGGATTCCCTATCGGCTTTCACTAATGATAGAAACATCATCGACGGACCCTTAATAATGAATGAAATCATCGGGTGGTGGAAGAAGAAAAAATCAAAAGCCCTTATGTTTAAAATTGATTTTGAGAAGGCTTTTGATCACATTAATTGGAACTACATTCTGTTCATCTTAGAGCAAATGAACTTCCCACTTAAATGGAGGAAATGGGTTTTGGGGATTATGTCTTCCGCTAGATCTTCGGTCCTTGTCAACGGCTCCCCTACCTTCGAATTCCAATTCTCTAGTGGTTTAAGGCAAGGGGACCCGTTGTCCCCCTTCCTCTTCATCATAGGAATGGAAGGGCTTGTGAGCATGATTAACAAGGCGTCGGATCTCAGCTTATTCAAAGGCTTCCAATGCCCAAAGGAGGGTCCAACTATCTCTCATCTTCTTTTCGCTGATGACGCGCTTCTTCTTGGGGATTGGACAGTTGAGAATATTCTAAACATGACACGCATTCTAAGATGTTTCCACTTAGTTTCGGGGCTAAAAATCAATTACTCTAAATCAAAACTCTTTGGGGTGGGAGTGGATTCGGATGATGTCCTCTCTTTTGCAAACTTGATTGGCTGCGAGTCGGGACGATTACCTTGCACATATCTCGGGCTCACCATTGGATCAAACATGAACAATATTGCAAATTGGAAGCCGGTGTTAGATGCTTTTGACAATCGTCTTTCCTCATGGAAATCATCTATCCTTTCGTCGGGAGGAAGACTTACACTCTTAAAGGCGGTCATGGAGACTCTACCCACCTATTTTTTCTCCCTCTTTAAAGCTCCCGTGGGTATCATCTCCAAATTAGAAGCCAAACGGAGGAAGTGTTTTTGGGGAGGTAGCGAGGACACGAATAAGATAAATTGGGTAGCATGGGAAAAAGTTACATCGCCAAAGGATATGGGTGGATTGGGGCTTACTCCTTTAAGGGATGCTAACATTGCCCTTTTAACCAAGTGGTGGTGGAGATTCAAGACTGAAACGGGCGCCCTTTGGAGGAGAGTGATTGTTGCTCTCCACTCGTCTAACCGCTCTTGGCCTATTCTTCCTTACTCAAAGAGCCTTAATGGCACATGGAGTTCCATTGCAAAGTTGGAAAATTATCTCGCTCACTCGTACATTAATATCGGTTCATTTCTAAAAGGTGAAGTTGGAAGGGGTGACAAGATTCGATTTTGGCTAGATCCGTGGTTAAATGAAGCCCCACTGCGTTTATCGTTCCCAAACCTCTTCCACATTGAAAAGCATAAAGGTCGTCTTATCAGCGATATGTTTGAAGTTTCGGCTGATGGGGTTGTTTGGAAATGGGATTGGAAATCTTCGGACTGGAACGGAAGCGAAGAATCTGAGTTAAATAACCTTCTTCAGAGGCTAGATACTTTCCAACCTTCACAACATCCGGACAAATGGATCTGGCAACATGATCCAGCGGGCAAATTCACAGTCTCCTCGACGAAAAGGGCCCTCCTCGAAGCGACTCTTGACAGTGACGACTCTGGATTCGTTTTGGATTGGAACAAAAAAATTCCCAAGAAGGTTAATATCTTAGCTTGGAAGGCCAGCCTTAACAGATTACCTACTCTAACCGAACTCGCGAGAAGAAATGTTCCGGTCAGCTCCACTTCCTGCAAGTTATGTTCTGAAGAGGATGAGTCTGGATCCCATCTTTTTATCTCCTGCAGTTGGGCTGCCCAGATTTGGCATAATATTTCCACTTGGTGCAAGTTAGCGCCGATCTATGCTTTCACTATGACAGATCTCTTGACAGTTCACGATAATTATAGATTGGGACGGCGAAAGAAGGAAAATTTATACGGGATTATTCTCACAACTTGTTGGTGCATTTGGAAGGCGAGGAACGAACTTGTCTTTTCGAACTCTCACAAATCCATCAGACTAATCACGGAAGATATTAAAGCGTTGAGTTATTTTTGGATTAATAATAGGTCTCAGGCTAAGGACTTAGTATGGAGAGATTGGATAAATTGCCCGTTGTAATTGTTGTTTCCTTGTTTGTTTAGCCTCTAGCTTCTTGCTAGTGTGCTTTTTAATGAAATTCGCTGTTCAAAAAAAAATTATTTATTAATATTGACATTAATACTAATAATAGTATAACAAAATAGAAAAAAAGTAACAAAAGTATTATAAAATAAAACAACATAAAAAACATAATTATTACATTTGACTTTATAATAAAACATAATTATTACTTTTGACTTTATAATAAAATAATATAATAAAGTAGTTAATCATTACTAAATTTGACTAATTGGTGTATTAATCCATATTTTGGGTGTATTTATCACACCCCTTTGTGTAATAGCTTCACAATTTTGATTACCCAACATCCCAATTCCCAATCTAATAAACAAAAAATTAAAAATAAAGAAAAATTATGATTGGTGGAAAGGTTGGGGCCCACAACCCATTCCATCTCCCACGCCCCTAACCTCATTCCTCTTAATGCTCCCTTTACCGGCCTTGGGGCGGTGTTTCACGCCCTATAACCCTCGGCGTTATCCCATAACACATGATCTAAGAGGTGAGCGTAAAATGTTAAAATCAAAATCGAAACAAACTTATAAACCAAAAAAAAACCCTAAAAATTAATGTTATATTGATCAACAATTAACAAAGAAGAAAAGATGCATTTCGCCCTTCATTAAAAGGGATGAAAAAGACAAAAAAGTTGGATGTTAACTAAAAAATCTGACCAGATTTAGATTTTGAATGAAAATGGCAATAAAATTGAGACCACTAGGACCCAAATTCAAAAGGTTTGAGTTTTGGACTAAATTGGCAAAGGTGACCAAACCTCAGGTACCATTTTGGCAGTTTACTCTAAAAAGTATATTCTCAAAACCTTGTAGACTAAATAAACATGAGTAAACTGCCCCTGAGTTTTGGTCACTTTTTCCACTTTTATCTAAAACTCAAATCTTTTGAATCTGGGTCCATGTGGTGTCAATTTTACTGTCATTTTCATCCAATATCAAAATCTGATTAGATTTTTCAGTTGACATCCAGATTTTTTTGTTTTTTTCCTCCTTTTTAATGATGGACAAAATGGTCTTTTAACGTTTTATTAAACAAATTAAAAAAATATATGACCATTTTGTCCTTCATTAAAAGGGAGGAAAAAGACAAAAAAACTGGAAGTTCACTGAAAATTTTGACCAAATTTTGTTTTTGGATGAAAATGGCAAAAAAAATTGAAACTACAGGGAACCAATTTTAAAATGTTTGAATTTTGGATTAAAGTGGCAAAAGTAACAAAACCTCAGGGACCATTTTGGTTGTTTACTCAATAAACATTAATAACAACGTTAATAAACTATTTACAAAGAGAACTCTAACTTTTAAAAAAGAGTAAATTGCCAAAATAGTCCCTGAGGTTTGGTCACATTTATCACTTTAGTCCAAAACTCAAAACTTTTGAATCTGGGTCTCTGTAGTTTCAATTTTGTTGTCATTTTCATCCAAAAGCAAAATTTGGTTAGATTTTTCAGTTAACATACAGCTCTTTGTTTTTTTTCCCTTTTAATGAAGGGCAAAGTGATCAGATTTTTTTTTTAATTTGTTATAATAAAACGTTAAAGGACCATTTTGCCCTTCATTAAAAGGGAAGAAAAAGACAAAAAAGCTGGATGTTAACTTAAAAATCTGACCAGATTTTGATTTTGTATGAAAATGGCAACAAAATTGAAACGACAGGGACCCAGATTCAAAAGGTTTAAGTTTTGGACAAGAGTGGCAAAAGTGACCAAACCTCAGAGACCATTTTGGCAGTTTATTCTTAAAAAAAGTACATTCTCAAAACCTAGTATATTCTCTAACCTTTTAATGAACTATTTACAGATGAAAGTAGAGTATATAGTTATATGTCGTAATACTTAAAAAGATCAAATACAAATAACTTTAACATATAAAACGTACGAACTCAAGGTATTGCTGAAAAAAAACGGTGACATTTTCGTAATTTTCAAAATTACTCTACAAATTGTTATGGGTCATTTTCTGAGCGTACATATCCTGACTAATATCCTGCTTTTGGTTTTTTGCTTGTGATCAGGATACTGGATTAGGATATTGCTAACATCCTGGGCGATATTCTGGGGTTAACTAAATTAACCACGTGCAGGTTAGATGCTGTGGGTTACTAACGGTTAGATGGACTTCTTCTCCTCAAGACTCGGGCGTATCTGTTATGTGGGAGACGTTGAACCCGAAAGACCAGGTCTACAACGTTCGAGTGGGGAATATTCGCCGGATCCCGGTTATTTAGGATAGTTTGTTGCATTTCTTTTACTATAAATAGATGGGGGCGGATCAGATTAAGGCACCCAACTTTCACACACACTCTCGAACACTTTTGCTCTCTAGCTTTCAGCAGTCACTACATACAAACACTTGTAATCGAATTACATTGTAACACTTAGTTGATCCGCACCACATCCTGCACTGTATCCTGGTATTTGAAGCAATAGAAGAACAAGGCAGCTGCGATTGTCAGCTCCCGAGGTTTTGTGCCGGCGATCTAGATTGATCAAGGGCTTTCCTCGTACATCACGTGTCAACCTTTACTTTTTTGCTCATTGTTTGATCATAGATACAACTCTATATCCTGAGCCGTATCCTGAAACTGTTTTTGTAATTAACTTGGTTATCATATTTTTCACACATATTTCTAGCACACTACCTCACTTAACTAATTTGATCACTTAATTACTTCGGTAATTTTTGACCAAAACAATTTGGCGCCCACCGTGGGGCGAGTGGTGCTATTTTTGCTAAAAACTTTAGTAAAATCATTACTCGGTTTTCTATTGTCAAGACTTTTTTCTAAATTGTTTTCAATGGCCTCGAGATCAAACATGAGCTCTTCCACCGTGTCTGCTACAACCCCTGCGACAATTGGTTCGGTGCTTCCACCTCCTCCTCCAAGAATGCAAGCTTCATCACACGGAGCCGAAAGTCATGTAGCTCGGGATGTTATCCCTGTTATGGGTGAAATTCTGAGCCCATATCCTGACAATATATCTTGATTTAATGTTAGTTGTTTATGATCAGGATACCGGACCAGGATATTGGTAACATCCTGAGGCAGTATCGATCAGGATATCAGACCAGGATATTGGGTAACATCCTGACGCAGTATCCTGGTAGTTACTAACGATTTTCTTTTGTAGCAAGGTACCAACGTTAAAAGACTTGATCTACCTGAAGATTCGCTCAAGGTGGTTGAAAAATGGACGTTGATGGTGGAAGACTGGGTCTTGTAACGGTCAGAAAGGCATATTCCACGAGAATATCGGATGTTGGTTAATGTTATTGACATTGTAACGGTTATATGAGCTGAAGACCCGGTTTTGTAGTCAATAAGCACGTGGAAAACAAGTAGAAAGAGTCCCCCAACGTTCAGAATGGAATATTCCCAGCATCCCGGAATAATAGGAGAGTTAGTTTGTTACTTGTAACTATAAATAGGAGGCCAGATCAATAGGAACACACACTGAACTCTCCACTCTCGAACTCACACTTCTTTTTTTTTCTATCACGCACAAACACTCAACACTTGTAATCGTTGTACCACTTAGCATTGATCTGAGCCATATCCTGCACTGTATCCTGATATTTGAAGCAATAGAAGAACAAGGCAGCTGCGATTGTCAGCTCCCGAGGTTTTATGCCGGCGATCTAGATTGATCAAGGGCTTTCCTCGTACATCACGTGTCACCCTTTACATTTTTGCTCATTGTTTGATCACAGATACAACTCTATATCCTGAGCCGTATCCTGAAACTGTTTTCATAACTAATTTTGTCAACACATTTTTTGACACATATTTCTAGCACACTACCTCACTTAACTAATTTGATCACTAAATTGCTTAGGTAATTTTTGACCAAAACAATTTGGCGCCCACCGTGGGGCAAGTGGTGCTACTTTTACTAAAAATCTTTGCAAAATCATTAATCGGTTTTCTATTTTCTAAACTTTTTGCCACATTGTTTACAATGGCCTCAAGATCAAACATGAGCTCCTCCACCGTGTCTGCTACAACCTCTACAACAATTGGTTCGATGCTTCCACCACCTCCTCCGAGAACGCAAGCCTCTTCATAAGGAACCGAAATTCATGTGGCTCGGGATGTTATTCCCGCTCAGAATATTCAGGGATTTGGTCCTATTTTGGCCTCTAATTGAGAAATTCTAACTTTATTTGGTAGTGTACAGGAACAAACGAGGCAGCAGCAGGAGATCAACCGAATGCTGATAAGAGAGATACAACTCTTGAAATCCAGCTCAAGCAGGCCCGCTGAGGATACTGTCACTCCCTTGCAGCCAAGAGCTTTAAACTTCAATTCTGCAGTTTATGCTGAGGATAACAGGGGGAATATTGTGCCTAGCCATTCTCGGAGTCATATTCCTGAGATACCCTCTTCGACCAGGATGTCGACTGTGAGGGATCCAGGATATGCTCCAGGATATGCCCCAGGATATAGCCAGAATCACTAACCTGGTAACTTGTCTGTTAACACCAGTATCCCTGTTACTAATAATCTTGGATCATTGCAGGATGCAGGTGTGACATCAGTGATAACCAGAGAGCTTCAAAAGTTGAAGGATATGATATCAAGTGTGCCTGGGATAGTGCAGCCTATACCGGAAGTATCCCGGGATAGTCACAACGTATCCCACTTTGCTTACCCCATTTGTGATGCAGAAATCCCAAAGAGATTCCAGACTCCTAACATGAAGCTGTATGATGGGACGACGGATCCTGAGGAGCATATTGCCCAGTATAGGGAGAGGATGGAGATTAACCCTATCCCGCCAGAACTTAAGGAAGCATGCTTGTGCAAGGGCTTCGGCTCTACTCTAACAGGATCAGCCTTGAAATGGCTTCTAAACGTTCCACCTTATTCAATTACATCATTTGCTCATTTAGTTAATTTGTTTAATAGTCAGTTTTCTTGTAGTAGAAGCTTTGAAAAACTAACAAGTGACCTCTACAGGATAACACAGGGGCCTCAAGAATCCCTAAGGGATTATGTGAACAAATTCAGCGGGGAATCCTTGGATATCCCACACCTTGATGTTGCTACAGCATTCCAAGCATTCAAGATGGGACTACCAAAGGATTCCCAGTTTTATCAGGATCTTGTGATGAATCCTTGCAGGAACTTGGACGAAGCTCGAAATAGGGCCTTGAGATATATTAGGCTGGAAGATGATACGAAAATGCAAGAGAGGATGAATGCATCCTCAACATATGAACCAACTAATAGGAAGTCAGAATCCTCATACAAAACATATCGTTCTAAGCCATATGACAGGAATGATAGCAAAAAAGTGAACGCTGTTGAAAATGAGGATCCTGAGGAGTATCCTGAATTGTCAGAATATTGTTTTTCTGTTAATATTCCTGAACTAATGTATGCTATGTAGGGTTTGGGAGATAAAGCCAGGTGACCTCGGAAGAATCAACAAAAAAGCTGATTGGAAGGACAAGTCCAAATGGTGTGCCTTCCATGAGGATTTCGGACATGTTACTAAGGATTGCATTGCCCTGAGGAAAGAAATAAGCTACCTACTAGGCAAAGGATATCTGAAGGATCTTCTGGGCAGAAAGAAGGATAAGGGTCAGGATATTGAGAAGGATCCTGAACGAGCAGCATCACCTCCCGCCGACGCCAAGATAATTAACTTTATCTCAGGAGGGTCCGATATCTGTGAAACTTCTTATTCTGCGGCCAAAAGACATGCAAAGGAGGCTAAGGCCGAAAGGGGGAATAAGCCAACCAGGATATCGACCCTCACGACTGATAAAATGATCACGTTCGATAATGATGACAAGGATACTGTACAGGATCCTCATCATGATGCTCTGGTAATAACTTTATACGTTGCTAATCACTTTGTACGCAGGATACTGGTGGATAATGGCAGCTCAGTCAACATCATCCAATTGGAAACCTTGAAGAGAATGAACATCCCCGAGATAGAGATTACCTCAAAGTCCACTGTGCTTGTAGGGTTTAGTGGAGAAGCAAGGAATATTGTTGGGGAGATAAAACTGCCTGTATATGTCGAAGGAGTAAACTCGATGCAACGGTTTTGTGTCATGGACTCATTATCCTGCTATAATATTATATTAGGCAGGCCATGGATTCACGATATGAAAGTTGTACCTTCCACCTATCATCAGTGTGTCAAGATCCCTACTCCTTGGGGGGTAGTCAAAGTTGAAAGTGACCAACAACAGGCGAAGGAGTGCTACTCCTCTTCAATGAAGGCCTCAAGAAAATCCAAAGCAGGATAGCAATTAAAGATGCGGGCCCAGGATATCGTGGAGGCTTCAGAGTAGGATGTAAAGAAAATTATCCTGGATCAGGATAATCCAGATATCTCGGTGCTCGCAGGAGCCAATATCCCTCAGGATATTGAAAATCAGTTAACTAACTTTTTGAAATGCAGGATGTCAACATTCGCATGGAAGCATGAGGATATGACAGGTATTTCTAAGGATATTATAACTCACAAGCTTGGAATTGACAGGTCTTTCAAGCCTATCCAAAAAAAAAAAAGAGAAGGAAGTTTGCTCCAGAACGAAACATAATTATTCAAGAAGAGGTTGAAAGACTATTGAAGTCCAAGATGATCAGGGAAGTCAAATTTCCCAAGTGGCTAGCAAATGTGGTCGTGGTTCGAAAGAAGAATGGGAAATGGAGAGTTTGTGTAGATTACACAGACTTGAACAAAGCATGTCCTAAAGACCCATTCCCTCTGCCTCATATAGACTCGATGGTGGATGCCACTGCCGGTCATGAGATGTTAACCTTCATGGATGCATCCTCAGGATTCCAGCAGATCCAAATGGAACCTTCAGACCAGGAGGATACTGCTTTCATGAAACCAACAGGTATTTACTGTTATACTGCTATGCCTTTTGGTTTGAAAAATGCAGGTGCAACGTACCAGAGATTGGTGAACATGATGTTTAAAGACAAACTGGGGGACACCATGGAGGTGTACATTGATGATATGGTAGTCAAATCCAAGAAGGCTGAGGATCATCTCCAGGATATTAAAGGAGCATTTGATATCCTGGACCAGTATAATATGAAACTAAATCCTGCCAAGTGCCATTTTGGAGTGGGGACAGGAAAGTTTTTAGGATACATGGTGACTAAAAGGGGGATAGAAGCAAGCCCGGAGCAGATTAAAGCTATCTGGGATATCAAGTCACCTTCAAATATGAAAGATGTTCAAAGATTAACAGGGCGAGTAGCAGCATTAAACAAATTTATATCAAGATCCTCGGAAAAATGCAAGGAATTCTACGATATCCTGAAGAAGAATAAGAGGTTCGAGTGGGGAGAAAAGCATGAAGCAACCCTACAGGAATTAAAGCAATATCTTTTAACCGCACCTCTATTAATGAAGCCTGAGGATGGTGAACCATTATCCCTATATCTCGCAGTATCAGGGAATGCAGTAAGTGCCGTCCTTGTAAAGGATCATGAAGGTCAGCAGTATCCTGTCTATTACGTTAGTAAAAGTTTATTAGATGTTGAAACTAGATATTCTCATCTAGAAAAAATGATATTAGCCCTAGTTATGGCATCAATTAAGCTTAGACATTATTTTGAGACACACAGGATTCATGTTAAAACTAATTATCCTGTTAAGAATGTGCTTTGGAAACCTGAGATGTCGGGTAGAATGGCTAAGTGGTCAGTAAAATTAAGTGCCTATGATCTAGTATATGAACCTAGAAATGCTATAAAGTCTCAGGCTCTAGCAGACTTTGTGGCTGATTTCAGTAGTGATATTCAAAATGAAGTAGACCTAGAAGTTCAACAACTAGGAGAAACTTCAGTATCCTGGACATTATATATTGATGGTGCATCTAATGTTAGAGGTGTAGGATTGGGTATACTACTAAAATCGCCACAGGGGGACATATTACCCCAGGCTATTAAATGTGAATTTTCTGCTACCATTAATGAAGCTGAGTATGAAGCTCTGATAGCAGGATTAGAATTGGCTAGAAATATGAATATTAGATGTTTACAAGTATATGTCGATTCCCTATTGATTACTAACCATTTCAATAGATCCTATGCAGTAAAAGGTGAAAAGTTAGCTGAATACCTTGAAATTGTTAAAAAATTAGCAGGATATTTCGAAATTTTTACACTTGAACAGGTACCAAGAGAAAAGAATGCTGAAGCTGACGCTCTAGCAAACTTAGGATCTACTGTCAGGATACCGGAGGGAACTCAGATACCAATAGTGCACATCCTATATCCTGCAATGGAACATTTCAAATCTCAGGATAAAGAAGTAGCATGTATCCAGGATCCTGGTGATGGATATCCTGAGAAGGATCCTGAATCCTGGATAACTCCAATTGTGAAGTATCTTCAAGAAGGAGATATCCCAAAGGATGCAAATCCTAAGGCTTTTAGGATGAAGGTATCTCGTTTTACTATTATAAATAATATTTTGTATAAGAAATCCCTTGCAGGTCCGTACCTAAGGTGCTTGGAAGATCCTGAAGCCCTATGTCAAGAATTGGATACTATTGATGAGACAAGGGATGCGGCAAAGTTGAGAATGACAGCATATCAACAGAGGATATCCAGAGCATATAACAAGAATCTAAGGACTAGAAGGTTTCAAGTTGGAGATTGGGTACTAAGGAAGGCTTTTCAGAATACTACTAATCATGCCGATGGAAAGTTGGCTCCAAAATGGGAAGGACCCTATGAAATTGAGTCAGAATCTGGGAAAGGAGCATACCGACTCAAGAATATGGAGGGGGATATGCTACCAAGATCCTGGAATGCTATACAAGTGAGTTTAGAATTTAATTTCTAACTCATAATGGTACGAACTCTATAACTCATTTATATTTTTGATATTATCTTTTATTTTGATACCCAATACTGACTTAAGCATCGGAGGGGTGTTAGCCAAGCTAACACCCACCTTAGTTTAAAGGTGTTTTGCAGAATATGCTTTGGGATATAGCTCCAGGATACACACTCGGGATACTTCGAAAGATTAGAGGATTGGCCCCCTCTCTCACGTTTAAGGGATCCTGATCCCTTCACAGGTTTAAAGGTATTCACCTTTCTCACGAATTGGGTTTAAACACCCCGCCTGGAGCGCAAGTTATCCAGGGATAGTTCAAGGTGGCGGGACCAGTTCATGTAAAAGTGGCTGACAATTTCGTTACTGTTGGCTATACCCTGGATCCTTAAGGTATATGAGGATTGATCACCCTCTCTCACGAAAGGGTATTTTCATACTCTCTAAGGTTTAAAGGTTATCACCTTTCTAAGTCTTGGAGTTTATACACTCCCGCCTGTAGCGCATGAAAATTTGGGATTTTCCCCAGGATTAAAGGTTTTCACCTTTCTAAGTTTTGGGGTTTCCACACCCTCTCCTGTAGCGCACGAAACGTGGGTAAAATCCCCAGTAAAACTCAAAGACTTAAAGGTTTTCACCTTTTCAAGTCTTGAGGTTCTTATACTCCGGCTAAAATGCCTGGAAAATGGGTTTAGTCCCAATAAAATACAAAGTTTTTGGATAATCCCAAAGTATATTTTCAAAAAACATAATCATTTACAAGTCTACATAAATTTTTGAAAAAATATTGCTAAGTTTAAACAACTGGTTGAAGAATTGCTAAAGGATCATATCCTGGTACAACATACTGGTCCCGCACAGACAGGGGACATCTGTGATAGAACATGATGTATGCTGATACTATATCCTACTGGGGACATTTATGCTGGAGTAAGAAGGAAACCTATGCCAACACTATATCCCACTAAGGCATTGTGAGGAACTCAAAGGATCAAGTTTGGGCATAATTCGCCAAGTATCATGGACTGGGGACACCTTCGGTGGAATGGTTGCGAAAGGACTGGAATGAAAGGATTGAGATATCTTCTGTTTCGGTATGATCTTTCCTATTTTTGTTCTTTTAAAAACCTTATCTAGATTGTCTAAATTTCTGAAACTATATTATAACACTTATGAGTATCCTGATCGGGATATGTTCTCAGGATATATTCTCAAGATGTATTCTCAGGATATACTTCAGGATACTTGGATTGAAAATTGAAACTACGTTTAAATCAAACTACTGTTATCAAAACAAGCTTTGCAAAATAAAAATGAACCATCCTTTTTCTTTGAAAATTTTATCGAAATTGCTTGAGTTATAAAAACCCTATTTGACGGAAGTCTTAATAGGATATTTGCGAGTATACTGATCAAGATATTTTCATAAAAAGTAATAATTGCACTAAGTTTGGAACATTGGAATTCAGACTAAGCAATGCATAACACATAACAACATGTAAGGCTAAAAGGCTAGTTTATTATTAATTGTATTCTTGGTTTCATCTCAAAAAGAGACCCATCCACCAAGAACACAATTAAGTTTTTAAAGCATATTTACATAAACAGTTGAAGGCTTCGTCCTAAAAACACGAGAACCCATTCGCCTTCAACTGTTATATTGTTCAAAATAAACCATACTGATTGATGACCAAAGGCTTCATCCTGAAGCTCAGGACCCATCCACCTTTGGCCATCGTATTGTCTTAAGTGCAGGAAATATAAATTGTTCTAAGTACAGGACGACCAGATGATTCGGACCCTACAAAGTAAAATGCAGGTATCATTAGAGACAAACTAACCAGGATACAGGTTCAGTATATGTGTACGGGATACCGGATTTGGATATTTACCTTATTAAGGAAGGAGTTCATGGGCTCGATGGATTCCATGAAGCCAAGGTCATGATAGCAGAAACATTCAGCAGCAACAGCGAAGGGTTTAGAGCTGGTGCCAACAGATGGTTCCTTTTTTACCAAGACAGACTTGGGGTAACTGTTAAGCTCCTCAAGATCGAAGACAACAGGGACCTTAGCAGAGTCTACAAAAAGGGAGTAGTTTCAATCTTATCATATTATGTGCTGATTAACCAAACATATGCAGGAATGTTCAAAACAGATATCCTTACCGGACGTATTAGAATAACTGAAAAATATATCTGTTGGAATTAGGATATCCAACAGTTATATTTTTGGGGACAATTGTTATGGGTGAAATTCTGAGCCCATATCCTGACAATATATCTTGATTTAATGTTAGTTGTTTATGATCAGGATACCGGACCAGGATATTGGTAACATCCTGAGGCAGTATCGATCAGGATATCAGACCAGGATATTGGGTAACATCCTGACGCAGTATCCTGGTAGTTACTAACGATTTTCTTTTGTAGCAAGGTACCAACGTTAAAAGACTTGATCTACCTGAAGATTCGCTCAAGGTGGTTGAAAAATGGACGTTGATGGTGGAAGACTGGGTCTTGTAACGGTCAGAAAGGCATATTCCGCGAGAATATCGGATGTTGGTTAATGTTATTGACATTGTAACGGTTATATGAGCTGAAGACCCGGTTTTGTAGTCAATAAGCACGTGGAAAACAAGTAGAAAGAGTCCCCCAACGTTCAGAATGGAATATTCCCAGCATCCCGGAATAATAGGAGAGTTAGTTTGTTACTTGTAACTATAAATAGGAGGCCAGATCAATAGGAACACACACTGAACTCTCCACTCTCGAACTCACACTTCTTTTTTTTTTCTATCACGCACAAACACTCAACACTTGTAATCGTTGTACCACTTAGCATTGATCTGAGCCATATCCTGCACTGTATCCTGATATTTGAAGCAATAGAAGAACAAGGCAGCTGCGATTGTCAGCTCCCGAGGTTTTATGCCGGCGATCTAGATTGATCAAGGGCTTTCCTCGTACATCACGTGTCACCCTTTACATTTTTGCTCATTGTTTGATCACAGATACAGCTCTATATCCTGAGCCGTATCCTGAAACTGTTTTCATAACTAATTTTGTCAACACATTTTTTGACACATATTTCTAGCACACTACCTCACTTAACTAATTTGATCACTAAATTGCTTAGGTAATTTTTGACCAAAACAATCCCCGCTCCCAGTACCTAGGGATCCGGTCCTGTTTTGGCATCTAATGATGAAATTCTGAATTTGTTTGGTAGTGTACAGGAACAGATGAGGCAGCAGCAGGAAACTAATCGGATGCTGATGAGAGAAATACAACTCTTGAAATCCGGCCCAAGTAGACCTGCTGAAGAAACTGTCACTCCTATACAGCCTAGGGCTTTGAACTTCAGTTCTGCAGTTTACACTGAGGATAACCGGGGGAACATCATCCCAAGCCATTCTCAGAATCATACCCCTGAGATACCCTCCTCGGTCAGGATGTCAACTGTGAGGAGCTCAGGATATGCTTCAGGATATGGCCAGAATCCTCAGACCGGTAATGTATCAAATAATAATATTCTTGCTACTAACAACAATGGGTCTTTGCAGGATGCAGGTATGACGTCAACATTTACTAGGGAGCTTCAGAAATTGAAGGACATGATATCCAGTGTACCTGGAGTGGTCCAGCCAATTCCGGAAGTATCTCAAGATAGCCACAAGATATCTCGCTTTGCATATCCTATCTGTGATGCTGAAATCCCAAAAAGATTTCAGACCCCCAACATGAAACTGTATGATGGGACTACGGATCTTGAGGATAACTTATTTAATAGTCAGTTTTCTTGCAGTCGGAGTTTTGAGAAACTAACCAGTGATCTTTACAGGATAACTTAAGGACCTCAGGAATCATTGAGGGATTATGTGAACAAGTTTAGTCGAGAATCCTTGGATATCCCACATCTTGATGTTGCAACAGCTGTGCAGGCTTTTAAGATGGGGTTACAAAAGGATTCTCAGTTTTATCAGGATCTTGTAATGAATCCCTGCAGGAATCTCGACGAAGATCGTAACAGGGCTTTGAGATATATCCGCTTGGAAGATGACAAAAAGATGCAAGAAAGGATGAATTCTACCTCAACCTACGAATCGACCAACAGGAAATCAGAATCCTCGTATAAACCATATCGCTCCAAGCCATATGGTAGAAATGACAACAAGAAAGTGAATGTTGTTGAAGACGAGGATCCTGAATTATCTGAATACTGCTTTTCTGTTAATATACCCGAGTTAATGTATGCTATGCAGGGTTTAGGAGACAAAGCTAGGTGGCCTCGAAAGAATCAACAGAAAGCTGATTGGAAGGATAAATCCAAATGGTGTGCCTTCCATGAAGATTTCGGACATGTGACCGAGGATTGCATTGCTCTAAGGAAAGAAATAAGCTACCTGTTAAGCAAGGGGTATCTGAAGGATTTGCTGGGAAGAAAGAAGAATAAAGGGCAGGATCCTGAGAAGGATCCTGAACGAGCAGCATCACCCCCAACAGATGCAAAAATAGTTAACTTTATTTCAGGAGGATCCAACATTTGTGGGACTTCGTATTCTGCGGCCAAGAGACATGCAAAGGAAGCTAAGACTGAAAGGGGGGACAAACCAGCTAGGATGACTACCCTTACAACCGATAAAGTGATCACTTTTGATAGTGATGACAGGGATACTGTCCAGGATCCTCACCACGACTCTCTTGTAATAACATTATATGTTGGTAACCATTTTGTACGCAGGATATTGGTGGACAATGGTAGCTCCGTCAACATAATTCAGCTGGAAACATTGAAAAGGATGAATGTATCTCCGATGGATATTACTTCAAAGTCCACTGTGCTCGTTGGTTTCAGTGGAGAAGCTAGGAATACCGTAGGAGAGATAAAGTTACCAGTATATGTTTGTTTTGGTCAAAAATTACCGAAGCAATTAAGTGATCAAATTAGTAAAGTGAGGTAGTGTGCTAGAAATATGTATGAAAAATGTGTTAACAAAATTAGATATGAAAACAGTTTCAGGATACGGCTTAGGATATAGAGCTGTATCTATGATCAAACAATGAGCAAAGGTAAAGTAAATGACACGAGATGTACGAGGAAAGCCCTTGATCAATCTAGATCGCCGGCATAAAACCTCGGGAGCTGACAATCGCAGCTGCCTTATTCTTCAATTGCTTCAAAAGTCAGGATACAGTGCAGGATGTGGTACGGATCGACTAAGTGTTACAACGAAAATGAAATACAAGTGTGATGTTTGCTATCAGCTAGAGAGTGATTGTGTTCGAGAGTGTAAGTGTGAAATGATGTGTGTTCTAAGTTGATCCGACCTCATCTATTTATAGTAAAGATAAAATAACTAACTACCCTAAACTCGTGGGATTCACCGAATATTCCTTCTTGGAACGTTGCAGACCTGGTCTTTCGGGCTCAACGTCTCTTTCTCAACAAATTCGTCCGAGTCTTGAGGAGAAGAAGTCCTTGTGACCGTTAGCAAGCTTCTGCCCTTAATCTGCACGTGATTAATTCAATAAGCTTCAGGATATCGCCCAAGATGTCAGCAATATCCTCTTCCAGCATCCTGATTATAAATAACCAAACAAAGGCAGGATATTGGTCAGGATACATATGTTAAGAAAATGACCCCTAACAATTGTCCCCAAATATATCAGTTGGGATACCAATCCAACGGATATATTTCAAAAACCTTATCCCACAACTCAAGGCATTTAAAATGAAGCGACGGTCAAGATCACATCATAACTTCCAACGCGTTTTTTACTCCATGGAGATCCACAATGTCCCTATATCTTCTCTTTTCTTGTTTGAAAAGCAGATATCATCAACAGTCCCTTCAGGTAATTCTCCATTCTCGACTTTCTTCCTGTCAATTTACTTCACCTTTCTAGCAATGGCCGCCGAGACCTTCACCCAGCAGAATCTTCTCAAAAATCCCGAAAAGGAGATCTGCGCCTTTGACAACGCAGATATTGCAGCTTTAAGAGCCTCCGGCGCTTTCCCTGATAGCACAATCTTCAGGCCATTTGATCGGTCAATCCGATCGGATGTTAGTTCTACCGAATGGATCTGTTTTCCAGCATATCCCTTTTCACTAGGCCTTCGATACCCCTTCCCAGAATTCATGATGCAATTCTTTCGTATCACTGGCATCTCTTTTGCTCAAACCATGCCCATGGTTTGGAGAGTATTAATTGTACTCAACCAAATCAAAAACCTCCACTGTTCTGACCTCTGCATCGAGGATCTACCTATTGCTTATCGCCTCCGATCCCACGGCTCTAGCCGGTTTTTGCTTTTTTCAACCTCCAGCAAACCCCTGATCCTCAAAGCCACCAAAAATAAAGACGGATGGCAACGCAAATTCTTCTTTGTCAAACGAGATTCCATTGCTGAGGGTGCTAACCTTCCGGTGGAGTGGTTAACCACCGGTAGGATCATAAATATTCTCATAGACGATTTGATTGTTATCCTCTATTAATATTCTTCTTTTTGATCTTTATGCAGTGAACTTCAAGGAAGTTGCTCCTCCTACCGCTGAGTCAGAAGAGAGAATCAACACCGTTTACCGGTTACCTGCAACAGACAGGACTTTTACCACACACGTTCCGAGTTCAAGTCAGTACTCGTCGTCCGAGATGTCTGGTAAGAATTCCTTTCAGAATAATTAGTCAAAACAATATAATGATAAAGAATTAAACTTTTCCCTTTACGCAGCACCAGCCAAGATCCCCGAAGTCTTTGATCTTGACGAACTGGATAGCTATTCTGACCAGATCCAGGTCAAGAAAGAATCCGGCTCCAAGACCACTGCTACATCCAAACCCAGCAGCTCCAGAGCCATAATCATTCCTAAACCTTCACCGGCTACCAAGCCCCGTAGTTCAAGTTCCCGCAAAAGGAAAGAACCCGATTCCCCTGTTATTTCTGACACCTTTCCTTATGAAAAGCACGGATTCATTGAAGCCAGTGGTTTTATGACTTCTTTTCTCAACCAGGTTAGTATCTTTACATCATATCCTGCAATTTAAACTATTTTCAAAGACTTAACAATATTGATCCCTGTCCTTTTACCTTTGTAGGGTCTTGAGCGTTTGGTCCACTTATATCAAGAATCCTGCAAGCTTAACAAAACACTTGAATCTAAGCTAAAGGAAGCAGAAATCACAATCTCTGACCAAGGCATGATTGCGGCCGCCAAGTCTCGTCATTACGAGGAGAAATACAAAGCTATGACCCAAGAACACCAAGTTGCTCTCAACAAAGCTACTCTTCAAGCCCAGGCCGATCTGGAAGCTGCCCATGTGCAGTACGAACGGGATATGGTCAGTTACCGAGAAAGTCTCAAAAGTTCCGTCGTCATTTCCCTTCTCCAGGCTAGGTTGAAGATGGCTCATGAAGCCAAAACATTAGGCTTCGAATGCCCTTCTTGGGACGTTAGTGCTTGGGAGACCAAGCTGAAGAATCTTGGCGGTACCTCTTCCAAATCTGCCGATGAACCTTCTAAAACAGTTGAAAAGGCAGTCGATGCTGACAAGGATGCTGAGGCGGATCCCAAGATGGATGTTGCTGAAACCGCTTTGGACCAAGAAGGAGCTACCCCCTAGGGCTTATCTTTATTCGAACAATTTTATGTTTTTATGAACAATTTTCATTTTTGTTTCTAAACACTTTGATAACCGAAGGCGGATGGGTCCTAGGTTTTAGGATGAAACCTTCGGTCATCAACCAGTATTGATCGCTTTAAGAATAATTTCATCTTTTGACTTATTCTTCTGTTGCTTTGCATTATTTAGTGTAAGTTTTTTGCAAAAATTTCATACTGTTATTTCACAAAATATCCTGATTAGTATGCTCAGAAACATACTGCAAAAGCCTTTTGTTAAATAAATCTCCCAGATATTCCTTCATCTTTATAAAAAGTTTTCCTAGAAAGTAAAAAATAGCTTATCTCTTCAAAACCAAGTTTTGATGATGATCAAAATTCCAAACCAATACTAGTTTCAAACATTCCAGCCAAATATCCTTAAAAGGACTTTGAGGATATGTGTCAAGATATTTAACATGATGTTACTAAAAATTTAAATGAGGCTCACAAAGGAAAAATCATACCAGACATAGGATATAAACCTATTACCGAACTCCAATCCCTTTGCAACTCTTCCAACAAAGATGTCCCCAGTGCAGGGTACTTAATGCATTAGTCACAAACTTCATTAGTTTTATAGCATCATCTTGTCAAGGATGTCCCCTGTGTACAATGTCTTCAAGTATCTTAGAAATCTATTTAATGTCAGTTTGCATTGCATAAGCAATATTTTACGTCTCAAGGGTAGAACCCAAGGATGTACTGGAGATAAATCCTTTGTAACCTGGGGAAAATCCCAATTTTTCATGCGCTACAGGCGGGAGTGTATAAACTCCAAGACTTAGAAAGGTGAAAACCTTTAAACCTTAGAGAGTATGAAAATACCCTTTCGTGAGAGAGGGTGATCAATCCTCATATACCGTTAGGATTCAGGATATAGCCAATAGTAACGAAATTGTCAGCCACTTTTACATGGACTGGTCCCGCCACCTTGAACTATCCCTGAATAACTTGCGCTCCAGGCGGGGTGTTTAAACCCAATTCGGAAGAAAGGTGAATACCTTTAAACCTGTGAAGGGATCAGTATCCCTTAAACGTGAGAGAGGGGGCCAATCCTCTAATCTTCTGAATTATTCCGAGTGCATATTCTGGAGCTATATCCTGGAACATATCTTGCAAAACAAATGTAAACTAAGGTGGGTGTTAGCTTGGCTAACACCCCTCCGATGCTTAAGTCAGTACTGGGTTCAAAAGAATTAATAATATATAAAAATATATTAAAAAGAAGTAAGAATTCATACCATCTTGAGTTAGAAATTAAATTCTAGACTCACTTGAAATAGAGCTTAAGGTGTATAGCATTCCAAGATCTCGGTAGCATATCTCCCTCCATATTCTTGAGTCTATATGCTCCTTTCCCTGCTTCTGATTCAACTTCATATGGCCCTTCCCATTTTGGAGCTAACTTGCCATCGGCAGGATTAGTTGTATTTTGGAAAGCCTTTCTTAATACCCAATCTCCAACCTTAAATCTTCTGGTTCTAATATTCTTATTGTATGCCCTGGATATTCTCTGTTGATATGCTGCCATCCTTAGCCTTGCCGCATCTCTCTTTTCATCTATAGTGTCTAAATCCTGACTCAAGGCTTCAGGATTCTTCTCAGGATTACTTAAAGTAGATCTTGCAGTAGGTATTGTCATCTCCGTTGGAATCACTGCTTCTGCTCCAAAACCAACGAAAATGGGGTTTGACCTGTTGCATTCTTTACCGTTGTCCTATCAGCCCATAAAACAAAGGGTAATTCTTCTGCCCATCTTCCTTTTTTGGCTCCAAGCCTTTTCTTTAAGTTGTTGACAATTATCTTGTTAGAGGATTCTGCTTGTCCATTTTCTTGAGGATGTACCAGAGTTGATGTAATCATTTTGATTCCCCAACTCTTGCAAAAGTCAGTAGTCCTCTTACTTATGAACTGAGAGCCATTGTCACAGATTATCTCAGCTGGTACTCCAAATCTGGTCAGGATATTTCTTTTGATGAAGGATACTACTTCTTGGTCTCTTACTTGAACAAATGCTTCAGCTTCAACCCACTTAGAGAAGTAATCCGTCATTGCTAGCATAAAGACTTTTCCTCCCGGAGCTTTCGGTAACTTTCCCACTATATCCATACCCCACTTCATAAATGGCCAAGGGGAAACAATAGGATATAATGGTTCAGCCGGTTGATGCAGTATGTTACTATGTCTTTGACATGAGTCACATCTTCGAGCATATTCTGCGGCATCTTTTCTCATTGTTGGCCAATAATATCCTGTTCTTAATATTTTCGAGAATAATGATCTGCCCCCAGTATGATTACCACAGTCCCCTTCATGTATATCTTGAAGTACTTCTTTAGCTTCATGATCCTCCAAGCACCTTAAATATGGTCCTGCAAGAGATTTCTTGTATAAAATATTATCTATAATAGTGAACCGTGATACCTTCATCCTAAATGCCTTAGGATTTTCATTTCCAGGAACGTGTCCTTCTTTGAGATATTTCATGATTGGAGCCGTCCAGGTTCTAGGATCCTCTTCAGGATATTCCGCCCCAGGATCCTGAATACCAGCTACTTCTTTATCCCGAGGATTCGTTGCAGGATATAAGACATGTACTATTGGTATTTGTGTCCCTACGAGCACCGATATATCGGGGTTATCCTGGTCCAGGATAACTTTCTTCACATCCTGCTCCGGATTCTCCACGATATCCTGGGCCCGCGTCTTTAATTGCTATGCTGCACTAGTTCTGGCTGAGGATTTCATCGAGGAGGAGTAGCATTCTTTCGCCTCCTGCTGATCGCTATCAACTTTAACAACTCCCCAAGGGGTAGGTATCTTGATGCATTGGTGATATGTTGATGGCACGGCCTTCATATCGTGAATCCATGGTCTTCCTAGTATGATGTTATAGCAGGATAGAGAGTCCATCACACAGAAACGTTGTATCGAGTTGACTCCTTCAACGTATACCGGCAACTTTATCTCTCCCACTGTGTTTCTGGCCTCTCCACTGAACCCAACAAGCACGGTGGACTTCGAAGTGATATCCATTGGAGATACATTCATCCTTTTAAGTGTCTCTAGTTGGATTATATTGACGGAGCTGCCATTATCAACCAATATCCTGCGTACAAAATGGTTAGCCACATATAACGTTATTACCAGAGCATCATGGTGAGGATCCTGGACAGTATCCCTGTCATCAGCATCAAAAGTGATCACTTTGTCAGTTGTGAGGGTCGTCATCCTGACAGGTTTGTCTCCCCTTTCGGCCTTGGCTTCCTTTGCATGTCTTTTTGCTGCCGAATACGAAGTTCCACAAATGTCGGATCCCCCCGAAATGAAGTTGATTATCTTGGCATCCGCGGGAGGTGATGCAGCTCGCTCAGGATCCTTCTCCGTATCTTGACCCTTATTCTTCTTTTTTCCTAAGAGATCTTTCAGATAACCCTTGCTTAGAAGATAGCTTATTTCTTTCCTTAAAGCAATGCAATCCTCAGTCATATGTCCGAAATCTTCGTGGAAAGCGCACCATTTCGACTTATCTTTCCAGTCAGCCTTTTGTTGATTCTTTCGAGGCCACCTAGCCTTGTCTCCTAGACCCTGCATAGCATACATTAATTCAGGAATATTAACAGAAAAGCAATATTCAGACAACTCAGGATACTCTTCAGGATCCTCATCTTCGACAGCGTTCACTCTCTTGTTTTCATTTCTACCATATGGCTTAGGCCGGTATGACTTAAATGAGGATTCTGACTTCCTGTTAGTCGATTCATAAGTGTTGGATGAGTTCATCCTTTCTTGCATTTTCATATCATCTTCCAGCCTGATATATCTCAAGGCCCTATTTCGAGCTTCGTCTAAGTTCCTGCAAGGATTCATCACAAGATCCTGATAAAACTGAGAATCCTTTTGTAATCCCATCTTAAAAGCTTGCACAGCTGTTGCAACATCAAGATGTGGGATATCCAAGGATTCTCGACTAAATTTGTTCACATAATCCCTCAAAGATTCTTGAGGCCCTTGAGTTATCCTGTAAAGATCACTGGTTAGTTTCTCAAAACTCCGACTGCAAGAAAACTGACTATTAAATAAATTTACTAAATGAGCAAAAGATGTAATTGAATGTGGAGGAACATTCAAGAGCCACTTCAAAGCTGATCCTGTCAAGGTTGAACCAAAACCCTTGCACAAGCATGCTTCTTTGAGATCCGGAGGGATAGGGTTGATCTCCATTCTTTCCCTATACTGAGCAATATGCTCCTCAGGATCCGTCGTTCCGTCGTAAAGCTTCATGTTGGGGGTTTGGAACCTCTTTGGAATTTCAGCATCACAGATAGGATATGCAAAACGAGATATCTTGTGGCTATCCTGGGACACTTCTGGGATCGGCTGGACCACCCCAGGTACACTAGATATCATGTCCTTCAACTTTTGAAGTTCCCTAGTAAGTGCTGATGTCACACCTGTATCCTGCAAAGATCCATTATTGTTAGTAGCATGAGTATTATTATTATTTGACACGTTACCCGTTGGAGGGTTTTGCCCATATCCTGAAGCATATCCTGAGCTCCTCATGGTTGACATCCTGATCGAGGAGGGTATTTCAGGAGTATGATTCTGAGGAAGACTGGGCACGATATTCCCCCTGTTATCCTCGGTATACACAGCTGAACTAAAGTTCAATGCTCTGGGGTGTAATGGAGTGACATTGTCCTCAGCAGATCTGCTCGAGCCAGACTTCAGGAGTTGTATTTCCCTTAAAAGCATTTGGTTTGTTTCCTGTTGCTGCCTCATTTGTTCCTGCACACTTCCAAATAAAGTTAAAATTTCATCATTAGAAGCTAAAACGGGAGCAGATCCCTGGACACTCCGAGTAGGGATAACATCTTGAGATTGTGTAGAGGCTGGCATCCTTGGAGGAGGTGGTGGAAGCACCGAACCGGTAGTAGCAGAAGTCATAGCAGACATAGTAGAGGAACTCATGTTTGATCGTGAGGCCATTGTGGACAATGTAGCAAAAAGTTTTGAAAATAAAAAACCGATTAGCGATTTAACAAAAATTTTTAGTAAAGAGAGCACCACTTGCCCCACGGTGGGCGCCAAATTGTTTTGGTCAAAATTTACCGAAGCAATTAAGTGATCAAATTAGTAAAGTGAGGTAGTGTGCTAGAAATATGTATGAAAAATGTGTTAACAAAATTAGATATGAAAACAGTTTCAGGATACGGCTCAGGATATAGAGCTGTATCTATGATCAAACAATGAGCAAAGGTAAAGTAAATGACACGAGATGTACGAGGAAAGCCCTTGATCAATCTAGATCGCCGGCATAAAACCTCGGGAGCTGACAATCGCAGCTGCCTTATTCTTCAATTGCTTCAAAAGTCAGGATACAGTGCAGGATGTGGTACGGATCGACTAAGTGTTACAACGAAAATGAAATACAAGTGTGATGTTTGCTATCAGCTAGAGAGTGATTGTGTTCGAGAGTGTAAGTGTGAAATGATGTGTGTTCTAAGTTGATCCGACCTCATCTATTTATAGTAAAGATAAAATAACTAACTACCCTAAACTCGTGGGATTCACCGAATATTCCTTCTTGGAACGTTGCAGACCTGGTCTTTCGGGCTCAACGTCTCTTTCTCAACAAATTCGTCCGAGTCTTGAGGAGAAGAAGTCCTTGTGACCGTTAGCAAGCTTCTGCCCTTAATCTGCACGTGATTAATTCAATAAGCTTCAGGATATCGCCCAAGATGTCAGCAATATCCTCTTCCAGCATCCTGATTATAAATAACCAAACAAAGGCAGGATATTGGTCAGGATACATATGTTAAGAAAATGACCCCTAACAATGTTGAAGGGGTCAACTCGATACAACGCCTCTGTGTGATGGACTCCCTATCCTGCTATAACATCATACTAGGCAGGCCATGGATCCATGACATGAAGGCTGTGCCATCGACTTATCACCAGTGCATCAAGATCCCTACCCCTTGGGGGGTCGTCAAAGTTGATAGTGATCAGCAGGAGGCGAAGGAATGCTATACATCCTCAATGAAATCCTCAACCAAGCCTAATCCAGCATAGCAATTAAAGATGCGGGCCCAGGATATCGTGGAGGCTTCAGAGCAGGATATGAAGAAAGTTATCCTAGATCAGGATAATCCTGATATCTCGGTGCTCATAGGAACCAATATCCCTCAGGATATTGAAGAACAATTAACTAACTTTTTGAAGTGCAGGATGTCAACATTTGCATGGAAGCATGAGGATATGACAGGCATATCCAAAGACATTATTACTCACAAGCTTGGAATTGACAGGTCGTTCAAGCCTGTTCAGCAAAAAAGAAGGAAGTTTGCTCCTGAACGAAATACAATCATACAAGAGGAAGTTGAAAGATTGTTGAAGTCCAAAATGATCAGAGAAGTCAAATTCCCAAGATGGCTGGCAAATGTAGTCGTGGTACAGAAGAAAAATGGGAAATGGAGAGTCTGTGTAGATTACACGGACTTGAACAAGGCTTGTCCTAAAGACCCATTTCCTCTTCCTCATATTGATGCAATGGTGGATGCTACTGCCGGACATGAGATGTTAACATTCATGGACGCATCCTCAGGATTTCAGCAGATTCAAATGGAGCCTTCGAATCAGGAGGATACTGCCTTCATGACAGTAACAGGTATTTATTGCTATACTGCTATGCCTTTCGGTTTGAAAAATGCAGGTGCAACATACCAAAGATTGGTGAACATGATGTTCAAAGATAAGCTGGGGGACACAATGGAGGTATACATTGATGATATGGTGGTGAAATCTAAAAAATCTGAGGATCACCTCCAGGATATTAAGGGAGCATTTGATATCCTGGATCAGTATAACATGAAACTGAATCCTGCTAAGTGCCATTTCGGAGTGGGGGCAAGAAAGTTTCTAGGATATATGGTGACCAAAAGAGGAATATAGGCAAGCCCGGAGCAGATCAAAGCCATCTTGGATATCAAATCACCTTCAAATATGAAGGATGTTCAACGGTTGACAGGCCGAGTAGCAGCATTGAACAGATTTATTTCAAGATCCTCGGAAAAATACAAGGAATTTTATGATATCCTCAAAAAGAATAAGAAGTTCGAATGGGGAGCAAAGCATGAAGCAGCCTTGCAGGATTTGAAGAGATATCTCTCAACTGCACCTCTATTGATGAAGCCTGAAAACGGTGAACCACTATCCTTATTGTTAGGGGTGGATTTCTAAATGACCCGTGATCCTCAAATATTATCCTGTTTGGTGATCCTTACATCTGTGTCAGTTAGTGATCCTCAGAAGTGCTTTAGGATCAGGATCATGGATCATCCTAAGGATCCTTATACTAATGATTGTTCACTTTGAATTCGTAACTGTTTTGCAGGAATATCAATTGGGACTTGGTCTTGGCGATATTTCTGGAGAATATACTAAGTTTATTCCGCACGTGCTTGGTCAGAAATGGACGTTGTGGAGTCGTGGAGGACTTGCACCATTTGCGGATAGTTTGTTATTTAGATTTCTATTTGATTTAAATGGGGTAGCGAGCTAATTAGACACAACTTTTTGCTATTTTTGGCTACACACACTCTTACAACCGCTTACCACAGCTCTCATTCATTCACTTAGCAATTTCGTAAACTTTTCACACAATACACTATAGTGATCCTTGTATTTAGCTCGCTATCATCCGAAGTTGTTACACATTATTTGTTTAATTTGAGTTGGTGATCGGTAGTTTCCATCACCCGGGGTTTTTTGTGCCGGAGATCAACTCTTGATCAAGGGCTTTTTCCCCGTATAAACCTTGTGTCGCTTGCTATTTATTTTTCATAGTGATCCTTATTGCTATAAACCAATTCAAGCATCATACCCCGTAACAGAGAGTTTGGTTGCATTATCCTCATCAGATTTTTTGACCAAAACAGTTTGGCGCCCACCGTGGGGCAATTGGTGCTTCATTTCTAAGAAATTCTCATCTTTGTGATCATTCCGGTTCATTGCATACGAGCAGATGGCTTCATCATCAAAGAATACCTCCAGTGCGATGTCTGCAGTCAATTCATCCCAGGGCATTCCACCTTTGCCTCCACCACCTTCTGGACCTCAGAAAAATGCCGAGAAGAAACCAACTCCCATTTTCTCAAAACCTCCAACTTCTTCTGCTTCTTATACTCCTACTACTAGTGACTTGTTTACTCTGATTTTGCAGATGAAGGAGCATATCCAGCAGCAGGACAAGACCAATGAAAGGATCCTTAGAGAAATTGGAGACATCAAGAAACAAAAGAGATCGGCAGAGGATCATTCCCCACTGATGCCTAGATCTTTGAATTTTGATACTCCGATTATAACTTCTCAGCCTTCAGTGGTTCCAGACGTTCAATATGTTGGAGGACCAAAAGGAGTGCATTACGGGTCATCAGCAATGACTCAGGCTTCAGGGTTACACTTTCAACCATCAGGATCCCATCCTCAGCATATAGGATCATTTGCAAGCTCAGGAGGATACTCGGGAGCGCAACAGATTCAAGGGTGATGGCCATTTCAAGGATCCTCCCAGGTTCAAGGATCCTCCTATGTTCCAGGATCCTCCCAAGTTCAAGGATCCTCCTATGTTCCAGGATCCTCCCAAGTTCAAGGATCCTCCTATGTACAAGGATCCTCCTATGTTCCAGGATCCTCCCAGGTCCAAGGATACTCACAGTTTCAAGGATCCTTCCAGATTCCGGGATCCTTAAGGAATTTGCTATCAGGAAGTTCCGACATCCATCAGGGAGATTTCATTCCAATGCAAACCATTGCTTCTACTGGTCCATCGGTCATTCCAGAGCCCCAACAATATGGATTAACATCCACTCTTCCTAATTTGAATCCAATGGGAGGTAACACTTTTAATAATTCTTATACTACTAACCATGGCCTTATGCAGGATACAAGTATCAATCGTGCCATGGCCAGAGAATTGCAAAAGTTAAAGGACATGATATCAAGTGTCCCAGGAGTGGTCAAGCCTATCCCAGAGATTGCCGATGGGAGCCACAAGATATCTCGTTTTGCACCACCAATCTGTGATGCTGAGATACCCAAGAGGTTCCATGTGCCTACCATGAAGTTGTATGATGGTTCAACGGATCATGAGGAACACATAGCTCAGTACAGGGAAAGGATGGAGATCAATCCCATCCCAGAAAGGTTAAAGGAAGCGTGTCTGTGCAAGGGATTTGGATCCACTCTTACTGGATCGGCTCTTAAATGGCTGCTAAGTCTTCCTCCTTACTCTATTACCTCATTTGCTAATCTAGTTAACCTATTTAATAACCAATTTTCTTGTAGTAGGAAATTTGAGCGTTTAACTAGTGATCTGTATAGGATAACCCAGGGTCATAATGAATCATTAAGGGATTATATCACTAAATTTAGTAAAGAATCCTTAGATATTCCTAACCTGGACATAGCTACGGCTGTTGAAGCCTTTAAAATGGGTCTGCTTAGGGATTCGTTATTCTATGATGATCTTGTTATGACACCATGCAGGAACCTAGACGAGGTAAGGACCCGGGCCCTTAGGTTCATCCGGCTAGAGGATGATAAAAGGATCCAGGAGAGGTTAGCAGGATCCTCAAAGCAAGAAAAGCAAGGATCCTCATTCAAGAACAACAAGTTCAGATCCTATAATAAATCTGATAACCAGAATGTGCATGCTGTTGAACAAGAAGAGGATGATGAGGATTATCCTCCAATCTCTGAATATTGTTTTTCTGTTGATAACATTGAACTAATCCTTGCGATGCAGAGTTTAGGTGATAAAGCTAGATGGCCCAGAAAAAATGATAGACCAGCTGCAACTAAAGATAAATCAAAGTGGTGTGCATACCATGAAAATTTTGGGCATCTCACAGAAGAATGCATCGCATTGAGAAAAGAAATTGGATACTTGTTGAGCAAGGGGCACTTGAAAGAATTATTGGGGAGAAAGAAGTCAAGGACTCAGGATCCTGAAAGGATCCCAGAGAAAGCTCCAGCCCCTCCAGCAGATGCACTAATTATAAACTTTATATCTGGAGGATCAGACATTTGTGGAACATCCTTCTCTGCAGCCAAAAGACATGCGAAGGAAACCAAGATGGATAATGGAGATAGACCCATCCGAACATCCAGCGTCTCCGTAGGAAAAGTTATAACTTTCGATGAGGATGATCGTGTTGACATCCAGGATCCTCATCATGATGGTTTGGTTATCACTCTTTTTATTTCTAACCATTTTGTTCGCAGGATCCTTATAGATGGAGGAAGCTCTGTGAACATTATCCAGCTTGATGTTCTCAAGAAGATGAACATCCCTGAATCCGACATCATACCAAGATCCTCTGTGCTCGTGGGATTCAGTGGCGAGACTAAGAATACTCTGGGGGACATTAAACTCCCAATATATATCGAAGGCCTACATTCTTACCAAAAGTTTTGTGTTATTGACTGTTTATCTTGTTGTAATGTGATCCTTGGCAGGCCTTGGATACACGATATGAAGGCAGTCCCATCCACTTATCATCAATGTGTGAAGCTTCCTAGTCCTTGGGGAATAGTGAAAATTGATAGTGATCAGCAAGAGGCTAAGAACTGCTACACCTCATCAATGAAACCAGCATCAAAGTCTAGGGAGCAATAGCAATCAAAGTGTCCTCCAAGGGATGTGTTGGAGGCAAGAGAACATGATATAGTAGAAGTCCTTATGGATCCTGATGATCCTGAATCTATAGTTTATATAGGATCAGGGATCCTTGGCGAAATGAAGGAAGACCTCATAGCCTTCCTCAAAAGGAGAAAGACTACCTTTGCATGGAAACACGAAGACATGACAGGTATATCTAAAGATGTCATCACTCACAAACTTGGCATCGATAGGTCCTTCAAACCAATCCATCAAAGGAGAAGGAAATTTGCACCAGAAAGAAATGCCATTATCCAGGAGGAGGTAGAGAAATTACTCCGAGCAGGTATGATTAGAGAGGTCAAGTATCCAAGATGGTTGGCCAATGTGGTTGTTGTTCAAAAGAAAAACGGAAAGTGGAGGGTATGTGTCGATTTCACCGATTTAAATAAGGCATGTCCCAAGGATCCTTTCCCATTACCCCACATTGACTCCATGGTGGATGCAACTGCGGGTCATGAACTGTTAACTTTTATGGATGCTTCATCTGGATTTCAACAAATTCAAATGGAACCATCCGATCAAGAGGATACAGCCTTCATGACTCCAACTGGTATATACTGCTATATTGCTATGCCATTCGGACTAAGAAATGAAGGTGCAACTTATCAAAGGCTAGTGAATATGATGTTCAAGGATCAGATTGGACAAACTATGGAGGTTTACATAGACAATATGGTGGTAAAATCAATAAAGGCTGAGGATCACCTAAGAGACTTGGAGGAAGCATTCAATATCCTTGATAAATATAATATGAAGCTTAATCCTTCAAAATGTCACTTTGGTGTTAAAGCAGGTAAATTCTTAGGATATATGGTGACAAAGAGAGGCATTGAAGCCAGACCAGAACAAATCAAAGCAATAGTGAACATCAAGTCCCCTACCAATGCTAAGGATGTTCAGAGATTAACAGGCAGGATTGCCGCTTTAAACAGATTCATATCCAAATCCTCAGAAAAGTGCAAGGAATTCTATGATATCCTAAGGAAGAACAAGAAATTCGAGTGGACTGAGAAGCATGAAAGTGCCTTAAGAGCTCTTAAGGATTACCTATCCTCGGCCCCGGCTTTAATGAAACCAGAAAAAGGAGATGTGTTATCCTTATATCTTGTGGTATCCTCAAAAGCAGTAAGTGTCGTCCTTGTTAAGGATCACGAAGGTACACAACATCCTGTCTATTATGTAAGTAAGAGTTTACTTGATGCTGAATCCAGGTATTCACACTTAGAAAAACTTATCCTTGCATTAATTATGGCATCTACCAAATTAAGACATTATTTTGAAACTCATGTTATTATCGTTAAAACTAATTTTCCAATCAAGAATGTCCTCAGGGAACCTGAAATGTCAGGAAGGATGGCTAAGTGGGCAGTGAAGCTTAGTGCATATGATATAAGATATGAGCCCAGGACAGCCATTAAATCCCAAGCATTAGCTGAATTTGTGGCAGATTTCAGTAGTGATTTACAAAAGGAAGCTGAATTAGAAGTCCAGCAGCTAGAAGAGACCAAGGATCCTTGGATACTCTACACTGATGGATCCTCAAACATCAAGGGAACAGGGCTTGGAATACTACTAAAATCACCACAGGGGGACATAATACCCCACTCTATAGCTTGTGAGTTCCAAACCACTAACAATGAGGCTGAATACGAAGCCTTGATAGCTGGCTTGCAAATTGCTAAGCATATGAGGATCAGGTATCTTGAGGTACATGTAGATTCTTTGTTAATCACTAATCACTTTAATGGATCCTATGCTGTTAAAGGGGAAAAGCTAATCAAATATCTGGAGTTAGTCAAAGAATTGGCACTCTCTTTTGTATCCTTTAGTTTGACACAGGTACCAAGGGAAGAGAATGCAGAGGCGGATGCACTAGCCAATTTAGGATCATCCTTGAAGATCCTGGAGGATATCAAGATCCCTATTATCCATATCCTGACCCCGGCTATCGAGGATCATGTGACTATGGAGATAGGAGAGGATTCTGCAATCACCCCTAGCGATGATAATCAATCCCATTCAGGATCATGGATCCTCCCAATCATGAGATACTTACAACATGGAGAGATTCCTACAGGAGAAAACCCTAGGGCTTTCAAAATTAAGGTATCTCAATTCACAATTTTAAATAATATGTTGTATAGACGATCTCTTGCAGGACCATACTTAAGATGCATTGAGGATCCTGAAATCCAAGAAGTTTTAAAAGACTTCCATGAAGGAGATTGTGGAAACCACACTGGGGGCAGGGCGTTATTCTCAAGGATCCTGAGGACAGGATACTAATGGCTAACCATGAAGAGAGATGCTGTGGAGTATGCTAAGAGATGCGATCCTTGTCAGAGACACAGCAATATCCTTCATCAACCAGCTGAATTTTTGCATCCTATATCCTCCTCTTGGCCATTTATGAGATGGGGTATGGATATAGTTGGTAAGCTCCCTAAGGCACCTGGTGGAAAAGTATTCATGCTTGCTATGACTGATTACTTCTCCAAGTGGATAGAGGCTGAAGCTTTTGCCCAAGTCAGAGAAAAGGAAGTTATATCCTTCATTAAAAGACATATTATTACTAGATTTGGAATCCCTTCTGAGATTATTTGTGATAATGGATCCCAATTTATTGGGAATAGAACCACTAACTTTTGTGACAGCTGGGGGATTAAGATGATAACATCAACACCAGTCCACCCACAAGCTAATCGTCAGGTAGAATCCTCCAATAAGATCATCATCAACAATTTGAAGAAGAAGCTTGGATCCAAGAAAGGGAAATGGGCAGAAGAATTACCTTATGTGCTTTGGGCTGATAGGACAACTCCTAAGAATGCTACAGGCCAAACTCCATTCTCTTTGGTATTTGGGGCAGAATCAGTGATCCCTACAGAAATGGTGGTTCCAACTGCTAGAACCAGTATTCGTGATCCTGAGGAAAATGATGAGAACTTGGTTCAAGACCTGGATACTATAGAGGAAATCAGGGACTTGGCAAGGATAAGGATGGCCAGTTATCAGCAAAGAATGGCCGGTGCCTACAACAAAAATGTTAGGATCAGGAAATTCCAAATTGGTGATATGGTACTAAGGAAAGCATTTCAGAATACCACCAATCCTGCTGATGGAAAGTTGGCACCAAAATGGGAAGGCCCTTACTTGATTGAAGCCGAGGCCAGGAAAGGGCGCATATCGATTGCTAACAATGGAAGGCGACTTACTACCAAGAGCTTGGAATGCTGTCCATTTGAAGAGATATTTCATGTGATAAGGATCCATGATTCTCACATGATAAACATCCTTAAAGGATCCTTAAAGCACAGATGATCCTCATTTTTGGTAACATTCTAATCTTAAACTATTTCATTTCCTTACTTTCTCACATAAGGATAAGGATCTTGCATCCTTTATCCCCATTTCACGAGATTTTGAGTTTTGAAGGTTCAGGTACTCTTAGCAAAAGCATAATTATCCACACAAGAAACCAGTTACTTGGGTTTGACCCCAGTTGTTTGGGTTTAACCCCAGTTCCGCCAATAGCGCACGATGATCCTGGTATAGTTCATGGCAGTGGGACCAGTACTCGTTTTAGGGGCTAATAATTCCATTGTACTGGCTATACCTAGGATCCTACGTATAATGGTAGACGTACCATACATCCGTTCTTAAGGTTTCTAGCGTTTTCACGTTAGCTAAGGTTTTGGCATTTTCATGCCACTAAGTTTGGATAGTCGCCAGTTAGGGCCATACTCCAGTTAACATACGATCCTTGGGCTTGTCCCCAGTTATCCTTGGGCTTGTCCCCAGTTGCTAACCTTTATCTTATAATGGCTTAGTCCCAAGTTATGTTTTATTTCAAGTTTTCGAAGTTAAACAACCAAGGATCCTTGATCCTTACCTTTTACTAAGGTTTGTTCTGTGATTATCCTGGTTATAATAATATTAAGAGTTAGGATCCTAACTTGGATCCTCAGGTATGATCCTTAAGTATTTTGATTTTATTCATTGATTATTTGAATAACCCTGATACTTTGACAACTGAACTCATGATCCTTAAAATATACCACTTTTTGGAATTTTTCAACTATAGGATATTTGATCCCGTATTATATCCTAAGTTTTTTATCTAAGTTGTTCAACTTTTCTTACTCAGACAAGTGTAAATCAAAACAATTGAAAAATAAAACAACAACAAGGATATCAACACAAGATAAGCCAAAAAAGATTAAGGTTATTTTATTAACAAAAGTTTAACCATCAAAGGTTGTCAAAATTACCTACCCCGAGCATCTACCAGCAATACGTGGCCCGTCCGCTGGGGTAGGTAAAGGGTGTCCATTGTCTAAAGGTCTTGGTAGTGCAGGAATTAAAAAGATGGCAGGATCACAATGGCTTCATCCCCCAAAAAGAGGATCCCTCCACCAGTTGTAATCCTACCTATTGTCCAAAGGATCATTCATGATCCTTAACCCTAATAGCTATTGTTTAGTTATTACAGACCATCATTGTTTTTTAAAACATCACAACCACAAAAAAACTACCAAATTTAAAAATTGGGCTCCGGCTACGTCTAGGAATGTCCATCATCGCCCAATTGTGCATCCTACACCTTCGCTGCATCCTCGTCCCCTCCAGCTTCGGTATCCTTAACCTGATCCTTCCCACTGCCTCCAGCCTCGATCGACAAAACCTCCTCAGCCTCTTCATCATCTTCAAGATCAGCCAACCTTGCTTTCTAGCCCTCAACATCCCAGCTGCTTCTGTCGAAGTTAGGATCTTGAGCTTCCTGGGCCATCTTTAGTTTTGTCTGATACATTGTGATGGCAGCAGAGACCTTTGCACCTTCTATGAGATCATGCTTCTCATAGTCGATGTCGATCAGGATTTTAGCTGTCTTAGTCTTGGCATCTTGAAGGGCTTTTTCAAGATCAGCAATCTTAAGATCCTTAAGCACTGCAACTTGTTGAAGGTCAGCAATCTTCTTATCCTGCTCCTCGACGCTTCCCACATAATCTTCAATCTCAGCAAATTTCTGCAAAGAAAAAGACAAAGCAATTCAAGATCAGATGATCCTCAAATGAGTAGGATACCTAGGCAGAATTGATGATCCTCACGTCATTGAAGTATTCAAGGAACTGGTGGCGGATCAGTGGTAGGCCTTGTAGGTCCTCTGTGTCAGAAGTTTTCCTCTTCTTGCCACCCCTTCCTTTAATGGGTGCCTTGGGAATGGAGATGCTAGGACTGGCAGTGGCCCTCTTCTTCCTGGATCGAACAACATCAAGGTCGGCCGCGTTGAATTGGGAGGCAGGCTTGGAAGATTTTCCGGCACCTACACATTTAAAGCAAGATAAGTATCCTTATCCTATTTCAATATAACTATTTATTTTAATATTCAACTATACAAAAAGCAGGATACTTACTTAACGTGGTGATGGAACCTGAGGATACTTCTTGTGAGTCTTGGGTGTCTATCTTGAATGACCTTATTTCAGGATCAAGCCTCCAAAAAGCAGCAAGCCTATCCTTGGTTGCGGGTGTTGCAATGAGGTGCGAAACAGAAATAGCTGCATAACACAAGACAAAAAGGGGTTAGTGATCCTTTCACAAGAGCCGAATTACCTGATGATCCTTCTCAGGATCCTCTATCCTACCATTGGTGGACCACTTCCTGGGTAAATGCTTTCCGTTTGGAATGGTATCCCTCCTGACAAAGAAGAAGCGTCGTTTCCAATTTGTGTCATTCTTGGTGGCTTTAAAAATGGGGTGTTCTTCACCGGGTTTTCGCTTAAACAGATATCGATGTGATCCAAACGTCGTGAGATCATACATCTGTGTCAGCTCTGACATTCCTAAATCAATCCCTTCCTGCTCTATGATCCTCTCCAGGGTATACAAGACCCTCCAAATCATCGGCATAGCTTGGATGTAAGAGATGCCGGTAAGGGAAAAGAAGGATTGTGTTAAGTCTGGAAAAGGATAGGTGTATCCTATGGTAAATGGAGTAACTGGAAAGGCAACCCATGTTTCAGAAACATACTCGCTCAGAATAGTGGGATCGAAGGGTTTGAAAAAGGCGTTCGCCGGAAAGCAGTGACGGATCTTATCTATTTGAGCATCGTTAAAGCAACACCTCTCATGTACTGAGTCTTTGATAATCCCTTGACTCTTCAAGGGGCTATCCTTCTGGTGATCCTTGGCGGGGGAGGACCGGAGCATCATTGATATTGGTAAAGAAAGTAAAACAGAGTAAGAGAAGGAGAAATAAGAGAAGAGATACCTGAATGATCTTCGACTGAGAATTTAAAGGGAGTTTCTTCGGATTTAAATGCATATTGATCCTATCTCTAACTCCTATTTATAATGATGATTTGCAGGATTGTCACTTCAGTGATGTCAGGTTTGCAACGGCTAGTCCGTCTCCAACGGCTAGTTATCCGTTAGTTTGTTGCGGATAAGATCGAAAAAATATAACTCGTTTATTTACGATATAACTCCTTATATTTTGGGGGCAATTATTAGGGGTGGATTTCTAAATGACCCGTGATCCTCAAATATTATCCTGTTTGGTGATCCTTACTTCTGTGTCAGTTAGTGATCCTCAGAAGTGCTTTAGGATCAGGATCATGGATCATCCTAGGGATCCTTATACTAATGATTGTTCACTTTGAATTCGTAACTGTTTTGCAGGAATATCAATTGGGACTTGGTCTTGGCGATATTTCTGGAGAATATACTAAGTCTATTCCGCACGTGCTTGGTCAGAAATGGACGTTGTGGAGTTGTGGAGGACTTGCACCATTTGCGGATAGTTTGTTATTTAGATTTCTATTTGATTTAAATGGGGTAGCGAGCTAATTAGACACAACTTTTTGCTATTTTTGGCTACACACACTCTTACAACCGCTTACCACAGCTCTCGTTCATTCACTTAGCAATTTCGTAAACTTTTCACACAATACACTATAGTGATCCTTGTATTTAGCTCGCTATCATCCGAAGTTGTTACACATTATTTGTTTAATTTGAGTTGGTGATCGGTAGTTTCCATCACCCGGGGTTTTTTGTGCCGGAGATCAACTCTTGATCAAGGGTTTTTTCCCCGTATAAACCTTGTGTCACTTGCTATTTATTTTTCATAGTGATCCTTATTGCTATAAACCAATTCAAGCATCATACCCCGTAACAGAGAGTTTGGTTGCATTATCCTAATCAGATTTTTTGACCAAAACATCTATACCTTGCTGTATCAGGGAATGCTGTAAGTGCCGTTCTTATAAAGGACCATGAAGGTCAGCAATATCCTGTCTATTATGTTAGTAAAAGTTTACTAGATGCTGAAACTAGATATTCTCATTTAGAAAAGTTGATATTAGCATTAGTTATGGCATCAACAAAACTTAGACATTATTTTGAGACACATAGGATTCATGTTAGAACAAATTATCCTGTTAAAAACCTGCTTAGGAAACCTGAGATGTCGGGTAGGATGGCTAAGTGGTCAGTAAAACTGAGTGCTTATGACTTAGTATATGAGCCTAGAAATACCATAAAGTCTCAGGCTTTAGCTGACTTTGTGGCTGATTTCAGTAGTGACATTCAAAATGAAGTAGATTTAGAAGTACAGCAGCTAGGAGAAAACTTAGAATGCTGGACATTGTATACTGATGGTGCATCTAATGTAAGAGGTGTAGGTCTAGGTATACTACTAAAATCGCCACAGGGGGACATATTACCCCAGGCTATTAGGTGTGAATTTCCTGCTACTAATAATGAGGCAGAATATGAGGCTTTAATTGCAGGATTAGAACTGGCTAAAAATATGGATATTAAGAATTTGCAAGTATATGTTGATTCTTTGTTAATCACTAATCATTTTAATGGAACCTATGCAGTTAAGGGAGAAAAGTTAATCGAGTATCTCGAAATTCTCAAAAAATTAGCAGGATATTTCGATATTTTTACACTTGAACAGGTACCAAGAGAGGATAATGCTGAAGTTGATGCCTTGGCAAATTTGGGATCATCGGTCAGGATACCGGAAGGAACCCGAATACCAATATTACATATCCTATATCCTGCGACGAATCCTCAGGATAAGGAAGTAATAAGTATTCAGGATCCTGATAATGAGTATCCTGAGGAGGATCCTAAATCCTGGACGGCTCCAATCGTGAGATATCTCAAGGAAGGACACATCCCAAAGAATGAGAATCCTAAAGCCTTTAGAATGACGGTATCACGATTCACTATTATAAATAATGTTTTGTATAAGAAATCTCTTGCAGGACCATATCTGAGGTGCTTGGAGGATCCCGAAACCAAAGAAGTACTTCAGGATATACATGAAGGGGATTGTGGTAACCATACTGGGGGCAGGTCCTTATTCTCAAAAATATTAAGGACATGATACTATTGGCCGACGATGAGGAAAGATGCCACAGAATATGCTCGAAGATGTGATGCATGTCAAAGACATGGTAACATATTACATCAGCCTGCTGAACCGCTGTATCCTATTATTTCCCCTTGGCCGTTTATGAAATGGGGTATGGATATAGTAGGAAAGCTTCCAAAGGCTCCGGGAGGAAAGGTTTTCATGTTGGCAATGACGGATTATTTCTCCAAATGGGTTGAAGCATAGTGACGGCATCAAATTCCTAATTGATGGAGAAACGTCTGGTGGCAAGAAAAGCTGCTTCTAGGAGGTTGTCAAGTGTTTTCGCTCGACGATTCCATTCTTGGGTGTTTGGTTTGGCCCATGTTCTTGTAACTCGAATCCTAGCCCGGTATATCCCATTTTAATTTTACACCATTGTGAACCTTACGCCTTTTTTACTCTCTGATCGAGGTTCTCGGCATTGAAAAATCTTCGTATATCCTTCATAAAAAGGAATATCCTGACTAGGTTTGGAGTACCAGCTAAGATAATCTGTGACAACGGATCTCAATTTATAAGTAAAAGGACTACTGACTTCTGCAAGAGTTGGGGAATCAAAATGATTACGTCTACTCCGGTACATCCTCAAGCAAATGGACAAGCAGAATCATCGAACAAGATAATTGTTAACAACTTGAAAAAGAGACTAGGGGCTAAGAAAGGAAGATGGGCAGAAGAATTACCCTTTGTTTTGTGGGCTGATAGGACAACGGTGAAGAATGCAACTGGCCAAACTCCGTTTTCCTTGGTGTTCGGAGCAGAAGCGGTGATCCCGACAGAAATGGTGATACCTACAGCGAGATCCAACCTACGGGATCCTGAGCAGAATCCTGAAGTCCTATGCCAGGAACTGGATGAGACAAGAGATGCAGCAAGGCTGAGGATGGCAGCATATCAACAAAGGATATCCAGAGCATACAACAAGAATATAAGGACTAGAAGATTCAAAGTTGGAGATTGGGTGTTAAGAAAAGCTTTTTAGAATACTACTAATCCCGCTGAGGGAAAGTTGGCTCCGAAATGGAAAGGACCCTACGAGGTTGAGTCAGAATCAGGAAAAGGAGCATACCGACTCAAGAATATAGAGGGGATATGCTACCGAGATCTTGGAATGCTATACATTTGAAACTCTATTTCAAGTGAGTATGGAATTTAAATTCCAACTCAGGATGGTATGAATTATGTATCCCTTATTAACTTTTGATATTATTTGCTATTTTGAATCTATTACTGACTTAAGCATCGGAGGGGTGTTAGCCAGGCTAACACCCACCTTAGCTTTTAATGGTTTTGCAGAATATACTTCGGGATATAGCATCAGGATACACACTCAGGATACTTCAGAAGATTAGAGGATTGGCCCCCTCTCTCACGTATAAGGGATCCTGATGCCTTCACAGGTTTAAAGGTATTCACCTTTCTTCCGAATTGGGTTTAAACACCCCGCCTGGAGCGCAAGTTATTCGGGAATAGTTCAAGGTGGCGGGACCAGTCCATGTAAAAGTGGCTGACAATTTCGTTACTATTGGCTATATCCTGAATCCTAAAGGTATATGAGGATTGATCACCTTCTCTCACGAAAGGGTGTTTTCATACTCTCTAAGGTTTAAAGGTTTTCACCTTTCTAAGTCTTGGAGTTTATACACTCCCGCCTGTAGCGCACGAAAATTTGGGATTTCCCCCAGAATACGAAGGATTTATCTCCAGTATATTTTGGGTTTTACCCCTGTAACACAAAAAATTGTCTATACAATTGGAACTGATTTCCAGGAAATTTCTAAGTATTCGAGGACATTATGCACAGGGGACATTCCTACTGAGGCAATTGTATAAAGCTCAAAGGATAAAGCTTGGACCTAGTACACTAAGTGTCTCAGACAGGGGACATCTTCGTTGGAAAAGTTGCAAAAGGATTGAAGTTTGAGAATAGGGTTACACTCTATTCCTGGTATGAACTTTCCTTTGTAGACGCTATTTAAATCATTTGAGTTTTTGAAACTATGTTTGACAAAAGCTTAAGCATCCTGATTAGAATAAATTTTCAGGATATTTGATTAAAATATTTGGAAGTAATACTAGTTTGAAATTAAAACCTTGATCAAACAAGTATTGTCAAAACAGGTTTTGGAAAGTGGACTATCTTTTATTCTTTAGAAGTTTTCTCTAAAGTTAATTGAGTTTTTAGAAATTCTATGTAACACCTCGAAAATTCACGTCCTATAATGTGTTGACACGTGTCATATGTATAAAACGTGTGAAAGAATATTATAGAAGGACCAAAGTTGACAAACATAAAAGTATGTGAATATACGTATTTGAAGTGTCAACAGTGAATAAATATAATGTACATTAACCCTACATGATGCTTATACCTTCAAACGAATAAATCATGGATCATGCGAAGCTAAAAGTGAGAGATTTCAAACTACAGGGGTTAAATGTGTCAACATGTTTAATTTATACCTCTGAGTGACCTTTTGACAAACCCGAAGCTTTGTAACTGTTAATCATGCTCACTAGAATGCACGATATAAATTTCGTAAAGTTTCGTTATCGTATGAGAAAGTTATGATCAAATTCGTGTGCGAAGGGTTAAAGCGTAAACGTTGAAAGTTAGGACTTTTCGGGTAACAATAAAGTTAACCGGGGACTTAACGAAGTGGGTATATGTTTTAAAGCCCTTATAAATCAATTATGAGGGTTCATAATGCAATAAACAAGTGTCTAAATGGAGTTTGAAGAGCCAAGGATTAAATAGCAAAAGATCAAAAATTAAGATTTTCTGCAGGTGACCGTCGCGCCACGCGAGGGACTCCCAGTTCCGAAATTGTTGGCTGTTGTCTGCCATGGCCTTTGTGCGTGACATTAACTGATTTTTCACATCTTGTGCGACCCCTAGGCACCCCCTAACCACTTAGGGACATGTGTTGATCAGTTGTGGTGGGTTGTAGACTCATGTGTCAAAGATTTGTGGTGGATTAAACACTATATAAAGGACCAAAGTTACAACCAAGTTCCTCACACCTTTCTTCAGCAATCTAATCATTCCTGGAGCTCAAGTATGCTCTCAAGTGTTCACATTTCGTGCATAGGACCTTTGTAAGTTGGCTTAACCTTTCTTAATTAAGTTTAGCTTAGTTATTTAGCTAAAAGTCAAACCGTCGTAATTACGGTTTGACTTCGAGATTAATTAATAATGGCTCAGTCAAATCTCGAATTAAAAGTACCTCTAAGTAGGTAATTATGTGGGTAATAAAACCTCAAAAGGGTTCCCCCTGATTCCCACTCTAACTAGGTCTAATGTCGGGTCAAACGTGTAATTAAAAAGTCAACAGAAAGTTTAAATTGCAATTTATGCATGATTAGCAATGTAGAACACATATAACCTGTTTGATCATTAATATAACTTGTTAATTAGTGTAAGGACATGTCTAAACATGTTCAACCCGACAATTTCCTGTTTAGACCCGGTTCGGAACCGAAAGTCGCATAGTTTGACTTATACTTTGACTTTCAGTTCTGACCCGTTATGGTATGTTTTAGAAATACCTAAGAGCTTTATTTGGACCAGGTTACATGCTAGTATAACCGTCTGTGATTATACACCTCGGATCATTAGTTATCCAATTAATATGCATGATTCCGTTAATTGCTCATATGTTGACCATTATGCCCTTTTCACCTTAAAACGTGATTTTTGAAAATGTAAAAGAGTAGAAACTTTAATTACTGATATATAAACTTGTATGCAAAATTTGACATCAGTTTGAGGTATGGATTAAGAGTTATGCTCGTTAGCGTAAAATTAAAGCTTTATGTTAATTAAACGGCGTATTTAGCGTATAGCCTACTTAAACATACTTTTTGATACCAAACTTAATACCCACTGATGTAATATATTATTTTGGGATTTTTAAAGATTTTTAATTAATTTTAGGCTGAGCATAACTTATAGTCGTAGGCTTAATCCGATAATTGTCGGTTTTGCCCTCACGGGCCATAAAATGAGTTTTACATATCTAAACGACTCCAAACCTTTTGCTACTGATCACATATGATAAATAAATTATTTTAAGCCTTCTGGAAATATAAAAATATCAGATTTATGTATCAAACCCGAAAATGGCTTTTAATCGCCTTATTAAGCGTTTTTAGCGCATAGTATGTACTAAGAGTATTTTTAAACATACAAGGGTGATACCTACTGATATTTGAGGCAAATTATAATATTTTAACAGTAAGCAAAAGTGGTTAAACTCAGACTTCAGTTTTGAGCTTTTCGGCTTATGTGAAATTACCAAAATACCCCTACGGGGCATAGTTTGGTTATAATTGATAAATTTCACATATATACCTTAACCTACTGTTATAACTCATTAATTTTAGTATGTTTGCTGATTACATCAGACCTGTAACTCAGTTAAACACTTAAACTCTTTTATAACCTTGTAAATGACCAAACTACCCCTACGGGGCATAGTTTGTGTTTAAACTCGTTTCGGGCATAATAAATGATATCTTACTGATGTCACAACATATATGAAGCATATTAACTTAGGAAACCTATAAATAGCTCTCATGAATACTCGTTACGCTTTTTACGCGATCGGTTCGGTTTATGTAACTAGTTTACATAAACTAGCCTAAACGGGTCAAACCTTATCGGTTTTATCTCAAAATCCAGAATGTGTATGAAATACCCATATTAAGCAAGTCTCTGAACTTGTCGGGTCTAAATCACATTCTATCCGGTCTTCACTTAATCGTGCGTACGAACCGTATCTTTGAAACTAGCCGGTCTAAGCTTAAGCTTAATTAAAGACCCGTTAGGATTCTAATAGGTTATTATAAACCTTCGTTCCAGATTAGGAGGACCAGTAAAAGCTACTTGCAATTTGCTTATTGTGATATATACTTTGCTCAGGTAAATACTTTTAACTTATTTTCCCTATACGGGCTTGGGTTACAGTATATAGCATACCGCTTGATCGGGCATCAAATCTTCCATCGTTGGGTGGTTAATTGAATAATTTGATCGGCTCGTTTAAACAGTCTTGTTACTTAAAGCCTTTGGGGGGTTAATGACCGTGTCCCGGATATCCTTGGCATCATTTTACGAAATGGCCACGACTTAAGCGCGGGGTGTAGGCGTACACCCGTCAGTGCACAAAAGAATATTGTGGTGTGTCTATTGATCTTTAACCCGGACTTGATCTGGGCTACTGAACGCACAAGGAACATGTAATTCGTTCACAAGATTATATATTTAAATAATTCTCCCAAGTTAAAATAAAATGTTTATGCCACGTGCATCCAAACCAATTTTCAATCATTTTCCAAAATGAGTCGGTTGAATGTATTTACCAGTGTAAACTGACGTATTTTCACAAAAAGATTAAATGCAGGTACTAAGCGTAATTGGCTGGGAATTTCTCCTTAGCATCATTAGAAGTCTCGCAAGCTTAAGATGCCTGAAGTCTGTTGAACTATTGTTTCATATTTTGTTTCCGATCCATCTGTGGATAAACTTCCGAATATTGTGACATTTGATATTACAATATTAAATTCGGTTGTATTATATCTTTTAAATTGCTTCCGCTGTGCATATTAAATATTGTGTTGTTTGACTATTATGTTGCCAACCACGTCACGATACTCCCCCACCGGGCCCACCGGTGACATGTGGAAATCCGGGTGTGAGAGGTTGGTATCAGAGCCAACACTGAGTGAATTAAACACTAGCCTTCTGTGTTTAATCTCAGTTACACAATTGCACAAATCTAAACTTTCGAGTCTAGACATATAACATACGACAAATTCTATTTTTGTTTTGTCCTTTACTATATTTTTGTATATTTTGTTATCTCATGCTATATTGACAGGATTAACAAAATGCCGCCAAGATTCTTCAGGAGAAGGGGACGTGGAAAGGGGCCAATCACCGCCCCCAATGACAACGAGGCAGGACCCTCGAATGTGCGAGCTCCTTCGACTACAGAGAGTGACGATCCCCGGCAGAATCGGAGGAACCTCTTCGAGCCGGCTAGACGGTCGGTCTCACACAGTTCAACGCCTCCAGTGCATAACTCATATGGGCCATACTCGGAAAATGAACCCAACAACCCTCAACCTTCATACATACCATTACAGCGATCCTTATCGCACAACTCTTTTGGTGACCCTACACCAGTTTTTCGGGGCCGGTTTAACCCGACCAATTATATACAAGAACCAGTGGGTTTTAACCCATTGGGCCCGGAGGACCACTTCTCGGGAGACAATGCGGAGGATATGGACGAGGACACGGATCCCGTCGAACCCGCCAGTGGTACACCGAACCACCCGATCGAGATTTCGGATGGATCTTCTTTCCACGGATCACCCTATGTTGGTCCAGATAGCTTCCAAGCTATGTTCACCCGACACGAATGGTACTATACACCTCCTCACCATTCGTCGCCTCAGCAGCAGCAGCAACAACAGGATCCCTCGGAGGATTCAAGATTTGTGGCAGTTATGCCACCACCTCCACCGCCACCAGTTCAACCGGCACCTCCGCAACCGCCGAGGCGAAGGAGATCTGGACCGCATATGTCTACAAGGGGAGGAGATTTCCATTTCAGCTCTCCTCGTCAATCCAGTGGCCGTCACTATCCGCCACATCAGGAGGACCCTCAAATGGGTGGACCTTCTAACCCTGCTGTACAACAGCCACCACCGATGGGTTTTGACAACCCAATACCAGCATACACGGGTTTGATGGCATACAACCTGTTCGAGCCACCGGTCCACAACAACTACGGTTACGCTGAGGCCGACCCTTACATGGTAGCGGCAAATTACAACACCCTGAACCCGTAAGGACCATACGGAGCTCCATGGGGAGTAGGTTACCCAACACATGGGTACCAGATACCTCCCAGACCTATTATACGAACGCAATCGCAGCCGCCGTGGTTTTCTCCCCCAGAACGGGAGGAAATTCTTCAGAGGCTGGATCAAGTGGAACGAGACTTCCACCGCGACCGCAGGGAGAGACAGAGCTTCTTCCAAGGGTTGACAAGCTTGATCAAGGGGAAGAGCAAGAAGGATCGTTGAATCCTTCCACTGTTGTTGAAACTTCCTTGTAACAATTGAGCCCCTGCGTGGGCATATCTTGTTGTATAAACCCCTACGTGGGTATGTATGTTGTTTATTTTGACCCCTGCGTGGGTCTATCTTTCTGTAAACCCCTACGGGGGTATGTTATTTGTGTAAGTCCCTGCGTGGACTATTATGTTTATTATTAAGCCCCTGCATGGGTATGTGTGTTATTAAGCCCCTGCGTGGGTAAGTACTTGTTTAAACCCCTACGTGGGTAAGTTTGTTTGCTGAAAAGTCCTGTTTAGGGGAACATGTAATCTTTTGAAAATTAATGGAATGTTATGTTTATAAATTTCATCTTGCTATTATATGCATAAATATTATATATGAAAAAAATAAACTAAAATTCATTCCTTTTTAAAGATAATCTGCCTACTTAAATGTTGAATAAGAATCTTAAGAGTGAAACCTAGTCTGAGTGTCATTATAAAGACCTGACCGTGATGGTAAGACCTGTTTAAAAGATTCAAATCCCTGTTAACATCTGAAAACATGTTAACACTCCTGGCAGATGTGATTCATTTAAAATCACACACGTTATTATTATATAAGGATCTTTCTAAAGATTCCAAACCCAACTTAATGATCTCTGAATCATGGGTTAAATCATCAATTAAGGTGATCATATTTTTACCATACGTGGTAATACGTGCCTACGGGCCCTGCTCGTTTCCATATGAGCCAAAAGACAGTGGTAGCTATGACTCCCTGTCTTATAAAGGTAATGAACTAGGTTCAAACCTTCATGCTTTGATTCTCTGAAATCATAGCTTATAATTTATAAAGTGTCCATGTGACTAGGCCTTTTGTGCCACAAATAAAATTTTTATTGTTTTATAATTAGGATAAATTATAATAGAAATCCTAAATAAATATGATTAATAAATTAACCAAATATGGTCTCTGTTTACCATGGTTAATGAATTACCCTAAGGGGTAATTCCATAATAAACTCTCAAATAAAATATTGTCCTTGTTTTCTGCAACAGTTCAATTAAAATGGCTGACTCAGACGAGATAAATAGTCATCCAGTGGAGAACATTGATAACGCCCGGGTTAATTTAACGGGTGCGGAATTGAAAGCGTTGGTCGACGACGCAGTTACTAAGGCATTGGAACGGCAGTACGAAGAGTATAGTGGGACTCGTAGTAGGACCCTATCTACACAGCCTTCAAAGCCACCGTCCAAGAAAGACGACCCGAAGAAAGATGATGATCGACACTCCTCAAACCACCACAGTAATCCATCGCAACACATTGTATTGAACCAAGGACCCCGTGAGAAGGGTTGCTCGTATAAATACTTTGTTTCATCCCGGGACTTCACTGGGGAGAAAGGAGCCATTGACTGTATGACGTGGCTGGATGAGATGGATACGGTTGTAGATATCAGCGGATGCGCTGAGAGAGACGTGGTCAAGTTTGTGTCGCAGTCTTTTAAGGGTGAAGCTTTAGCATGGTGGAGATCTCTGATTCAAGCCACCGGAAAAATCCCATTGTACAACATGTCGTGGGATCAATTTGTTGCCCTTATCAGGGAAAATTACTGCCCTCAGCATGAGGTGGAGAAGATAGAGTCTGATTTTCTATCATTGGTGATAACAAACCTTGACTGTCAAGCTTACCTAACGAGCTTCAACACGATGTCCCGGTTGGTTCCTTATTTAGTGACCCCGGAACCAAAACGGATAGCTCGTTTTATCGGTGGTTTAGCCCCCGAGATCAAGGCAAGCGTGAAAGCTTCTCGGCCAGCTACTTTTAGATCCGTAGCTGACATTTCCTTATCCCTCACTCTGGATGCGGTCAGGCAGAGATCGCTGAGGAATAAGGAGGCTGAGAAGAGAAAACGTGAAGATTATGGTTCGCGAATGTCGAATAAGAAGCACCGTGGAACGGTGACAACAAGAAAGGACCTGAGTCAAGGAAAGATGGGCATCAGTCTGGTGAGAAGCCCAAATGCAAAATTTGCAAGAAGCAGCACTTTGGAAAGTGCAGACTTGAGTCGAACTCACAGACTCAGTCAAAAACCTATGCTTGTGGTATATGCAAGTCCACGGATCACAAAACCTTGGATTGTAAGAAGATGAAAGGCGCAACGTGCTACCGTTGCAATGAAAAGGGCCACATTAAAACCAACTGCCCTAAGTACACCAAGAAGCCTGAAGAGGTCAAGAAGACTAATGTCAGAGTCTTCAGAATGGACGCAAAGGAAGCGGTGCTAGACGACAATGTTATTACAGGTACTTTCCTTGTAAATGACGTCTATGCTAGAGTACTTTTTGATTCAGGCGCTGATAAGTCTTTCGTTGATAATAAGTTTTGTGAATTGCTGAAATTACCTGTCAAAACCTTAAAAGTGAATTATGAGGTGGAGTTAGCAGATGGCACCCTAGAAACCGTCTCTACTGTGTTAGATGGGTGTGTTATATCCATTAAGAACCATTCTTTTCCTCTGTCTCTACTTCCCTTTAAGTTGGCCGGTTTTGACATAGTTCTGGGTATGGACTGGTTATCTCGCAACCAGGCCCAAATCGTCTGCAACAGAAAGCAGGTGGTGATAAAGACTCCGTCTGGTGAATCACTTACCATTCGGGGAGATACCCAGTATGGGCTGCCTGAGCAAGTTACTATGCTCAAGGCTTCAAAATGTTTAAAGAAGGGTTGTGTCATCTACATGGCGCAAGTGATTATTGATGAGCCTAAACCGAAGATAGAAGATATCCCTGTCATTTCTGAATATCCCGAAGTTTTTCCAGAAGAACTACCTGGTTTGCCACCAGATAGGCAGGTGGAATTCAGGATTGATATCATCCCCGGAGCAGCACCAGTTGCTAGAGCACCTTATAGGTTGGCACCAACGGAGATGAAGGAATTGAGGACACAGCTAGACAAATTGCTAGCCAAGGGTTTCATTAAACCTAGTTCGTCTCCTTGGGGAGCGCCAGTCCTATTTGTCAAGAAGAAGGATGGATCGATGCGTCTGTGCATCGACTATCGTGAGCTTAATAAGGTCACGATAAAGAATAGATATCCTTTACCCAGGATCGACGATTTGTTCGATCAGTTACAAGGGGCAAGTTATTTCTCGAAGATTGATTTGAGGTCAGGCTACCATCAACTGAAGGTTAGAGATGAAGACGTGCATAAAACTGCATTTAGGACTCATTATGGTCATTAAGAGTTCCTAGTGATGCCTTTTGGGCTCACTAATGCACCGGCCGCGTTCATGGATCTCATGAATCGCGTTTGCAAGCCGTACTTAGATAAATTCGCCATCGTCTTCATTCACGACATTATCATTTACTCTAAGAGCCAAGCTGATCATGAGAAACATCTTCGATGTATTCTCAAACTTTTACATCACGAGAAACTCTATGCCAAATTCTCTAAGTGTGAATTTTGGCTACGAGAAGTCCAATTTCTTGGACATGTGGTCAGTGAGCGTGGTATCCAGGTGGATCCCGCTAAAGTTGAAGCTGTTATGAATTGGCAAGAGCCAAAGACGCCTACGGAGATTCGTAGCTTCCTAGGCTTAGCAGGATACTACAAGCGCTTCATTGAAAATTTTTCAAGGATTGATGCGCCCCTAACTTCTCTAACTAAGAAGAAGATTAAGTTTGACTGGGGGCCTAAGCAGCAAGAAGCTTTCGATATTCTCAAGCAGAAGTTGAGCAATGCTCCTGTGTTGACATTGCCTGATGGAATCGAAGAATTTGTAGTTTATTGTGATGCATCACACACCGGGATGGGGTGTGTGCTTATGCAGAAAGGCAAGGTTATTGCCTATGCATCACGACAGTTAAAAGTGCATGAAAAGAATTACACCACCCATGACTTGGAGTTGGGTGCCGTTGTATTCGCACTAAAACTGTGGAGGCATTACCTATATGGAATCAAGTGTGTGATCTATTCCGATCACAAGAGCCTTCAACATCTGTTTAACCAGAAGGAATTAAATATGAGGCAACGCCGTTGGATGGAGACCTTAAATGATTATGATTGTGAAATAAGATACCATCCCGGCAAGGTGAATGTAGTCGCCGATGCCTTGAGTCGAAAGGAGAGGGTGAAACCCATCCGAATCAATGCCAAGCGCATGGAGATAAAGAATAATTTGATGGAAAGGTTGTTAGCTGCATAGAAGGAAGCTGTGTTGGAAGCTAACTATCCAAATGAAAAGTTAGGAGTAACTGAGGAGCAGTTAACTCGTAGCAAGGACGGAATTCTAAGATTGAATGGGCGAATATGGGTTCCAAATTATGGAGGTCTTCGTGATGTTATCCTCCAGGAAGCCCATAGTTCCAAATACTCCGTTCATCCTAGAGCTGATAAGATGTACCAGGATCTAAGGGCAAATTATTGGTGGATAGGCTTAAAAAAGTCTGTAGCCGCCCATGTAGCAAAATGCTTGACATGTGCGCAAGTCAAAGCCGAGCATCAGAAACCATCAGGTTTGCTACAACAGCCTGAACTTCCTACATGGAAGCGGGAAATGGTAACCATGGATTTTATTACCAAGTTACCCAAGACAAGGAAAGGAAATGATACAATATGGGTTATAGTTGACAGACTGACTAAGTCAGCACATTTCCTACCCATCAAGGAGACTTATAGCTCCGACATGTTAGCCCAGTTGTACGTTGATAAGATTGTAGCTTTACATGGCATACCTGTGTCTATTATCTCTGACAGAGATACTAGATACACGTCACATTTTTGGAAGAGTTTCCAACAATCTTTGGGCACACGTTTGAATTTTAGTACGGCTTATCATCCTCAGACTGACGGTCAGAGTGAGCGTACTATTCAAACGTTGGAAGACATGCTACGTGCATGTGCGATCGATTTGGGTGGTAGTTGGGATAAGAACCTACCATTAATCGAATTCTCCTACAACAATAGCTACCATACCAGCATAAAGGCTGCGCCTTTTGAGGCATTATACGGTAGAAAGTGTAGATCGCCTGTGTGTTGGGCGGAAGTTGGAGATGTCCAATTATCAGGACCAGAGATAGTCTTTGAAACGACGGACAAGATTGTCCAGATTCGTGACCGTCTCAAAGCTGCTCGAGATAGGCAGAAGAGTTACGCATATCCAAAGCGTAAAGCTTTTCACTTCGAAGTAGGTAACAAAGTGTTACTTAAAGTATCACCCTGGAAAGGGGTGATGCGATTTGGTAAGAAAGGCAAGCTAAGCCCGAGATACATAGGACCTTTCGAGGTTATCGAATGTGTCGGGTCAGTTTCCTATAAATTAAACTTTCCTGAAGAGCTCAGTGGAATCCACAATGTGTTCCACATCTGCAATCTGAAGAAGTGCTTCGCTGACGAATCACTGGTTATACCACATACAGATGTGCATATAAACGAGAGCTTGAAGTTTGTGGAAAAACCATTGTCGATTGAGGATCGACAGGTTAAGAAGCTTCGAAGGAAGCATGTACCTATTGTAAAGGTCAAATGGGATGCCCGTAGAGGTCCCGAATACACGTGGGAGGTTGAATCCACGATGAAAGAAAAGTACCCTTATTTATTTCAGTAAATCTCGGGTCGAGATTTATTTTAAGGGGGTGAGGATGTAACACCTCGAAAATTCACGTCCTATAATGTGTTGACACGTGTCATATGTTTAAAACGTGTGAAAGAATATTATAGAAGGACCAAAGTTGACAAACATGAAATTATGTGAGTATACGTATTCGAAGTGTCAACAGTGAATAAATATAATGTACATTAACCCTACATGATGCTCATACCTTCAAACGAATAAATCATGGATCATGCGAAGCTAAAAGTGAGAGATTTCAAACTAAAGGGGTTAAATGTGTCAACATGTTTAAGTTATACCTCTGAGTGACCTTTTGACAAACCCAAAGCTTTTTAACTGTTAATCATGCTCACTAGAATGCATGATATAAATTTCGTAAAGTTTCGTTATCGTATGAGAAAGTTATGATCAAATTCGTGGCCGAAGGGTTAAAGCGTAAACGTTGAAAGTTAGGACTTTTCGGGTAACAATAAAGTTAACCGGGGACTTAACGAAGTGGGTATACGTTTTAAAGCCCTTATAGATCAATTATGAGGGTTCATAATGCAAGAAACAAGTATCTAAACGGAGTTTGAAGAGCCAAGGATTAAATAGCAAAAGATCAAAAATTAAGATTTTCTGCAGGTGACCGTCGCGCCACGCGAGGGACTCCCAGTTCCGAAATTGTTGGCTGTTGTCTGCCATGGCCTTTGTGCGCGACTTTAACCGATTTTTCACATCTTGTGCGACCCCTAGGCACCCCCTAAACACTTAGGGACATGTGTTGATCAGTTGTGGTGGGTTGTAGACTCATGTGTCAAAGATTTGTGGTGGATTAAACACTATATAAAGGACCAAAGTTACAACCAAGTTCCTCACACCTTTCTTCAGCAATCTGATCATTCCTGGAGCTCAAGCCTGCTCTCAAGTGTTCACATTTCGTGCATAGGACCTTTGTAAGTTGGCTTAACCTTTCTTAATTAAGTTTAGCTTAGTTATTTAGCTAAAAGTCAAACCGTCGTAATTACGGTTTGACTTCGAGATTAATTAATAATAGCTCAGTCAAATCTCGAATTAAAAGTACCTCTAAGTAGGTAATTATGTGGGTAATAAAACCTCAAAAGGGTTCCCCTGATTCCCACTCTAACTAGGTCTAATGTCGGGTCAAACGTGTAATTAAAAAGTCAACAGAAAGTTTAAATTGCAATTTATGCATGATTAGCAATGTAGAACACATATAACCTGTTTGATCATTAATATAACTTGGTAATTAGTGTAAGGACATGTGTAAACATGTTCAACCCGACAATTTCCTGTTTAGACCCGGTTCGAAACCGAAAGTCGCATAGTTTGACTTATACTTTGACTTTCAGTTCTGACCCGTTATGGTATGTTTTAGAAATACCTAAGAGCTTTATTTGGACTAGGTTACATGCTAGTATAACCCTCTGTGATTATACACCTCGGATCATTAGTTATCCAATTAATATGCATGATTCCGTTAATTGCTCATATGTTGACCATTATGCCCTTTTCACCTTAAAACGTGATTTTTGAAAATGTAAAAGAGTAGAAACTTTAATTAATTATATATAAACTTGTATGCAAAATTTGACATCACTTTGAGGTATGGATTAAGAGTTATGCTCGTTAGCGTAAAATTAAAGCTTTATGTTAATTAAACGGCGTATTTAGCGTATAGCCTACTTAAACATACTTTTTGATACCAAAATTAATACCCACTGATGTAATATATTATTTTGGGATTTTTAAAGATTTTTAATTAATTTTAGGCTTAGAATAACTTATAGTCGTAGGCTTAATCCGGTAATTGTCGGTTTTGCCCTTACGGGCCATAAAATGAGTTTTACATATCTAAACGACTCCAAACCTTTTGCTACTGATCACATATGATAAATAAATTATTTTAAGCCTTCTGGAAATATAAAAATATCAGATTTATGTATCAAGCCCGAAAATGGCTTTTAATCGCCTTATTAAGCGTTTTTAGCGCATAGTATGTACTAAGAGTATTTTTAAACATACAAGGGTGATACCTACTGATATTTGAGGCAAATTATAATATTTTAACTGTAAGCAAAAGTGGTTAAACTCAGACTTCAGTTTTGAGCTTTTCGGCTTATGTGAAATTACCAAAATACCCCTACGGGGCATAGTTTGGTTATAATTGATAAATTTCACATATATACCTTAACCTACTGTTATAACTCATTAATTTGAGTATGTTTGCTGATTACATCAGACCTGTAACTCAGTTAAACACTTAAACTCTTTTATAACCTTGTATATGACCAAACTACCCCTACGGGGCATAGTTTGTGTTTAAACTCGTTTCGGGCATAATAAATGATATCTTACTGATGTCACAACATATATGAAGCATATTAACTTAGGAAACCTGTAAATAGCTCTCATGAATACTCGTTACGCTTTTTACGCGATTGGTTCGGTTTATGTAACTAGTTTAAATAAACTAGCCTAAACGGGTCAAACCTTATCGGTTTTATCTCAAAATCCAGAATGTGTATGAAATACCCATATTAAGAAAGTCTCTGAACTTGTCGGGTCTAAATCACATTCTATCCGGTCTTCGCTTAATCGTGCGTACGAACCGTATCTTTGAAACTAGCCGGTCTAAGCTTAAGCTTAATTAAAGACCCGTTAGGATTCTAATAGGTTATTATAAACCTTCGTTCCAGATTAGGAGGACCAGTAAAAGCTACTTGCAATTTGCTTATTGTGATATATACTTTGCTCAGGTAAATACTTTTAACTTATTTTCCCTATACGGGCTTGGGTTACGGTATATAGCATACCGTTTAATCGGGCATCAAATCTTCCATCGTTGGGTGGTTAATTGAATAATTTGATCGGCTCGTTTAAACAGTCTTGTTACTTAAAGCCTTTGGGGGGTTAATGACCGTGTCCCGGATATCCTTGGCATCATTTTACGAAATGGCCACGACTTAAGCGCGGGGTGTAGGCGTACACCCGTCAGTGCACAAAAGAATATTGTGGTGTGTCTATTGATCTTTAACCCGGACTTGATCCGGGCTACTGAACGCACAAGGAACATGTAATTCGTTCACAAGATTATATATTTAAATAATTCTCCCAAGTTAAAATAAAATGTTTATGCCACGTGCATCCAAACCAATTTTCAATCATTTTCCAAAATGAGTCGGTTGAATGTATTTACCAGTGTAAACTGACGTATTTTCTCAAAAAGATTAAATGCAGGTACTAAGCATAATTGGCTGGGAATTTCTCCTTAGCATCATTAGAAGTCTCGCAAGCTTAAGATGCCTGAAGTCTGTTGAACTATTGTTTCATATTTTGTTTCCGATCCATCTGTGGATAAACTTCCGAATATTGTGACATTTGATATTACAATATTAAATTCGGTTATATTATATCTTTTAAATTGCTTCCGCTGTGCATATTAAATATTGTGTTGTTTGACTATTATGTTGCCAACCACGTCACGATACTCCCCCACCGAGCCCACCGGTGACACGTGGAAATCGGGGTGTGACATTCTATAAAAGTTTTTCATAATATATCACAGAGTATATTGATCAGGATATTTTCAAAAGATAGTTGTACAAAATTTTGCAAAGCTAAAATCTATACTGAGAAATACAGAAAACCATAACAAGTCAATTGAAAGACGAATTTATTGGAGATAAGCAATACCAGTTGATAACCGAAGGTTTCATCCTAAAACCTAGGACTCATCCACCTCCGGCTATCACATTGTCTTAATACCGAAATAGAAACTGTTCATAGGATAAGAAATAAAATTGTTCAAACGAAAGCATAATTCTCAAATTTAAAGAAAATAAGTTTTAGGAAGCAGGGCCTTCTTCGTTCATAGTAGTTTCAGCAGCATCCGTCTCGGGATCCGCCTCAGCATCCTTCTCAGCACCGGTTGGTTTTTCAACTGCTTTTGAAGATTCTTCAGTAGCAGGTTTGGTAGAAGTGCCGCCAAGGTTCTTTAGCTTTGTTTCCCAAGCACTGATGTCCCAAAAAGGTCATTCGAAGCCTAGTGTTTTGGCTTCGTAGGCCATCTTTAGCCTGGCCTGGAGGAGAGAAATGACGACAGAACTTTTGAGGCTTTCCCGGTAGCTGACCATATCCTGTTTATGTTGAGCATGGGCAGCATCAAGATCGCTCTGAGCTTGAAGAGCAGCTTTATTAAGAGCGGTCTGGTGTTCTTAGGTCATAGCCTTGTACTTCTCCTCGTAGTGCCGAGATTTGGCGGCTGCAATCATGCCCTGATCAGAGATGGTGACTTCAGCTTTCTTCAATTTGGATTCAAGCGTCTTGTTGAGCCCACAGGATTCCTGATATAAGTAAACCAGACGTTCAAGACCCTGCAAATTAAGAGGACAGGTATTGATTTTAGAAAATACTTATAAGGAATATAAGTTGCAGGATATGGTTCAAGGATACTGACCTGGTTGAGAAAAGAAGTCATAAATCCGCTTGCTTCGATGAACCCGTAATTCTCATAGGGGAATGCATCAGAGATGACGGGAGAATCAGGCTCTTTCCTTTTACGGGAGCTTAAACTCCGGGGCCTGGTAGCTGGTGAAGGTTTGGGAATGACGATGGCCTTGGAACTGCTGGGTTTGGATGAGGCCGTGGCCTTAGGACTAGGTTCCTTCTTGATTTGAACCTGATCAGAATAACTGTCCAGCTCGTCGAGGTCAAAGACTTCAGGGATCTTGGCTGGTGCTGCGCAAAGGGAAAAGTCTTACATCTTTATTACCCTTCATTATATTATATTGTGCTAATTAATTATTTTTAAAGTAATCCTTACCAGACATTTCAGATGATGAGTATTGACTGGAACTCGGGATATGTGTGGTAAAACTCCTGTCACTTGCAGGTAATTGGTAGACAATTTTGATTCTTTTCTCTGATTCCGCAGTAGGGGGGCTACTTCCTTGAAATTTACTGCAAAAGGATCAAAAAGGAGGATATTAGCAAAAGACAGAAGTCTAAAGGTACATGGGAACATTCATGGTCCTACCGGTGGTTAACCACTCCACCGGAAGGCTAGCACCCTCATCAATGGAGTCTCGTTTGACGAAGAAGAACTTGCGTTGCCATCCGTCTTTGTTTTTGGTTGCTTTAAGAATAAGGGGTTTGTTGGAAGTCGAAAAAAGAAAAAACCGGCTAGAACCATGAGATCGAAGACGGTAAGCGATTGGCAGATCTTCGATACAAAGGTCGGGACAGTGAAGATTTTTTATTTGGTTGAGTACGATTAATACCCTCCAGACCATGGGCATAGTCTGAGCAAAGGAGATACCGGTGGTCCGGAAGAATTGCATCATAAATTCGGGAAAAGGGTATCGAAGACCTAGCGAGAAAGGGTATGCTGGGAAACAGACCCAATCAGTAGAAGAAACATCCGATCGAATTGATCGATCGAACGGTCTAAAGACCGTGTTATCGGGGAAAGCACCGGAGGCTCTCAAAGCCGCAATGTCTGCGTTATCAAAGGCACAGACTTCCTTCTCGGGATTTTTGAGAAGATTCTGCTGAATGAAGATCTCGGATGATTCACCGGTTTGGGAATAAGTTATGGCGGCCATTGCAGATAAAGAAGGAAAGATTGATAGAAGATGAATGAGAAGTAGGGAATTACCTGGAGACTTCGATGGAGATATCTGCTTTTCAAACAAGAAGAGAGAATATATAGGGGCATTGTAGATCTCCATCGAGTTAAAACCGCGTTGGAAGTTATGATGTGATCTTGACCGTCGTCTCGATTTAATTGTCTTGATTTACGAGATAGAATTTTTAAAATATATCCATTGGATTGGTATACCAACAGATATATTTGGGGACAATTGTTATGGGTCATTTCTGAGCGTAGATATCCTGACTAATATCCTGCTTTTAGTTTTTTGCTTGTGATCAGGATACTGGATTATGATATTGCTAACATCCTGGGCGATATTCTGGGGTTAACTAAATTAACCACGTGCAGGTTAGATGCTGTGGGTTACTAACGGTCAGATGGACTTCTTCTCCTCAAGACTCAGGCGTATCTGTTATGTGGGAGACGTTGAACCCGAAAGACCAGGTCTACAACGTTCGAGTGGGGAATATTCGCCGGATCCCGGTTATTTAGGATAGTTTGTTGCATTTCTTTTACTATAAATAGATGGGGGAGGATCAGATTAAGGCACGCAACTTTCACACACACTCTCGAACACTTTTACTCTCTAGCTTTCAGCAGTCACTACATACATTCACTTGTAATCGAATTACATTGTAACACTTAGTTGATCCGCACCACATCCTGCACTGTATCCTGATATTTGAAGCAATAGAAGAACAAGGCAGTTGCGATTGTCATCTCCCGAGGTTTTGTGCCGGCGATCTAGATTGATCAAGGGCTTTCCTCGTACATCACGTGTCAACCTTTACTGTTTTGCTCATTGTTTGATCACAGATACAGCTCTATATCCTGAGCCGTATCCTGAAATTGTTTTTGTAATTAACTTGGTTATCATATTTTTCACACATATTTCTAGTACACTAACTCACTTAACTAATTTGATCACTTAATTACTTCGGTAATTTTTGACCAAAACACAAATGATCTTGTAGAGTAATTTTGTAAAACTGTCTTGTAGGATAATTTTGATCTTTGTAGGGTAATTTTGAATAGTATCATAATTACTCTACAAATGATCTTGTAAACTAATTTTGATCTTGTAGGGTAATTTTGTAGAGTATTATAGTTACTCTACATATGATCTTGTAGAATAATTTTGAATTGTATGTTGTTTGATAAACTAGTAGAGTAATTTTGATACACGTGTAGAATAATTGTGATAATTACCCTACAAGCACATTTTACAAAATTACCTTACAAGATTATTTATAGAGTAATTTTGATAATTACCCTACGAGCAAATAATTACGAAAATACCACCACGTTTTTTTTTTTCCCATGTCTTTCATACGTTTTGTACGATAAGGCACTTTGTACGTTAACTTAACTTAATATAATGTAGTGAAAGTAATTTCGTATTGCTCTTGTAATTTCATATGGTTTGTATATGGAGAATTTTTTAAAGTTATTTTCATATGATTTATATGCTTTTTTATCATCTGATAGGTAAGTATCATATTTACAATTCCCCTTAAAAAATACAGCATGAACTCGGAAGATAGAATCGGAGACTTGATTACAAAAACCATTTAAGCCTTTCATATAGGTAAATACAATAGGTGGGATATACTGAGTACGATGATGATGATGATGATATAGGTAAATACAATAATCGAAGATTAACGCACCAAAAATTAGTAAGAGTGCCCGTCTAATCTACGTACAGTAGCCGCCAAAAGTAAAAAGCATGTCCTTAGATACGAGTCCATAAGCACAAGAAATATATAAATTCACCATCCCAAATTGCGCCAAAAGGGTGAACGTTAGTTTGGGCAGCCGACTATAGATAGCTCTAGCCCGCAATTAACATGGAGATGGAACCTGAAAACAAAATAAAAGACCAAATAGGGTCGGAAAACTGGAAAACTATGAAAGGGTTACAATTTACAAAATACAAGTTCTATAAAATTTGAGGGCTTGTTTCGCCCCTATTATCAAAAGATCAAAGTTAAAAAAAAAGGTTAGATGCACGGTACCCCTGACCGCGGAGGAGATCCCCCTCCCAAGCTAGCTTACCGGATCGCTGCCTGGCGGTGAAATTACCCAGCCGAAGCTGGGCACCGGTGTCCCTCAGACTCGAACCCGGGTTTGTGCCCGGGCCAAAGCCCTCATCGGGATGAAGATTGCCAACTGCGCTGCAGGGCAACTTCAAGATCAAAGTTTAGAGCTATTAAGTAATTCGGCAACCTAATAAAGAAAATTAAAGTGCTGAAAGTGGGATTTGAACTTGCCCCGCCTAGAAATCAGGAATAAACTTAGCATCCAAGCCTTTTTGTTACTGATATACATACATACTTACTCTTCTTCTTTATCAAATACTTAAAAAGTTTTGCAAATTGATATAAAAGAGAAATATCATTATAAAAGAGTTAAAAATACAAGTTCTATAAAACATCAGGGCTTGTTTAGTCTTTTTCAAAAACATAATTCAAGAGCTGTTATGTAATTTGACAACTTAAGAAAGGAAAACATAAGGTCTAAAGCCTGAAGGCTGAATTTGAACTTGCCCAACATAAAACACAGACAATGTAACTTAGCATTCACCAAGCAAGCCTTTTGTTATATTTGTACTTCTCATATAGTCATATTATAATTATTAATCAAATACTTGAAGCTATACAAATTGATACAAAAGGGTTATCAAATGCAGATGTGAATGTATGGGAAATCAAGAACTTACAGTTTGTCAAGAAAGCGGTTGTGATGCTGCACGTTCATGAAAGAAGACACTTGAACGGCTTGGCTTCTTATCATATTGGATCTTCATACAGTCCATAACATCATCCATGATAGCCTCGGCCTCTGCAGACAAACCAAAAAACCTTTCTTGCAACTTAGCCCGATGTGATGTAGGCAGCTTTGTCAGTACGCCTTCAATCTTCTGCAACATTGAAAGTATGTGACCAGTTTTTTCATTCCCTTTCTTGAACTGCTCGTTCAGATTTTCCCAATAGCACGTGACATGTGTCATTCTTCCACCAGAACGCCCTTCCATTTCCGTGTCTGGTTGTGCCTTATGGTCTTCAACTTCTCCTTGCTCATGTACCGTTGACATGTGGCTCTCTATTGGTGCCTTGTCTTGCTTCATATGAGCCGTGTTTGTTTCACTATTTTCTTTCCACTCATCTAGCAGCTCCTGCAACTCTCTCATGAGGCTTCGTGCAGATTGAACATTCATCACAGCTCTAATCTCCTGCATGGTTTCCACGGATCATAATACGTAGGGGTGCAAACGAGTCGAGCCTTATCGAGCCCGAGCCGAGCTTGTGCCTAAAATAAAGCTCGTTTATTTATCGAGCCCGAACACAAGACTGCCATGTAAAGCCCGTCAGGCTCGTTGAGCCTTAGTGAGCCTTAGTGTAATATTAGATTTTTTTAGTATCTAGTAACATTTATCCCTTATATAAAGTTGTCTAGTACGCGAGCTGATGTTATTTAAACTTGTTTACAAGCCGAGCCGGAGTCCGAGCTTCACTTATCAAGCTCGCGAACCTAAACGAGTCTATGATTTATATTATCTTTTTAATATATTGATTAACAAATGATAAAAAGCTCGAGCTTGAGAAACTACCAACGAGCTGAGCTCAAGCTTTGAAAACAAAGCTCGAACCGAAAGTTAATCGAGCTCGAAGCCTGGTTGAGCTCGGGCTAGGCTCGGCTCGGCTCGTTTGCACCCTGAATAAGCATGAAACATAAAGATAATCTCCATTTATCATTGTACGCTCCTATATTAAATGATATTTTGATAGTTCACTTGAGAACAAATTACAAATTTAGTTCATAGGGTGTACTTGAATAAGAACTTTGGGTAATCAGAGCAATAAGTAGAATGTACGGAAGACAAATATATATTTCATGGCGTACATACATCATGTGAAACCATTGTCAAGGTGGCACCTGGAGCACTATCTAGCAAATACTTTTTAACTTCAGAAGACATAGTTACTTCTGGTTTTGTTTGATCCTCGGCCAAACGAGAAACACAATTTGGAAAAATCTTTAATCTCTTTAAGTTGGCAAATGGTGAAGGTTGATGTGAGATTAGTTCCACGAATGAAGATAGAAGCTGAAGAAATAACAAAAATAATGCAATCTCATAAACGTAAGTAAAGATATAAAAGTCTATTTTCCTGAATATGTGTTTTTTAATCGACATGCAAGTAAAGCAGTCAAATAGAAGACGTATGAGTCTAGGGCTGCAAACGAACCGAACGAACACTTGTTAAGGATATACATGTGTTCACGAACGCTTACGGAATGGGATTTTATGATCGTGTTCGTTCGTTATGGAAATGAACTTGTTCGTGTTCGTTTGTTAATTTTAGGAACCGAACACAAACGAACGTTCATGAACGCACACGAAAACTAACAAACGAACACGTTACCGAACGTGCACGAACATAAATGAACGAACGCGGCCTCTGTTCATGTTCGTTCATTTAACTAAACGAACGAAATTTTTTTTCGTGTTCGTTCATTTATTAAATGAACGAACACAGACGAACTTCCCGCCGAGGCGCCGAACGGCTAATGAACTGTTCGCTGAAAGTTTAATTCGTTTCCATCCCTAGGTAAGACTCATGTAAGCACTTTCAATATACCTCTTTTGTCAAAAAATAATTAATTTTGTTCCTTTGTTTGTACAAATCTTTTTATTGTTTTTCACAATCGCATCTATATTAACAATATTTGTTAGATATGAATGATAGCATTAATTTGACACTATGGATCTGCTGAAGCAGACAAACAATTTTATGAGCATTTGTTTGTACTAATCTTTTTAATGTTTTTTTTTTTGCAATCACAAGAGATGTCCATTGTTTATATTGAAAATATTTGTTATATGCGAATGACAACATTAGAGACCAATACCAGCATACCTCGATAGCTTCCAAGCTAAGTGTAAGAAATTCGACACTATGAATCAGTTGAAGCAGACGAACAATGTTATGAGCATGTTCCTTATCTTTATAGATATACGGTACACATATATCCACCTTTTTTAAACAGAGAAAGTCGGCAGAAAACTCCAAACGACCATAATTATCTTTATAATGCAAGAAGGAAAGGTTGGGTGCGGAAATCGAAAGTACCCCTTGCCAATGTCTAATAGTGAGATATTTGAGTTGAGGTGTAACCACATTGACACGCAAACAACCATCATGTCCAATTAAATTAAGTGTTAGACTAGATAGTCCAGGATGACATATATTGAAACCATTCAAGCCCCCCAGTCTACAATGACGTAAGGTGAGACTTTTCAAGTTTGCACAGTTGGAGAAAAGATCAAGACACTTGTCGGTATCGTCAGCATTCAATGTGAAAGCACAGATTTTCAATGTGACCAAATTTGGCAGCTCCCAAGTAGATGGAATCAGGATGGCATCTCCGTAATTTTTCCCAGTCAAGGTGAGATGCTTGAGAGACGGAGAACTAAAGAGAGAAAGAGGGAATTCCATCTTCTTTCCAGACAAACAACAAGTTATGTTCAGCTGTTGGACATTGTGGGAGAATGCATAATCCAAAATTCTTCTGACAAACACCTGGCTAACCTTTCCACGAAAAGCGAGATTGACAGAATGCACTTCTGTTTGATTATTCCGAGCAGAGAGAACATGTGTAACAAATTTGGAGAACTCGGGCAATGAACGGAAATCATTGCTTGAGAAATTGAGATAGGGCATTGAAGTCCAGACATACCTCCATCTAGATGACAAGGCACTTGTTTCGATTGCTTGTTTAATGCCAATAAAAGAGAGGATTTTGTGGATAACATCATCCGGCAAGCTGCTTAGTCTATCACCTTCTACTTTGACTCTAGTTTTACCATGCCCAGAATCCATTCTCGCCTAAACCGAATATGTTGCTTCCTTTCTTGTTGATTCGACCAAGATTTTAGGATTCTTATGTGATTATTCGTCTTTCCATTCTTCTATAGGTCTGTTTGGAACCATAAACTGCCATTTGATTGCAAGCAACAATTAGGACATAGCACAAACTACACACTCAATAAACAAAGTTGTTTTATTGGCATTAAACAACTTGTCATTACCAAGACTCCAAGCAAATGAAAATGGGAACATTATCAGTTTGTGGGAGCGTGATCAATATGGATCATGCTTGTCAAGTACAGGTCTCATTCATAAATTAAGATGAAACTAAAACACAACAGTAACATATTAATTAGGCATACAAGCTTTTAGTTCGGTTGAGTATGAGCGTGAGAAAATGAGCATAGATTATCAGTGTATACGAGGAGAGAATTTGTCAAAATCGAAAGGAACTTACTATCCAAAAAACCCTAAATCTGATTCTGATTAAGGGAGAGAAGGAGCGTACGCGGGAACATTTGGTGTAGCACCGTGGACGGGGTTGAGCTGCGCCCCTGGAACTAGTGGTCGGAGGGAGGAGATTGGTAGCGAGTCGCTGCTTTAGGGCATGTTTGGCTAAGCTTATTATAGTTAAAAATAAAAAGGAATTTTGGAAAATGAATTTTGGGAAAAAGACTTTTTGAAAAGGAGTTTTAAAAAAAAATGTTTGGATTAGCTTATTGATGTAAAATGACTAAAATGGGCATTCTTTTAGATATAAGGGGGTAAAAAAGAGGTATATTGGTAATTTGTAGTTTGAAAAGTTAAAAGCTGGCCAAGAAGTCACAATATTGTGACTTCTTAAAACCTCATTTTTCTTCTTTGCAAAAAGCCATTTCTAAAAGGACTTTTGGCTTAGCCAAACACAAAAACAACTTATTGGCTTTTTGATAAGTCAATAAGCCAATAAGTTGTTTTGAAAAGCTTAGCCAAACATGCCCTTAGAGTTTAGTGGGAAAGTTTTAGAGTAACTGAATCGATTTATAAAAGTTAGATAGTTAATTAATGTTTTCATCCATATGATTTGTCAAAAATCACTGTTTCAATCCATTAGTTTAAAAGTTGCGATTTCAGACCTTGTGGTTTCATTTTCCTAACCATTTCAATCCACCTCGTAACCATTTCAATCCTTGTACTTAACAGAATAATGGATTAAAATGGTTACAAAAGTGAAACCACAAGAACTGTTATTTTTAAACTAATGGACCGAAATTGTGATTTTTGACAAACCACGAGGACGAAAACGGTAATTAACTCTAAAAGTTAATAAGTTGTTTTTGTAGTCTTTGGATTAACTTATTTAAAAAGGTTTTGTGTGTTGAGAAGTTAGAATTTCTAACTTCTCACTTATGACTTATATAAGTTAATAATAAGTCCTTATTGAGAAGGAATCCCACACACCCCCTAAGTGTTCAAAGTACCAATTAAGTAGGTGGCGACGCAAATTGGTTTTGGGGAGGTGACAAAGTTTACCCACTTATGTGGTTATGTGGGGCATCTATTCGTGAGGTCTAAGGGTCAAATTTTGTAGGGGTCGAACTGTGCCACCGGTTCAAACTGGCAATAATATGCCAACCGTGGGATTCCTACTCGTGACCTAGGTGATCAAAGGCCAAAGGCCTAACCAGGTGATCTAGCCGTCCAAAAAAAAGTAGGTGGTGACGCCCACCCTAGCCGCAAACATTTTCTTATTTAAATAAATTCTTAAAATTAAATATCATTGAAACTTAAAATTTATTTAACATTAAATAAAAACACACCTACAAATTTAAAACATTACATACCATTAAAACTTAAAACCTTACATCAAAATAAAATATAGTACTTAAAACATTACATAACATAAAACCTTAAAACTTAAACATAGATCAAAATAATGCGTCACACAGCTGTGTGGTTAAAGTCCCCGTCGTAGTCGTGTTTGTAGTCAACAAGTGTCACTTGAATAACTTCCTCCTCTGAGAGCTCGTTGTGGGGATTTTGCACATTCAAGAACCTACCATGGAATCTTGAAACCTTGTAACGGATAAACACGAAACGTGAATATTTGACCCACGGTTCGGTTGGTCTCACCAACGTAGATACAAAATTGGTGGAACACCCAGTTCCAAAAAGTAGTCCTTCGACTAGGAGATGTGGGGCATTGACTTCTTTCTAGTCACAAACATTAAAGTAATAAGATTGATCACGGATATAACTTTTAGTTCTATAATATTTTTAGTACTTTTAAGGATTTACATACAAAAACATGACTTAGAGGGTGTTTGGAATTACGTTTTGAAGTTATTATTTGATTATTGCGTTTGCAAAACATAAATAATCTAAAAAAGTTTTTGGATGAAAAAGTGATTATCTGCCTCCAAAACGCAGTTTTGGAGAAGCATGTACCTACATGCTTTTTTAAAACGCAGTTTTGAAAATGCAAAATCTATTTTGAAAACGCATAATATATTTTGAAAACACAACACCAAACACCCCCTTAATAACATACGAGTTAATATTTTTAAGGATTTACATACAAAAACATGACTTAAATAACATACGTTCATTTCCACAAGGGTTTGATCCCATGCTCTTGAATATATGTTAATATCAAAGAGAGAGAGAAAGCTCTAACCTTTTATAAAGTAAATTCTCAAAACCTAATAGACTAAATAAACATTAATAACAACGTTAATAAACGATTTATAGATGTGAAGGGGTATGGTCCCAAAAAGCCGCGCAGCCCTTCCACCAGGTCGCGCGCAGGACCATACTCCTAAATCAGCAAGCTCTTTTTGCCTCAGCCTCGCGCGTGATACTTCACCAAGGATTGAACTCGCGCGAGGTCTAGCCAAGAAAGAGCAGTGAGATCAACACTTAGCATTTTGAAAAGAGTCTGCAGCACCTACAATCCTGCGCGGGCTAGTCTCATGCTCAGCAAGGACCACATAGAAGCAGCAGCGCAAGGCTGTTTCAAATAGTACACAAGGTACGAGGGGCAGAAGAAAAGAGCCAATCAGCGTCCTTCTGGCCCCTGCTCAATCGTGCTCCACGATCGTCTGACATGCAGGAGACAAAAAGTACTCAAGGACGCCTACATGGCACCAATCACAGGGCAGAGACAACTGCCCCACGATCTCCACTTACCTGCTGATGGCAGAGGGGGGCCAGGCCGACAACAGTGACACGTGGCTCCAATCACATTGCGCCAACTCCAGAGAGCTCCTAGAAGCCACTAACGGTCGACACCAGTGAGACAAGGAGCATATCCCTTATGTTGTCGCCTTCAGGCCCAAGGCCCATCAGCCCACATCCTCTTACCTCTCCGGCTATAAATAGAGACCTCACTTCACAGGTTAAACATCCTACTCCCTCTACTCTCACTCTTAATACATACTTATCTCCTCAAATACAGTCGCTTATTCTCACGCCGAAGCCTGGTTAAGAGGGAAACCCCCATATTCCCCTCTTAACGAGTAACGGTGTTATGTTTTGCAGGATTAGAAGATCATTAAGAAGCTCAGAATACCTATAAGAAGATTAACCACTATGATAGGAACATAAACCAAACTGATTAACCTCTTAATTAGTTCAATGTTTCTTCATTGGCGCCCACCGGTTTTCTACAAATCACTTTCATCTTCTTTTTTCTGAGTTTTCGTTGTTTTTTCCTTCGATCATGGCTGGTCAAGGAATCATTCCTGAGTTTGTTGGTTTCGGAGCAAACTCTAATGCAGCGTTGGGGGAGGACAATCAAAACGTCAAAATCCAACATGCGGAAGAAATCGGTGAGATCGAAGTAACCAACACTGGGGGACCCCGCGCGAGCATCACTCGCATCACTCAGACGGTAACCCCAGGAAACTGTAACACCTCGAAAATTTCGGGTTCAATAATAAAACGACACGTGTCATGTAAGACAAAACGCGTTGTAAACCCGGATTTAATAAAGATGTTTCGGTAGGATTTAAAGCGGCGTCATGTTAAATTATTACCTCTGAACGGCCTCAGGTATAAATCCCAAGACCCGATTAAATGTATTACACATCTTTTATGCCTCAATCCAGGGAATTATTTACAATAAAAGAATTACAAGTGCATGATATGATCCCACGAAGAAATGAATGATAAACCTTCATTTTCGGGTCTTGTTTATGGATTCAAATGAAACAATACTTCATGGTGGGGTTTAGAACTGTACAAAGGCATTTTAGGAGGCCCTCAACTGACAAAATAATGTCACAAAGTCGAACAAGTGGGTGCCCTTTCGAACCTTCAACAAACAACAACATTTCAGCTCCTGAGAAGAGGTAGCGCACCGCTACCATATACATGTAACGGTGCGCTACCATGCTGCCAGCGACCAGAAACAGGCTGTTGCCTGTTATACGCGATTTTGACCCACTTAGCCGGTTTTTCTCACTTGTGGACGACCCCTAGACATCCCTAGGCACTAGTAACAAGTGTTAATCAGTTGTGGAAGGATCCTAGACTTTGTTGTCAACTTGTTATGGTGAGTGCAACAAGTATAAAAGGCCTTCAAGGTTTCAAACATTCCTCACAACTTCTCCTGCACTCTTGGATCATTTCTGGAGCTCAAGCTTGCTTCCAAGTGATCATATCTCGTGCATAGGACTTCAGTAAGTATTCTAATCTTTCTCTAATTGCTTTTAGCTTAGTTAATTAGCTAAAAGTCAAACCGTCGTAATTACGGTTTGACTTCGAGATTAGTCAATAATGGCTCAGTCATATCTCGAATTAAAAGTAGTTATAGGTTGGTATTTATGTGGGTAATAAAACCTCAAAAGGGTTTCCCCTGATCACCATCCTAACCAGGTCAAATGTCGGGTCAAACGATTAATTAAAAAGTCAACATAATGCTTAAAATGTCATTTATGCATAATTAGCTATCTAGAACATATATAACCTGTTTGATCATTGTTATAACTTAGTAATAATTGTAAGAACATGTCCAAACATGTTCAACCCGACTATTTCCTGTTTAGACCCGGTTCGGAACCGAAAGTCGCATAGTTTGACTTTCACTTTGACTTTCAGTTCTGACCCGTTTAGGCATATTTTAGAAATGCCTCAGAGCTTTAATTGTACTAGGTTACATGTTAGAACAACCCTCTGTGATTATACACCTTGGTTCGTTAGTTATCCAATTAATACGCATGTTTCCGTTAATTGCTCATATGTTGACCGTTATGCCCTTATTACCTTAAAACGTGATTTATGAAAATGTAAAAGTGTAGAAACCTTTGTTACTGATATATAGACTTGTATGCAAAGTTTGACATCAGTTTGACTTATAGATTAAGAGTTATGCTCATTATCGCAAAACTAATGCTTTATGTTAATAAAATGGCGTAATTAGCGTAAAGCCTAGTTAAACATACTTTTTGGTATCAAATATTTTACCCACTGATGTAATATATTATTTTGGGATTTTTAAAGATTTTTAATTAATTTTAGGCTGAGCATAACTCATAGTCGTAGGCTTAATTCGGTAATTGTCGGTTTTGCCCTTACGGGCCATAAAATGAGTTTTACATATCTAAACGACTCCAAACCTTTTGCTATTGATTAGTTATGATAAATAAATTATTTTAAGCCTTCTGGAAATATAAAAATATCAGATTTAAGTATCGAACCCGGTAATGGCCTTTAATCGCCTAAATTAGCGTTTTTAACGCATAGTATGTTTTAAAATCATATTGGACATACCCGGGTTGATACCTACTGATATAAGGGGCAAATTATAATATTTTAACAGTAAGAAAAAGTTGATAAACTCAGACTTCAGTTTTGAGCTTATCGGCTTATGTGAAATTACCAAAATACCCCTACGGGGCCTAGTTTGTGTTTAAACACGTTTCGGGCATAACGAAAGACACCTTACTGATGTCACAACATATTTGAGACATAATTAACTTAGGAAACCTGTATATAGCTCTCATGACTACCCGTCACGCTTATTACGCGTACGGTTCGGTTTATGTAACAAGTTTACATAAATTAGCCGAAACGGGTCAAACCTTAACGGTTTTATCTCAAAATCCAGAATGTGAATAATAAACCCATATTAAACAAGTCTTCGAACTTGTCGGGTCTGAATCACATTCTATCCGGTCTTCGCTTAATCGTGCGTACGAACCGTATCTTGAAACTAGCCGGTCTAAGCTTAAGCTTAATAAAAGACCCGTTAGAATTCTAATAGGTTATATTAAACCTTCGTTCCAGATTAGGAGAAACAGTAAAAGCTACGTGCATTCTGCTTATTGTGATTTATACTTGCATCAGGTAAATACTTTTAACTTATTTTCCCTATACGGGCTTGGGTTACGGTACATAGCGTACCGCTTGATCGGGCATCAAATCTCCACGCTTAGTGGGTAGTTGAATAATTTGATCGGCTCGTTTTAAACAGTCTTGTTTACTTTACAGCCTTTGGGGGGTTAATGACCATGTCCCGGATATCCCTGGCATCATCTTACGAGATGGCCACGACCTGAGCACGGGGTGTAGGCGTACTCCCGTGTATAACTCATTGAAGTGGTGTGTTTATTGATCTTTAACCCGGACTAGATTCGGGCTACTGAACGCATAAGTAACATGTAATTCGTTCACAAGATTATAATATTAAATAATTCTCCCAAGTTAAATAAAAATGTTTATGCCATGTGCATCCAAACCAATTTTCAATCATTTTCCAAAATGAGTCAGTTGAATGTATTTACCAGTGTAAACTGACGTATTTTCCCAAAAAGACTGAATGCAGGTACTAAACGAAATTGGCTGGATTGTCTCCTAAGCATCAATAAAAGTCTCGCAAGCTTAGGATGCCAGAAGTCTGTTGAACCATAAATGTTATTTTGTTTCGATCCGTTCTGTGGATAAACACCGGATATTGTGACTTTGATTACAATAAATAAATTCGGTTGTATCTTATTTTTTTAAATTGCTTCCGCTGTGCATTATTATATTGTGTTGTTTGACTATTACGTTGCCAACCACGTCACGATATTCCCCCACCGGGCCCACCGGTGACACGTGGAAATCGGGGTGTGACAGAAACAATGGCGCTGGACCGTCAAACCCAGCTCCACCTCAGAACATTTCAGCGCTATCAGCATTCAATGTGAAAACATAGATTTTCAATGTGACCAAATTTGAAACCACAAGGACTCAAATTCAAAAAGCTTTGAGTTTTGGACTAAATTGGCAAAAGTGACCAAACCTCATGTACAATTTTGGCAGTTTACTCTAAAAAGTATACTCTTAAAACCTCGTAGACTAAATTAACATGAGTAAACTACCATAATGTTCCCTGAGGTTTGGTCACTTTTGTCACTTTAATCCAAAACTCAAACCTTTTGAATCTGGGTCCCTGTGGTTTCAATTTTGTTGCCATTTTCATCCAAAATCAAAATCTGGTTAGATTTTTCAGTTGACATCCAGATTTTTTTGTCTTCTTCCTCCCTTTAATGAAGGGCAAAATTAGGGATGGCAATGGGTCGGGTTTGGGACGGGTTTAGGTAATCTCAAACCCAAACCCGGTTAGATAAGCTTGTCCCAAAACCCGTCGGGTTTCTAGCGGGTAAATACCCATCGGGTATCGGGTATACCCGCGGGTTTTGGGTAAACCCGTTAATTTAAAAATATTACTCGTTGGGTATACTCATCTAAAAACCCATTAGGCATTTATCGGGTAACTACTAACCGGTTACATTATGTATTGTCATTATAAAAATATATATCAAATAACTACAATGTATACGGAATAGAATACCTATATGTGTAAAAAATGGATGTATCATATATATACATATTTAATAATATAAAAGAAATTATATCGGATATACAATCGGGTAAACGGGTACACTTTATCGGGTAATTGGGTCGGGTAAACAGGTATATCACTAAATCCCAAACCCGCCCCAAACCCGCGAAAAAAATAAAAACTATTCCCAAACCCATCCCAAACCCGATTAACCGACCCCAAACCCGTCCCAAATGTGTCGGGTTTCGGTTTTACCCAACGGGTTCGGGTTTGATTGCCATCCCTAGGCAAAATGGTCTTTTAACGTTTTATTATAACAAATTAAAAAAATATGACCATTTTGTCATTCATTAAAAGGGAGGAAAAAAAAAACTAGAAGTTAACTGAAAATTTTGACCAGGTTTTGTTTTTAGATGAAAATGGCAACAAAATTGAAACTACAGGGAACCAGTTTTAAAGGTTTAAGTTTTGAACTAAAGTGACAAAGCCTCAGGGACCATTTTGGGTGTTTACTCAATAAACATTAATAACAACGTTAATAAACTATTTACAAAGAGAACTCTAACTTTTAAAAAAGAGTAAATTGCCAAAATGGTCTATGAGGTTTAGTCATTTTTGCCACTTTATTCCAAAACTCAAACCTTTTGAATATGGGTCTCTGTGGTTTCAATTTTGTTGTCATTTTCATACAAAAGCAAAATCTAGTTAGATTTTTCAGTTAACATCCAGCTCTTTGTTTTTTTTTCATCCCTTTTAATGAAGGGAAAAATGGTTAGATTTTTTTAATTTGTTATAATAAAACGTTAAAAGATCATTTTGCCCTTCATTAAATGGGAAGAAAAAGACAAAAAAAAACTGGATATTAACTTAAAAACCTGACAAGATTTTGATTTTAGGTGAAATGGCAACAAAATTGAAACGATAGTGCCCAGATTCACAAGGTTTAAGTTTTGGACTAGAGTGACAAAAGTAACCAAACCTCATGGACCATTTTGGCAGTTTATTCTTTAAAAAAACTAAAACCTAGTATATTCTCTAACCTTTTAATAAACTATTTACAGATGAAAATAAAGTATATTTTATGTGTCGTAATACTTAAAAGATCAAATACAAATACCTTTAACATACAAAATGTACGAACTGAAGGTTTTGCTGAAAAAATGCGGTGACATTTTGGTAATTATCAAAATTACTCTACAAATGATCTTGTAGGGTAATTTTGTAAAACTGTCTTGTAGGATAATTTTGATCTTTGTAAGGTAATTTTGTAGGGTATCATAATTACTCTACAAATAATCTTGTAGAACAATTTTGAATTGTATATTGTTTGATAAACTAGTAGAGTAATTTTGATACACTTGTAGAATAATTTTGATAATTACCCTACAAGCACATTTTACAAAATTACCCTACAAGATTATTTATAGAGTAATTTTGATAATTACCTTACGAGCAAATAATTACGAAAATATCACCGCTTTTTTTTTTTTTTGCTTTTTCATGTCTTTCGTACGTTTTGTATGATAAGGCACTTTGTGCGTTAACTTAACTCAATATAACGTAGTGAAAGTAATTCCGTATTGCTCTTGTAATTTCATATGGTATGTATATGGAGAATTTTTGAAAGTTATTTTCATATGATTTTTATGCTTTTTTATCATCTGATAGGTAAGTATCATATTTACAATTCCCCTTGAAAAAAATACAGCATGAACTCGGAAGATAGAACCGGAGACTTAATTACAAAAACCATTTAAGCCTTTCATATAGGTAAATACAATAATCGAAGATTAACAGACCAAAAATCAGTAAGAGTGCCCGTCTAATCTACATACAGTAGCAGCCAAAAGTAAAAAAAAAAAACATGTCCTTAGATATGAGTCCATAAGCACAAGAAATATATAAATTCACCATCCCAAATTGCGCCAAAAGGGTGAACGTTAGTTTGGGCAGCCGGCTATAGCTCTAGCCCGCAATTAACATGGAGATGGAACCTGAAAACAAAATAAAAGACCAAATAGGGTCGGAAAACTGGAAAAATATGAAAGGGTTACAATTTACAAATACAAGTTCTATAAAACTTGAGGGCTTGTTTCGCGACTATAATCAAAAGATCAAAGTTAAGAGCTATTAAGTAATTCGGCAACCTAATAAAGAAAATAAAGAAATCAGGCAAAAACTTAGCATCCAAGCCTTTTTTTTACTGATATACATAATATATCTATCTAGATATATATACACGCACATACATACATACTTACTCTTCTTCTTTATCAAATACTTAAAGGTTTGCAAATTGATATAAAAGAGAAATATCAGTATAAAAGGGTTAAAAATACAAGTTCTATAAAACATCAGGGCTTGTTTAGTCATTTTCAAAAACATAATTCAAGAGCTGGTCTGAAGCCTGAAGGCTGAATTCGAACTTGCCCAACATAAAACACAGACAATGTAATTCACCAAGCAAGCCTTTTGTCATATTTGTACTTCTCATATAGTCATATTATAATTGTTAATCAAATACTTGAAGCTATAAAAATTGATACAAAAGGGTTATCAAATGCAGATGTGAATGTATGGGAAATCAAGAACTTACAGTTTGTCAAGAAAGCGGTTGCGATGCTGCAAGTTCATGAAAGTAGACATTTGAACGGCTTGGCTTCTTATCATATTGGATCTTCATACAGTCCATAACATCATCCATGATAGCCTCGGCCTCTGCAGACAAACAAAAAAACCTTTCTTGCAACTTAGCCCGATGTGATGTAGGCAGCTTTGTCAGTACGCCTTCAATCTTCTGCAACATTGAAAGTATGTGACCAGTTTTTTCATTCCCTTTCTTGAACTGCTCGTTCAGATTTTCCCAATAGCACGTGATATGTGTCATTCTTCCACCAGAACGCCCTTCCATTTTTGTGTCTGGTTGTGCCTTAAGGTCTTCAGCTTCCCCTTGCTCATGTACCGTTGACATGTGGCTCTCTATTGGTGCCTTGTCTTGCTTCATATGAGCCGTGTTTGTTTCACTATTTTCTTTCCACTCATCTAGCAGCTCCTGCAACTCTCTCATGAGGCTTCGTGCAGATTGAACATTCATCACAGCTCTAATCTCCTGCATGGTTTCCACGGATCATAATAAGTAGGGGTGCAAACGAGTCGAGCCTTATCGAGCCCGAGCCGAGCTTCTGCCTAAAATAAAGCTCGTTTATTTATCGAGCCCGAACTCGAGACTGCCATGTAAAGCCCGTCAGGCTCGTTGAGCCTTAGTGTAATATTAGATTTTGTTAATATCTAAGAACATTTATCCCTTATATAAAGTTGTCTAGTACGCGAGCTGAGGTTATTTAAACTTGTTTACAAGCCGAGCCGGAGTCCGAGCTTCACTTATCAAGCTCGCGAACCTAAACGAGTCTATGATTTATATTATCTTTTTAATATATTGATTAACAAATGATAACGAGCTCGAGCTTGAGAAACTACCAACGAGCTGAGCTCAAGCTTTGAAAACAAAGCTCGAACCGAAAGTTAATCGAGCTCGAAGCCTGGTTGAGCTCGGGCTCGGCTCGGCTTGTTTGCACCCTGAATAAGCATGAAACATAAAGATAATCTCCATTTATCATTGTATGCTCCTATATTAAATGATATTTTGATAGTTCACTTGAGAACAAATTACAAATTTAGTTCATAGGGTGTACTTGAATAAGAACTTTGGGTAATCAGAGCAATAAGTAGAATGTACGGAAGACAAATATATATTTCATGGCGTACATACATCATGTGAAACCATTGTTAAGGTGGCACCTGGAGCACTATCTAGCAAATACTTTTTAACTTCAGTAGACATAGTTACTTCTGGTTTTGTTTGATCCTCGGCCAAACGAGAAACACAATTTGGATAAATCTTTAATCTCTTTAAGTTGGCAAATGGTGAAGGTTGATGTGAGATTAGTTCCACGAATGAAGATAGAAGCTGAAGAAATAACAAAAATAATGCAATCTCATAAACGTAAGTAAAGATATAAAAGTATATTTTCCTGAATATGTGTTTTTTAATCGACATGCAAGTAAAGCAGTCAAATAGAAGACGTATGAGTCTAGGGCTGCAAACGAACCGAACGAACACTTGTTAAGGATATACATGTGTTCACGAACGCTTACGGAATGGGATTTTATGATCGTGTTCGTTCGTTATGGAAATGAACTTGTTCGTGTTCGTTTGTTAATTTTAGGAACCGAACACAAACGAACGTTCATGAACGCACACGAAAACTAACAAACGAACACGTTACTGAACGTGCACGAACATAAATGAACGAACGCGGCCTCTGTTCATGTTCGTTCATTTAACTAAACGAACGAAAATTTTTTTCGTGTTCGTTCATTTATTAAACGAACGAACACAGACGAACTTCCCGCCGAGGCGCCGAACGGCTCATGAACTGTTTGCTGAAAGTTTAATTCGTTTGCATCCCAAGGTAAGACTCATGTAAGCACTTTCAATATACCTCTTTTGTCAAAAAATAATTAATTTTGTTCCGTTGTTTGTACAAATCTTTTTATTGTTTTTCACAATCGCATCTATATTAACAATATTTGTTAGATATGAATGATAACATTAATTTGACACTATGGATCTGCTGAAGCAGACAAACAATTTTATGAGCATTTGTTTGTACTAATCTTTTTAATGTTTTTTTTTTTTTTTTTTTGCAATCACAAGAGATGTCCATTGTTTATATTGAAAATATTTGTTATATGCGAATGACAACATTAGAGACCAATACCAGCATACCTCTATAGCTTCAAAGCTAAGTGTAAGAAATTCTACACTATGAATCTGTTGAAGCAGACGAACAATGTTATGAGCATGTTCCTTTTCTTTATAGATATACGGTACACATATATCCACCTTTTTTAAACAGAGAAAGTCGGCAGAAAACTCCAAACGACAAAAATTATCTTTATAATGCAAGGAGGAAAGGTTGGGTGCGGAAATCGAAAGTACCCCTTGCCAATGTCTAATAGTGAGATATTTGAGTTGAGGTGTAACCACATTGACACGCAAACAACCATCATGTCCAAGTGAATTAAGTGTTAGACTAGATAGTCCAGGATGACATATATTGAAACCATTCAAGCCCCTCAGTCTACAATGATGTAAGGTGAGACTTTTCAGGTTTGCACAGTTGGAGAAAAGATCAAGACACTTGTCGGTATCGCCAGCATTCAATGTGAAAGCACAGATTTTCAATGTGACCAAATTTGGCAGCTCCCAAGTAGATGGAGTCAAGATGGCATCTCCGTAATTATTCCCAATCAAAGTGAGATGTTTAAGAGACGGAGAATTAAAGAGAGAAAGAGGGAATTCCATCTTCTTTCCAGACAAACAAGTTAAGTTCAGCTGTTGGACATTGTGGGAGAATGCATAATCCAAAATTCTTCTGACAAACACCTGGCTAACCTTTCCACGAAAAGCGAGATTGACAGAATGCACTTCTGTTTGATTATTCCGAGCAGAGAGAACATGTGTAACAAATTTGGAGAACTCGGGCAATGAACGGAAATCATTGCTTGAGAAATCGAGATAGGGCATTGAAGTCCAGACATACCTCCATCTAGATGACAAGGCACTTGTTTCGATTGCTTGTTTAATGCCAATAAAAGAGAGGATTTTGTGGATAACATCATCCGGCAAGCTGCTTAGTCTATCACCTTCTACTTTGACTCTAGTTTTACCATGCCCAGAATCCATTCTCGCCTAAACCGAAGTTGCTTATATGTTGCTAAACCTTAAGTATCATGTCTTTTGTTTGGGATTCAGAAACTGCAATTTGATTGCAAGCAACAGTCAGCAACAAAGTGTCAACTTGTCATTACCAAAACTCCAAACAAATGAAAATCGGAACATTATCAATTTGACACTATGGATCATCATAATAAATTAATTAAGATGAAACTAAAACACAAGAGTAAGATATTCATTTGGCATACAAGCTTTTAGTTCGGTTGTGCCAGTGAAAAAGTATAGATTATCAGTCCATACTCAAAATCAAAATCAAAATCAAAACGAAGTTATCAATTACCAAAAACCCTAAATCTGATTCTGAAACAGAGTAGGAAGAGAGAGAGAGAGAAAGAGCGTACGCAGGGACATTTGGTGACGGGGTTGTGCTGTGCCGCTGGAACGGGTGGAATGAGGGAGGAGATTGGTCGCGACGGTGCCGTGCTCTTGGCCAATGTTCTCAAAGTCAAAATGGTGTATGTCTCTTCTACTTTTACTTTTGAGTCAGGGCGCTAATCTCTTCTACTTTTACTAATGTAAATGAGTGATTTAGAATGGCTCAACCTATTCACACACTCTATCCGCCTATTTAGACACCCTTTGCCTCGTACATGTCTCGTATAGGCCTATACGAGGCGTATAGGGTTACATCAAAGTCAGTGTCTGACTCATGTCACTTCTGGTTTGACTGCTTCAATATGCCTCGTATAGGCTTATACTGGGCGTATAGGGCCCCTCGTATAGGTCTCATATATGGCCCTTTGCCCCTTATATGCCTCGTATAGGCCTATACTGGGCGTATATAAGGTTTTTTTTAACAAACATTTTATACAATATTAATCGTTTTAGCAAACTTTTATACAAAAACAAGTTTTTTATTTTAAATAATTAATATTAGGACCCCTCGTTGGTGTTTTTTTTTAGTTGAAAAATAGATGTTTTGGTAGGGTAATTTGATTGTTTTTGGAGGGTGATGTTAATTAATATTAGGACCCCTCGTTGGTGTTTTTTTTAGTTGAAAAATGGATGTTTTGGTAGGGTAATTTGATTGTTTTTGGAGGGTGATGTTTTTTTGAGTAAAAAAATTAGGTGTTTTGGTGGGGTAATTTGAGTTGTTTTTTTAAGAAAAGTTTTATTTTTTTATAAAAATATTTTACCATTTTCAAGATCGGCCTTTAAAAATATTCGATCGTAAAAATATTACATTGTTTTTAACATATAGTGTAGTATAGGTCTCGTATAGGTCCCTTATAGGTCTTGTATAGGCCTATCGACGTATACGAGCGTTGTATCATATCCTATAGTATCGTATCGTATTGTAATGTATCGTATCGTATAGTGTAGTATAAGTCTCGTATAGGTCTCGTATAGACCTATATTGGACCTATACGAGACTTATACTATACACTATACGATACAATACGATACCATACTATATGATACAATACAATACGATACTATCGTATCATATAGTGTAGTATAAATCTCGTATAGGTCTTGTATAGGCATTGTATGGGCCTATGGATGTAGTATCGTATCCTATAGTATCGTGTTGTATCACATCGTATCGTATAGTATAGTGTACTATAAGTCTCGTATAGGTCTTGTATAAGCCTATCGTGTTGTATCGTATCGTATAGTATAAGTCTCGTATAGGCATCGTATAACTAATATTAGTGTTATTATAATTAATATGAGTTTTTTATAATTAATATTAGTGTTATTGATATTAATATGAGTTTTTTATAGTTAATATTAGTGTTATTGATATTTAAAAAGAGAAAACAAAAAAATAAAAATAGACCCCCAGTATAAGGCTATACTGGGCGTCTATGTGGGCCAAAAGACCATTATACCCCTGAATTAGGCCTATACTGGGGACAAAACAGGGTTATAATGGTCTTTTGGACCCCTCGTATAGGCCCAGTATAGCCCTATACTGGGCGTATACTGGTGTCCAAAAGACCATTATAGCCCTGAATTAGGCCTATACTGGGGGCAAAACAGGGCTATAATGGTCTTTTGGACCCCTTGTATAGCCCCAGTATAGCCCTATACTGGGCGTCTATTTTTTTTTCACTTTTTAAATATTAAAAAAAAAATAGACGCCCAGTATAGGGCTATACTGGGCCTATACGAGGGGTCCAAAAGACCATTATAACCCTGTTTTGCCCCAGTATAGGCCTAATTCAGGGGTATAATGGTCTTTTGGTCCACATAGACGCCCAGTATAGCCCTATACTGGGCGTCTATTTTTTTTTCTCTTTTTAAATATCAATAACACTAATATTAACTATAAAAATCTCATATTAATATCAATAACACTAATATTAATTATAATAACACTAATATTAATTATACGATGCCTATACGAGACTTATACTATATTATACGATACGATACAACACGATAGGCCTATACAAGACCTATACGAGACTTATACTACACTATACGATGCGATACAACATGATACTATAGGATACGATACTACATCCATAGGCCCATACAATGCCTATACGAGACTTATACTACACTATACTATACGATACGATACGATACAATATGATACGAGACTATATGATAAAATACAACACCGTATACGTCGATAGGCCTATACAAGACCTATAAGGGACCTATACTACACTATATGATACGATAGTATCGTATTGTATCGTATTATATCGTATAGTATGGTATCGTATTGTATCGTACAGTGTATAGTATAAGTCTCGTATAGGTCCCATATAGGTCTTGTATACGCCTATAGGCCTATACGGGACCTAAACCACACCTATAGTCCTATACGAGACCTATACTACACCTACATGCCTATACGAGTGTTGTATCTTATCATATAGTCTCGTATCATATTGTATCGTATAGTATAGTGTAGTATAAGTCTCGTATAGGCATTGTATGGGCCTATGGATGTAGTATCGTATCCTATAGTATCGTGTTGTATCGCATCGTATCGTATCGTATAGTGTAGTATAAGTCTCGTATAGGTCTTGTATAGGCCTATCGTGTTGTATCGTATAGCTCTCGTATTGCTCTCGTATAGGCATTGTATAATTAATATTAGTGTTATTATAATTAATATGAGTTTTTTATAATTAATATTAGTGTTATTGATATTAATATGAGTTTTTTTATAGTTAATATTAGTGTTATTGATATTTAAAAAGAGAAAACAAAAAAAAAATAGACGCCCAGTATAGGGCTATACTGGACGTCTATGTGGACCAAAAGACCATTATACCCCTGAATTAGGCCTATACTGGGGGCAAAACAGGGTTATAATGGTCTTTTGGACCCCTCGTATAGGCCTAGTATAGCCCTATACTGGGCGTCTATTTTTATTTTTTTTTGTTTTCTCTTTTTAAATATTTAAAATGAGAAAACAAAAAAAATAAAAATAGACGCCCTATATAGGGCTATACTGGGCGTATACTGGTGTCCAAAAGACCATTATAGCCCTGATTTGCCCCCAGTATAGGCCTAACTCAGGAGTAAAATGGTAATTTGAATTATATACATACGCCTCGTATAGGCCTATACTAGGCATATATATGAGAGGCAAAAAAGACCAATTTACCCCCAGTATAGGCCTAAATCAAGGGTTAAATGGTCTTCTTACGCCTAGACGCCCAATATAGGCATATACGAGGCAAATAAGACAAAATATGACATAATCAGAGATTCTCTTGGAAATTGAAAAAGGTAATACGCCTCGTATAGGTCTATACGAGGCGTCTTGAAGGGTGTGGAAATAGGGAGTTGGGTGTGTGAATATGTAGACCCTTTAGAATATGTGAAAAGTTGAGATATCACTACTTATTTTTTAAGTTGAAATCGTTGTCGGCTAACGGCTAATAGTTAGGATTATTAAAATCCGTTATTCCTTTTAATAATTTACATTAGTGTTCCCATAAGTGCAAAAGGACTCAAATAACATAACAGAAAAAATTCTAGCGTAAATTACGTTTTTCATTCTTTATGTTTGTAGCGGGTTGCAATGGATAGCCTTTAACTTCAATAATTACAATCACAATCCTTTCTTTGGAAAACGAATTACACCTTTCGTCCATTAGCACTAACCAAGTTAAAATTTTCAGTTATGTATATTTACTTAAGGGCATTATGGTCATTTCACGCCTTTATTTATAATGTTTCTTAAAAAATAAAACAACAAAGTTAACATATATACAACATCATCTTCCCCATTTCCCTAACCCTAGAACACCATCATTCTACCATCATGAACCACCACCCCACCACCAATTCCTAAATTCCAGTAGCAATGAATACATACAGGGTAAATAGGCGGTGGGTAATCTATTTTCTTATCTGAACAATCAATCCACTCACCAACATATTCTTGATTTCTCTCCCTCATCTCCAAACACAAACCTGTTGAACGGTTCTGTTTGAACATAAGAGGAAAACATGAAAACATACCTGTCACCGCAGACAGTCCAGTAGAGAATCCAGTGATGGAAGAAGCCATGGAGTTCGACATCTTAGTAAAGGTGATCTGGTTCCTCCTTAGGGTGCTGACTGATGATGGTGATGATTAAACCGAAAAGGGTAATCGGTTATGGAGAGGAGGTCGATGATGATGATGTTATGATTATAGGGTATGTCTAATTGTGTAACTGTGTAACCCCTTAACCTCCACATAAGTTTCCTTATATAAGCACTCAGGAGGAAACCTAATTAGTTAATAAGGGTAATATGGTCCATCAACAATTACCAACTAATTATTTAATAGGTTATTATATATTTTGATCTATATTATGTAAATGATTATAATGGCTACTAGATTAAATATTAAACATAATATATTTAATCTTACATTCTCCCACTTAGCTGAGTAATCATTTACCATGAGTATTAGATAAGCCTGATCAGAAGTTAACACTCATTTTAGCTTTAAACAAGTACTATAGCAGAGAAATACAGCCGTTGAATCATTATGCGACTCAGGACCCCCATTAGTCATACTATAGCCTTAATTTAAACCTAATCGTTATGATCAAAATACGCATAAGCCCTTTGTTTGATTTGTAACTTTATTTGTCTATATGCCATTATACCGGTTGAACATATTCTAAGAGACATACAAAATCAAACTGAGGAAATTTCATTAATCATAAAACATAAGCTAGTACAATGTGCTAAACAAGGTCTTTACTAAATCCCATATTCCGAACATGTTCTTCATAAACCTTAGGAGGGAGACCTTTAGTCATCGGATCCGCAAGCATATCTTTAGTACTAATATACTCGATACAAAGATTATTTTACTCAACTCTTTCACGTACGAACAAATATTTTGTATCAAGATATAAACCAGCTCCAGTCGAACTGTTACTGTTCGAGAAACTAACGGCAACTGAATTATCACAATAAAGCTTCAATGGTCTAGAAATGGAATTAACGATTTTGAGTCCAGTGATCAGATTTCTAAGCAACATTCCATGACAGGTTGCGTTATAAACAGCAATGTATTCTGCCATCATTGTGGAAGTTGTGGTCAACTGTTATGACTCTTCCATGAGATAGGGCCGCCTGCTAACATAAAGATATAGCCCGAAGTGGATTTCTTGTCATCTTTGCATTTGGCAAAGTCAGAATCAGAATAGCCCACCACTTCTAAATGATCACTTCTTCTATAAGTCAGTTTATAGTCTTTCGTCCCTTGCAGATATCGAAGTACCTTCTTAGCTGCTTTCCAGTGATCTAGGCCAGGATTAGTCTGATAACGGCCTAGCATTCCAGCAATATAAGCGATATCTGGGCGAGTACAGACTTGAGCATACATTAGGCTCCCGACTACTGACGCGTAAGGTATCTGGCTCATTTGCTCCTTCTCAACCTCTGTTGTCGGACACTGGAATGAACCGAAAACATATCCCTTAACTACTGGAGCGACGGAGGGTTTGCATTGTTGCATGTTGTAACGTGTAAGGACACGATCTATGTAAGCCTTTTGAGACAATCCTAAGATCCCTTTGTGTCTATCTCGGTGAATTTCGATGCCAATGACGTAAAAAGCATCTACGAGATCCTACATGTCGAAGTTATGCGAGAGTAACCGTTTCGACTCATGCAACATGTCTAAACTATTACTTGCCAATAGAATATCGTCTACGTAAAGGACAAGTATAGTAAAGTTGCTCCCACTCATCTTGAGGTAGGTGCATTAATCCACTTGATTCTTCATAAAACCTTGCTTCTTCATGACTTTATCAAACTTGAGGTACCATTGACGTGATGCTTGTTTTAACCCATAAATGGATTTCTTCAACTTACAGACTAGATGCTCCTAACCCTCAGGTTTAAAGCCTTTAGGTTGTTTCATGTAAACATCTTCGTCCAAGTCTCCGTTAAGGAAAACGGTTTTAACGTCCATCTGATGCAGCTCTAAATCGAAATGAGCTACCAGGGCCATGACGATCCTTAATGAATCTTTATGAGAGACAGGTGAAAACGTCTCTTGATAATCAATTCCCTCTTTCTGAGTGTAGCCCTTTGCAACTAATCTCGCTTTGTAGAATTCAACGTTCCCATTCGGATCCAGTTTTGTTTTGAACACCCATTTATATCCTACTGGTTTGACACCGTTGGGTAATTCTACCAAATCCCAAACGTCATTTTTCTTCATGGATTCAAGCTCATCAATCATCTCTTTATTCCATTCAGAAGACTGATCACTGCTTATGGCTTCATTGTAAGAGATATGATCATTGAGCTTTCCGGGATCCATTTCAGTCAGGTAGGTAACATAATCATCCCAATTAGTAGGCCTTCTTTGCCTAGATGACCTCCTGAGTAGATTATCGGGTTCAACGTTGTCTTGGTTTTGAGCGTTTGATGTGCCTTCGTCGTGAGGTATAATGGGTTCTGATTGTAGAGGTGAATTTGGAGTTGGTGCAGTAGCTTCAGGTGCATTAGTTGCATTGGGTACAAGAGGAGTAATGGTAAGCGACGAGTCCCCCCCCCCCCCCGCATCTTGTACGTCTTGCAATTCTTCGTAAGGGTTGGTACTGCTCCCACTGACCTTGAAATCCTCCAGAAACGCAGCACGCTTGGTTTCAACAATACGGGTGACATGAGAAGGACAATAGAAACGATAACCCTTTGAGTTATCAGGATACCCGATAAAGAAAAAGGTAACTGTTTTAGGGTCAAGTTTCCTTAGGAAAGGATTGTAAAGTTTCGCTTCAGCAATGCAGCCCCATACTTTCATATATTTAAGACTCGGTTTCCTTCCTGTCCAAAGTTCATAAGGAGTTTTAGGGACAGACTTAGAAGGAACTCTATTGAGTATATGAACAGCTGCTTTTAACGCTTCAGTCTAGAGGAATAATGGTAAATTAGTGTTGGCTAACATACTGCGTACCATGTTCATAAGGGTACGGTTTCTTCTTTCAGCGACACCGTTCTGCTGAGGTGTACCAGGCATGGTGTATTGGTTCACAATCCCCTGGCCCTTACAAAACTCATAAAATGGACCAGGAGCTTGACCCACATCAGTATGTCTTCCATAATATTCACCGCTTCTATCTGATCTCACAAATTTAATCTGACGATCTAATTGCTTTTCAACTTCAGCCTTATAATCTTTAAAAGTTGTAAGAGATTCAGACTTCTCCTTAATAAGATACAAGTACATGTAACGAGAATAATTGTCAATAAAAGTGATAAATGAAGTATGTCCTGTTATGCCAGTGATTTGGTAGGGACCACTAATATCAGTATGAATGAGTTCTAATAAATTAGAGCTCCTAGTGGCACCTTTCTTATTCGCTAATGTCATTTTACCTTTAAGACATTTGACACATGTTCCAAAATCAGATAAATCGAGAGGAGGTAAGACTTCATCCTTTACAAGACGATTTAATCGTTCTTTTGAGATGTGGCCTAAACGCTGATGCCACAACATGGATGAAGTTTCTAAGTCTCGTTTCTCTTTCATCTTTGTGAGTGATTCATTAATGTTATATGACAACAAAGATTTGGAAAAATTATCATCCAGTTCTAATCTATAGAGACCACCATCCAGAATACCAGTACCATAAAGAACAGAATCATAGAGGATAGAGAGTTTGCGATGACCATAGGAAACAATAAAACCATCCATGTCTAACTTTGGTCCTGATACAAGGTTTCGAGTTACCTCAGGAACATATAAGGTATCATAAAGTTTAATACATAAACCAATTTTCATAAATAATTGTAATGTTCCAATGGCCTTCACTTCTAATTCTCGATCATCCCCAACCTTAAGCATTCTTTGGTTTCTTTCCAGCTTCTGGATTATAAGGAATCCCTGAGTTAATTTGATAACATGAACCATAGAACTAGAATCAAACCACCAAGAATTAGCAGGAACACTTAAATTATAGGACTCAAGTATCATAAAATAATCGTTACCTTTCTTAGCCAGCCACTCCTTAAAATCAGGGCATTCCTTCTGCATATGTCCTGTCTTTTTACAGAACTTGCAGTGGATTCTGCCTAAGGAGTTCTTAGAGCTGGAAGGTGCACTTGTATTGGGATTGGGCCTTTGGACTTTTGAAGCATCCTTCCTCTGATGATTGTTCTTCCTCTTCTTAGAGTTGGAGGTGGTGAAGTTAGCAACATCAGTAGTGCGATCCATCCTCATACGCTCTTCCTCCTGTACGCACATAGCGACCAGCTCACTCATCGTCCATTTGTCCTTCTGAGTGTTGTAATTGATCTTGAATGCTTCAAAGGACGAAGGAAGCGAAGTAATGATGATGTGAACAAGAAAACCATCACTGATTTCCATTTCCAGCCCCTTCAGCTTATTGGCCATGTCATTCATCATCATGATGTGCTCGCGAATGCCGCTCCTCCCATCATACTTAGTTGTCACCAGCTTGAGGATAAGGGTACTAGCATGTACTTTAGACGTCCCCTTGAACTGCACCTCCATAGAAGCCAAGTAGGTTTTAGCATCTTCAGAATCAGGAATGACTCCCCTGATTGCATTACTGATGGACTGCTTCATAAACATGAGAGACATGCGGTTACACCTAGTCCATTTTTCATGAGTCAACTGCTCAGCAGCAGTGCTTTGAGTAGTAAGGTCCGCTAGCTTATTCTCTCTTAAGGCATAATCAAAATCCAGCAGCCCAAGAGTAAGCATGAGAGCATCCTTCCATGCAGCAAAGTTATCACCAGTCAAAGGTGGAATCCCGCAATTGAGTGCTGATAGTGGAAATAAGATGAGCAAGTTATGATACTAAGGAAGAAGTCCTAATGTGATCTAAGGGCACGTTAAACTAAGGCAGGCATAAATAATGACCATTTTACGTTATGAAGCTGTGATATTGTCTATTACTAACATCAAAATAATAGACTTAGTAAAATTCTACTTAAACAAAGACAAATCAGCTTTGGCCAGAAGTGTAATCATTTAAGCATGTGTGCAAAATGATTGTAACAAATCAGCTTTGGCCAGAAATTGAGACAATCACTTTAGTTATGCACTTGTTAAGTATGCCATCTATGAAGGAATTAAATCAGCTTTGGCCAGATATTAAGACATTCATGTTTATGATGCACACTTAACATAACTTTCGTAATACTTGAACGATAAGTAGATATATCAAATCAGCTTTGGCCAGAAATGATACATCAAAAGCTCATTCAAGTAAAGCCATTTTGGTTTTGTAAAGCATTATCTGATTCTGATTATTTAACTAAGTAATTACAAAACCAATTATTTAATAGCAAACCACCTGTTAGCGCGGATCGAACTGAATGATTTCGGACAAGCCTTGACATTTTATGAAGTAATAGGATTTCGGACAAGTCTTGACATTTTAGTACCAAATTTTAGTTCATATTAACTGCTTAATAAAGTAATAGGATTTCGGACAAGTCTTGACATTTTATGAACACTCATGATTTCGGATGGTTTATGTCTTGGACTCATCCAAAATGAATGATTTTGAATGATTTCGGAGGTGTTCAAGACGCGTAAGTCGAGTCATTTCGGATGATTCCAAGACGAATGATTTCGGATGAATTATGTCTTGTATTCATCCGAAATGATGATGCTTAGTCCGAAATGATTAGTCCGAAATGATCCGTAATGATCAGGCAGATGTTTGATCCGTGATGGATGCTTAGTCCGAAATGATCCGTGATGGACCGTAATGATCATCCGGATGTTGATCCGTAATGGATGCTTAGTCCGAAATGAGGTCCGAAAAGATCATCCGAAATGTGTTCCTCAAGCTGTCAAATCCTCAATTTTGGCAGTTAATAATTGATAAGGTTTAAATCAGAAATTTCAGGGATTATGAGATTAAGTTTCCTGTTTAATTGCTAATTATATTTATCTGTTGATTTCGAAAATTATATCCATTAATAAAATAACAGATTTCGAAAATTCTAATTAGATAAAAATAGATCAAACAGGAACAAACACCCAATAATCCGAATTCATTCCAAAACTAATGGAATTTTTCGAATTTAATCAAGAACTTATGATGAACCCTAAATCAAAATATTCAAACATTCATCCGAAATATGGAAATTATTTACACATTTAAACATATTTTGAATATCCTGATTTCGGAATAGTAACATAAGAATGAGCGCATGATCCGAGATGGATCTGGAATAGCATCTCGGATGACAGAAACCGAATTTTAGTATGGTTTTCAATTCTGTTTTCCAGTTTTATTCCAGATTTACAGATACAAAACATAACCGACTAATCAATATACGCTCTGATACCACATGTTGAACGGTTCTGTTTGAACATAAGAGGAAAACATGAAAACATACCTGTCACCGCAGACAGTCCAGTAGAGAATCCAGTGATGGAAGAAGCCATGGAGTTCGACATCTTAGTCAAGGTGATCTGGTTCCTCCTTAGGGTGCTGACTGATGATGGTGATGATTAAACCGAAAAGGGTAATCGGTTATGGAGAGGAGGTCGATGATGATGATGTTATGATTATAGGGTATGTCTAATTGTGTAACTATGTAACCCCTTAACCTCCACATAAGTCTCCTTATATAAGCACCCAGGAGGAAACCTAATTAGTTAATAAGGGTAATATGGTCCATCAACAATTACCAACTAATTATTTGATAGGTTATTATATATTTTGATCTATATTATGTAAATGTTTATAATGACTACTAGATTAAATATTAAACACAATATATTTAATCTTACAAAACCATGGCGTCGTTGGCTTAACAGATTGCTGGACTAAGGTGCTGTAAGGCCCAGAAATTGTATAGTTTTACGCTATCTTTATTGTACAAGTTTATGTTTATTGGGCTTAGATTAGGACTTGGGTTTGGGCTAGGCCATGTGGGCCAATTGGTTAGAGGCTCCTATATATTGTCTTATCTAGTTTATTATTAGGTAGCTCTCTCATTTTCTCAATCATGTAATCCCTCATGGAGAACCTTGTACCAGACAATCCTAGAGATTGTGTGCAAGGTTCTTAGAGATTGTACCAGACATTCCTAGAGAGCGTGTGCAATCTTCTTAGAGATTGTACTAGACGTTCCTAGAGAGCGTGTGCAATCTTCTTAGAGATCGTACCAGACGGTTCGTTGAAACCGTGTGCGATCGAAGCAGCGGCACAAAGTTTGGTAATAATATTTTTTCTTTTTGTTCTTGTGGTTTGATCTTATATTCCGCGTTCGATTAAACCTTTGAGTGATATCTTAGATGTTTGGGACTTACAGGTGCCCCTTTCTCTCTCTGGCACACGCCTCTCAAGAACCCCCTCCTTCAACAACCACAACCTGAAAAGAGTCTTCACAACCAAGGTTGTTGTTGCTGTCTCAAACACACAGACCAGAGAGCGAATGAAACTCAAAGAGATGTTCGAAGAGGCTTACGAGCGCTGCCCCACCTCCCCCTACGAAGGCTTTGCATTCACCGATGAAATAACAACCCTCGAAAACAACCCTAAAACGTTCCTAAATACATCCTGTATAAAAGAAACGGCCCCGGAATACCTTTATTTCATTAAAAATCAAATAAAACAAAATTCCATAGTCGCCCGCGGGGCGCGACACAGACAGGGAAGTCTGCCGCAGGCCGCGACAGCTGGCTACCAGGCCGAGCCCTGAGCTGCCACGTGTCAGGACACGTGTCAAGATTTCCGGTGACTCAGCAAACCCCTAAACCGCCCTATGGTTCCTCGCGGGCCTCGAAGGCCCCTGTTGTTACTCTCGCGGGGTGCGAGATCCCCCGGTTCCAGCCTATAAATGGTGCAGTCGACATTCAGTTGTTCCTCGTTCATTTCTCGCAAATCTCTCTCAAATTTCTTTATAGTAGAAATAATTCTCGGGCATAATACCCACTAAAAAAGCGAAGCTCTGCCTCTTTGTAAGTATTATAACCCCCGGTTACGTATTAGTTACTCTGCCTGATTGATCTAGAGCTCCGTAACGCATGTCAAAGCTCTGCCCGACTCAGTCGTTGGAGTTCTGTCTCCGGGGGGGGGTATAGCTAATGTAAATTGGGTTATTATACTAACGCGTGTGCATTGTTTATTTTAAATAGATTATAACCAGGAAGTCACCAGGAATTATCTAAAATAGCAATGTGAGTTAATCCTTCTTTTCATAAACTGTTTTTATAAAACCTCAATTATTTTAAAGTATAATTAACAGTGATTGATTATTTGTATTCTACAATTATCATCGGTATGTTGGGGTTTTGTATACATAACTTGTTACTACACTGTGAGTAGTAACATTACCACAAGTCAGGATTGACAGTACCGTGGGTGGTAATTAAAGTAGATGTAAACAAATGTAATTGCTGGATTACCCTCAATGTTGTAAAATGAGAAAACTTGTTTTGTTTAACTGGGATTCACTCACCAGTATTTCTTGCTGATAAAATCTTTTAAACACGTGTTTCGGGTAACGTAGTGTGAAGCCAATAAAAGCCAGCTGGAGAGCACTGAATGCTTAGAAAAGTGGCTATAAAAGTTACCTAAATGAAAAGGAGATCATGTTTTCAATAATTAGGGTTCATCCCTATAAATATATTACAAATGAAAATCGGGTTATGTCCCACTTGTTATTATAAATATATTATCAGAAAAAAAACTTGGGTTTTATGCCATTTAGTTATTTCAACTAATTTGGTGTTTAACTCTGATAAAAATATTTCCTAACTACGGTGCTGATGAAAATTTCCGCTGCGAAATTAATAAACAACGATAACATCTGACTGGTTCGCGGCTCCCGCTCCCAGGGTGGGGTCGGGGGCTGTGACAGTTGAAGACTTTCACACAGCCATCGAAAAGTATGACTACAATTCTGAAATCGGTACCAAGGTAGTCTGAGACTCAATTCACCCCTTCCCTTTCCTTTCTTAGGTTAAGTTAAGTGGTGGTTATCAATATTTATGGTGTTTTAGAGTTTGGGAATCGGGGAAGATGATGTTATATATATGTCAATTTTTGGTTTTATTTATTAATGAACATTTTAAATGAAAACATGAAATGACCAGAATACCTTAAGTGGATAGACATAACTAAAAAAATTAACTTGGTTAGTGCTAAAGAACGAAAGTGTAATACGTTTTCCAACTAAAGGATTGTGACTGTAATTATTGAAGTTAAAGGGCATCCATTGCAACCCGCTACAAACATAAAGGACGAAAAGTGTAATTTACCTAGAATTCTAACAAAACTGGTGCATGTAACTGAAAATAGTTACAAAAGATTCCTTTCGGACTTAAAGATAATGAAAATGAAGTCAATGGTAGATATGACAAAGGATGTCTTTTTAAACTAAAAGGTCAAAAAGAACGAAAATCGTATTTAATCCTTCTATCAGTTCACTATTAGTTTAACTGTTATCTGAAAGGGTGTCTTGGTACTCTCACAACCCTAACACATTGAAGCCCTCTTGAATAAAACCCCTAACTTTTTGCGTCCTTTTGCACCACCACCACAAACGCTATCCTACCGACTGCAACACCGCTATTCACCATAAACACCACCGTCTACAACATGTGTATACACATTCAAGTCAAACTGAACCCTTTCGATTCATATCAAGTTAAACAAACCTGTTTGTAGCAAGTAAAACCTTTGGTTCAAATAGCAATTTGAACAATTATTTGTTCAAGTCGAACCTTTTGGTTCTAATAACAAGTAGAGACCAAACTTTGGTCATAACAAGTTAGTGCATAAAAACCTAATTGCCAAGTTAGTCAAGAGCACGTAAAACTTGGTTAGCAAGTTGGTCAGAAGCAAGTAAAGCAGGCTGATGTTAATTAAAGTTCAATTTGAAAGTTGGCTAGATATTTTGATCAAATTCGCGATAGCAAGAAACCAATAATTTGATCTTTTGATCAAATAGCAATAGCAAGAAACTGATCATACGATCAGAATCAAGTTGGCTAGAAACAAGAAATTTTGATCTATTTTATCAAGAAAGTGATCGTTTAGTCACAAGTAAGTTAGAAAGAAAGCATGATTGGAAAGGAAGATAAAAAGTAAGAAAACATATCAAGTAGTTATGCATCAACCCATGAACAAGGGAGTATTTCACGTCAATGCCCTTAAACTGAGCAAAGCAAATTACACTACTTGCGCATTGTTGATTGAAGTTGTCTCGAAGGCATGTGGTCTTTAGGAGATAGTTGATGCAAATAATAAAACATACATAATGAACGAGAAGAAGATAAATGCCACTAAGGCAATGATCTTACAAACATTGCTAGAAGATGCCTTAATGCAAGTTGCACAATACTTGATTGCAAAGGAAGTTTGGGACTCGGTCAAAGTTAAATACCTTGGAGTCGATCTAGTTCAGAAAGCACGTTTACAAACAAATTAGAAGTGAACCGGAGGCTTTGAGAATGAAAACCAATGAAACAGTAAGTGACTTTGCAGGAAAGTTAAGCAGTATAAAAGCCAAGTTTAAAGGTCCTGGTGGTATTTTAAAAGATAAGGTATTTTTGAGGAAACTGCTTAACTCGGTTCTAAAGAAACTTCTACCGATTGTGACATCTATCGAGCAATATCAAGAAATTGATATCAAGTCATTTAAAGAAGTCATCGGGAGAATTGTAGCCTTTGAAGAATATATTAAAATCCAAGATGAACTAGATGCAAATTATCAAAAGAAACTTCTAATGGCAAGTTCAATTAATCAAGGCCGTGGTAGAGGACGAGGTAGAAACTCTAACAAAGGAGAAAGTGGATATGGGAGAGGCATGGGTCGAGGAAGTAAAGACAAAAACAAGTTTAGATGTTACAAATGTGAAAAAACTTTGTCACTTTGCAAAGGCACCAAATATAAGTCAAGAATATCTTCTTTAAACTAAATTAGCACTTTGGGTCTAAGTTGTAAATATGATAAAGTCTATTTAGAGTCCTTTTTGTATTTGTATGAAGTCTATGAGTTAGAATGTAAACTATGCTAAATTCAAGTGTTGTGTTTGTTAGGAAACCATGTGTTAGTCTGTATTTAGGGTTACATTAATCCAACCATGTATATGTATATCGAACAAAATTCACAATTCAAGCAAGTTTATATGTATTATATATAATAAATGAAAGTTATTTGGGCCACGTGTCAGTAGATGAGGGCATCGTGTCGCAACCCCCGATCCCTGACCCCCGGGAACGGGCGGACGCGAGCTCAGTGACGGTGGTATCAGTTTGTTTTTAATTTGGCAGCGGAAATTTTCATCAGGACCGTAGTTAGGAAATGTTTATTAGAGCAAAACCACCATATTTGATATTAATAATCACATGGGTAAAACCCAAGTTTCTTATTACAATACATTCATAGGGATAAACCCTATTTTATTGAATTTAAAACATCATCTTTTAGGTAACTTTTATAGCCACATTTTTCCCAAGCCTTCAGTGCCTTCCAGCTGGCTTTTTACTAATTGGCTGTCACATTTTGTTACCTGAAACATGTTTTGAAAACATTTGTCAGCGGGAAATACTGGTGAGTGAATCCCAGTTTAATCAAGAAACATTTTATCAATTAAAACAGTATTGAGAGCGACCACGTTGTTTATTTCTACACAATTACTCATTCAGTACTGTCAATCCTGACTTGTGGGTCATATTACTCATTGGCTAACTCTTTGTCCAATGGTAACGTCCTGTCATCCCCGACTTACTACTTTATAGAGTAGTAAATTTTGTATACAAAACCCCAACATACCGGCAGTAATTGAAGAACTACAAAGACTCAATCACCGCTTAATCACATTGTAAAATAATTAAGGTTTTGTAAAGTATTACAAAAAGGTTATCAAAAAGAGGATAAACTCACATTGCTATCTTAGACTTTGCGTAAGGGTTTCCTGGATATAATCTAAAATTTATACAAATGTACATTGGTTAGTATCATAACCCTTTGAAATTATTAATGATACCCTCCCCGAGACGGCATTCCAACAACTACGTCGGGCAGAACCACGCCAGTTATTACGGAATCCTAAATCAATCGGGTAGCGTATCTACTATGAAACCGGGGTTATAATACTTACAACGGAGCAGAACCTCGCTAATTTGGGGTATAATACCCATCTATAATGCCTCTAATTCAGAAAGTGAGATTGAGAATTGAGAAATGAACGAACTGAAATGAGATCCGAGGCCTCCTTTATATAGTTGCTGATATTGACTCTCAGGCGGCCCGCGTAAGGTAAGGCAAAGCCTTACGCGGCCCGCGTCAACACCCGGTCAACATATAGCTTGTCCCGGTCATGATCTAGACCCGCCACGATGTCGACACGTGTCAGCTTAGGGAGTCTCCGCGTTGTTGATCTCTCGTGGCCCGCGTTAGATTAAGATGGGGTCTATGCGGCCCGTTTGAACTAAAGAAATCAACGACATCCGGTATCCACCTTGATACCGCCCGCGTAAGCTTGAGGTGAGGTCCTACGCGACCCGCCTCAGCTTAAATTTTATTGTTTTTAATTTATTTTATATGTTATAACATATTTCGGGCTCGATTTTCACATACGGGGTGTATTATAAGACATATTGGGACTTTTTACAATATACTAAGGTGTCAGAAATATTATGAGAGTGTTGGTTTTACTGAGGGTTGTTACACATCGTTTTTCCCCTTTTCCCGCCCAACAATACCACTGCCCTCTTTTATCTATCTCATCCCTCATTTACTCATTTTGGGCTTCCCCACTTTCTCTCTCCCTCTGCTCTGCTCTATTCCGATCAATGTTCGGATCAATGCTCCGAATCAAGGTTAGATTATCAATAACTTCCGTTCTATAAGTGTCAATCTTTGTTTTCATTGTTCACTCATTCGATCTTCATGTGTCTTTACTTATTGTTGTGCTTTGGCTAGGGTTCCGCTGGTAACTTGATGACAGAGATGATCGGAGGTTGTCGGCTCTGCGGCCTGCAGTTCTCTTGGTTAATTTTTGGTCAGGTTTGTTGTTCAATTTTGATGTTCACTTATCTAATTTTGATTTTATTTTTAGACTTATATATGATTTTGAGGTCGATTGAATGGTTATGCTGTAATGGATTTGAGGTTTTGGGTTAGTTATAAATATATTTTTTCATTTTTCCATCTTGATTTTTTGGTTAGGGTATGTTTTATTTTTGGGCTTCTATATGATTTTGAGGTCGATTGTTTGGTGACTTGCTATTGTAAAGAAACAATTTCATTTACATATAATTTAGCTAATTGTTCCATACTAAAAGTTTCTTTCATTGATAGGAAATGAGCTGACTTGGTTAGCCTATCTACAATCACCCAGATTGTATCATTTCCTTTCTTTGTTTTGGGTAATTTAGTAACAAAATCCATTGTTATCAATTCCCATTTCCACACTGGCGTTTCTAATTGCTGTAACAAACCTGAGGGTTTCTGGTGTTCAGCTTTAACTTGTGAACAAGTTAAACATTTAGAAACATAAGTTGCTATATCCTTTTTCATTCCTATCCACCAGAAATTTTTCCTTAAATCCTGGTACATTTTATCACTTCCTGGATGCATCTTATACTTATACTTATGTGCTTCTTCTAATATATGATGACGTAGGTTTCCTAATTTAGGTATCCACATTCTCTTTTCATGGAATTTCCAAATTCCATCTGTTCCTTGTTCTAATTCTTTTAGCATACCTTTTAATTTTTCAGTATCATCCTTGATTACTGATTCTTGTGCTTCTCTTATCTGATCATTTAAATCTACTTGCAGATTTAATTTAAGAGAACATACCCTTTTTGGCTTTTCATGATACTTTCGACTTAAAGCATCTGCTACTGCATTTGCTTTTCCTTCATGATACTGGATATCACAATCATAATCACTAAGTAATTCCATCCAGCGTCTTTGTCTCATATTCAACTCCTTTTGTTTGAAAATATACCTTAAACTCTTATGATCAGTGAATATGGTAAACTTACTACCATAAAGGTAATGTCTCCAAATCTTAAGAGCAAAAATTATAGCTCCTAGTTCTAGATCATGGGTTGAATAATTCTCTTCATGATTCTTAAGTTGTCTAGATGCGTAAGCTATAACCTTCTGACGTTGCATTAATACACATCCGTAACCTAATTTAGAAGCGTCACAATAGACTACAAAGTCTTCAGTTCCTTCTGGTAACGCTAGTATGGGTGTACGGGTTAATCTTTGCTTAAGGATTCTAAATGCTTCTTCTTGTTTTAATCCCCATTCAAACTTAACAGATTTACAGGTTAATTTAGTTAAGGGAATGACTATTCTAGAGAAATCTTTAATAAATCTTTTATAATAACATGCCAATCCTAAGAAACTTCTAACCTCGGTTGGTGACTCAGGGGTTTTCCATTTAATAATTGCCTCGATCTTTGTTGGATCCACATGAATTCCTTCATGATTCACTAAATGTCCAAGGAATTGTACCTGTTCTAACCAAAATTCGCACTTAGAAAATTTAGCATAAAGCTTTTCCCTTCTTAGTAAACTCAAAAGTGCGTGCAAATGCTTTGCATGCTCCTCTTTACTCTTAGAGTAAATTAGAATATCATCTACAAATACAATTATGAATTTATCCAAATATGGCTTACATATTCGGTTCATCATGTCCATAAATGCAGCTGGGGCATTGGTTAAACCAAATGGCATGACAGTAAATTCATAATGACCATACCTCGTTCTGAATGCGGTTTTAGGAATGTCCTCTTCCTGTACCTTTAATTGATGATATCCTGACCTTAAATCGATTTTAGAGAAAAATCGAGCACCTTGTAGTTGATCAAACAGATCATCGATTCTCGGTAATGGGTACCGATTCTTAATTGTGACCTTGTTTAATTCGCGGTAATCAATGCACATACGCATTGATCCGTCCTTCTTTTTAACAAACAGTATCGACGCTCCACATGGCGACGAACTTGGTTGTATAAATCCTTTCTATAACAATTCATCTAATTGTTTCTTTAATTCTTGCATTTCTGCAGGTTCTAAACGATAGGGTGATTTGGCAATTGGTGATGTTCCTGGTATTAAATGAATTCTGAATTCAACTTCTCTATTTGGTGGCAATCCTGGTAATTCTTCTGGAAATACTTCTGAAAACTGAGATACTACTGGAATATCTTTTAAATCCTTTCCTTTAGTGTTAGTGATTATAGAAATCAAATACACTAATGATCATTTTCTTATATAACTTGCAGTTTTCATCACAGAGATGAATTTTGTGGATCTAGATGGTTTATCTCCTTTTATTGTGATCGTTTTACCTTTTGGTGAATTTACTTGAATTGACTTTTGATCACATAGAATACTGGCTCTATTGGCTATTAACCAATCCATTCCTAAAACAACATCAAATCCTACCAGATTCATAGGATAAAGATTTGCAATAAATTTCTGATTTAAAATCTCTATTCTTGCCCCCTGCAAGATTTCAGAAATCCTAACGGTTTCTCCATTAGCGGTCTCTACTAGACATTCTTGTGGTAGTTTAGTTAATGACTGATTTAGAAATTTGCAAAATGATGTATTAATAAAACTTTGGTTCGCACCAGAGTCAAATAATACTTTAGCAAAAATATCATTAACTAAAAATGTACCAGCTATGACATCTGGAATCATCTTAGCTTCATCTGCAGTCAAAACAAATGCTCTAGCATTTTTAGTATTCTTGTTGTCCACAGCTGGAGCTAATTTTGGGCAATTAAGTTTGATATGACCTTGTTCTCCGCAGTTGTAACATATCTTGTTGTTAGCTTTCTTCCTGCAGTCTTCTTCCTTGTGTCCCGATATTTTGCAAAAGTTACAGTATATGGAGCATCTTCCTGAATGCTTTCTTTTGCAATGCCTACAGTAGGGTACAGAGGTAGAACCTACATTTTTCCCATGGTTAGAATTTCCAGAACGAAATTCTTGAGTCAATTTCTGGGTTAGGTTCCTCCTTTGATCCTCTTCTCGGGTACGGACTAATTCATCAGTTAAGGTATTTGCTAGTTCTACAGCTTTTTCTATGGTTTGAGGTCTAGCTGCCTTGACTACGTGTCTAATCTCTTCGATTAATCCCCAGATGTAACGGGAGATTAACACTGGTTCTGGTGAAGCAAGAGTTGGTACTATTCTAGCATATTCGAAGAATAACTTAGTGTACCCCTTACTATCTACACCTGTCATCCTAAGGTTTAGGAATTTGTTTGCTATCTGTTCTTTTTCATTGGGTGGGCAGAATTTCCTTTCTACCTTGTTCTTAAATTCTTCCCATTCCATATTGTAAGTTCTATCACTTCCTCTTGATTGGAGGATAGTGTTCCACCATTCTAGTGCTGCATTCTTAAACAGATTAGAAGCAAACAATATCTTATCTTCTTCAGCACACTTGCTGTCACGGCCCCCGACCCGGTTTGACCCGTTTCAGGAGCCGCGGGACAGAAATCCCGTGGTATTTATTTAATTGCGTTTAACAGCGGAAGTTTATTTATCAGGATCGTTTAAAGCTAAAATTTTCCCAATTTATTTTATTTCACAATTCGGGATAAAACCCCGATAATTTACAATATTATGATTTTACTATGAAATCGTTATATTACAAAACTTATTTCTTTATTTTATAATGAGCCACTTTCTCAAGCTTGAAATGCTTCTCAGCACTTTTCCTGAATTACAACAGATCACCTGAAACATGTTTGAAAAATGTTTTGTCAGCAGGAAACACTGAGTGAATCATTCTATTTACTAAAATGACACATTTGTTATAATTTACAGTATTAAGAGCGATTACAATGTTTCTAATATCAAACCAACTACCCACGGTATTTGTCACTCGACCGAATCTGTGACTATGGTCATATCCCCCAATTGGCTGCCCCAATGGTGACGATTATCAAGTAATGTATACAAAACCCCACATACCGGCTGTAACTTGGTGATTACAAAGACTTAATCCCCGTAATTATAACTTTGAAAATAAACATGATTTTGTAAATAGATTTGATAAAAAGAGAGAATGACTCACATTGCTGATTTATTACGGACAGAGTCTAGTCTATGAATTAGCTTGGTTAACCTAGTTTAGATAACAATGCGCACAAAACTGGGTTAGTAATCAATACAGCATTTACGATAACTCAAGAGATCAACCATCACAACGAGTGACAAAGTGCTATGCTTAACATCTGTCGAATTAACGACTAATGACAAAGCATCACCCTAATGTGGGCAGCACTTAAACACCCGTTGAGTACATTGATCGATCGGAAAATGAATCGTAGCAGCGATCGTGCTAATACCCTGTTTTGCGGCAGAATTTCAAGATCAGTGTGTGTTTGTGTAGTATTTCGAACGTAACTCGCAGTGTATAAGGAATTTTTACGTCGTTTTTCTTTCTGAATTCAAGTCCCACTGTCCTCTATTTATAGGTAAATTTTGACCCTTACGCGGCCCGCTTTAGTTTTAGCTTATCCTCACGCGGGCCGCGTGAGACCTATTTTTAGGCATAGGGTTGCCACGGTTGGGACTAGCCTTGCTGACTTGACAGTTTTCGAAAATTCCTTGCTGCCAACGTTTTAAGTGGATAATCGTCAATAGGGTTTAACCCCCCCCTGAGTTTTAGGGGCCCTAATCCTGATTCTGAAAATTATGAAAATTTTAGGGTTTGTTCAGAATCACTTGGGTGTCTCAATTAGGGTTTCCTATTGGACAATTTATTTAATAATTATGACTTTTGATGAAAGTTGTTACATTCTCCCCACCTTAATAAAATCTCGTCCTCGAGATTTACTGGAATAAATGAGGATACTTTCTCTTCATTTCTGATTCTAATTCCCAAGTGTATTCAGGTCCTCTCCTTGAATCCCACTTTACTTTAACTAGCACTAGTCGTTTGTGCTTGAGAAACTTCACTTTTATGTCTTCTATCTGAAGAGGTTTCTCCACAAATTTTAACTTTTCGTTTACCTCTATGTCTTGAAGAGGTACTACCAGAGATTCATCTGCTAAACATTTCTTGAGATTGGATACATGAAATACATCATGTACTCCAGATAATTCTTCTGGTAGTTGTAACCGATAAGCAACTGGTCCTATACGTTGGATCACTGGAAATGGTCCTACGTATCTTGGACTTGGCTTTCCTTTCTTACCGAATCTAACTACTCCTTTCCAAGGAGAAACTTTCAATAGTACTTTGTCTCCAACTTGGAATTCTAATGGCTTGCATCTATTGTCTGCATAACTCTTCTGGCGATCTCGAGCCGTCTTCGGTCTTTCCTTGATTTGAGTAATCTTATCAGTCGTTTCTTGCACAATTTCAGGACCTGATAATTGACTTTCTCCTATTTCTGCCCAACAAACTGGAGTTCTGCACTTTCTTCCATACAGTGCCTTGAATGGGGCAGTTTCAATACTTGAATGATAGCTATTGTTATAGGAGAATTCAATTAATGGTAAATGATCATCCCAATTCCCACCAAAATCTATTACACATGCTCAGAGCATGTCTTCTAGAGTTTGGATTGTCCTTTCACTTTGTCCGTCTGTTTGTGGATGATATGCAGTGCTCAGATTTAGTCGAGTTCCCATAGCTTGCTGGAAACTTTTCCAGAAATGGGAAGTAAAACGACTATCCCTATCCGAAACAATGGAGAGTGGAACTCCATGTAAGGATACGACTTCATCTACATACAATTTTGCCAATCTTTCCATGCTAAAGGTTTCTTTCATAGGTAGAAAGTGAGCAGATTTGGTTAATCGATCCACAATTACCCAAATCGCATCATTACCTTTTCTGGTTTTTGGTAACTTAGTAACAAAATCCATTGTTATAAGCTCCCATTTCCATACTGGCATTTCTAATTGTTGTAGTAATCCTGAAGGTTTCTGATGTTTTGCCTTAACTTGTGAACAAGTAAGACATTTAGAAACATATCTGGCTATGTCCTTTTTCATTCCTATCCACCAAAAGTTCTTTCTTAAATCTTGGTACATCTTATTGTTTCCTGGATGCATAGTGTACCTAGATTTATGAGCTTCTTCTAAAATCTTAAGTCTCCCTGCGTAGGTACCCAAATTCTACTTTTGTGGAATCTCCAAATTCCATCTGCTCCTTGTTCTAATTCCTTGATTCGTCCTTTCATTCCTTCAGTATCGTCTTTGATTGCTGTAGTTTGAATATTCTTCAATTGTTCCATTAAATCTATTTGTAGATTTAATCTAAGAGCACGAACCCGTCTTTGTTTCTCATAATACTTACGACTTAAGGCATCTGCAACTACATTCGCCTTTCCTTCATGATACTGAATATCACAGTCGTAGTCACTTAGGATTTCCATCCATCTCCTTTGCCTCATATTTAACTCTTTTTGCCCAAATATATATCTTAAACTTTTGTGGTCTGTGTAGACAGTAAATTTACTTCCGTAAAGATAATGTCTCCAAATCTTAAGGGCAAAAATTACGGCTCCTAATCTAAATCATGAGTCGTATAGTTTTCTTCATGCTTTTTTAATTGTCTTGAAGCATACGCAATTACCTTCTTGCGTTGCATAAGTACACATCCAAATCCTAATTTTGAAGCATCACAATATACTTCAAAATCTTCAGTTCCTTCTGGTAAGGCTAAGATTGGAGCATGGGTTAGTTTCTGTTTCAAGATTCTAAAAGCTTCTTCTTGGTTGGGTCCCCATTCAAACTTAGTAGCTTTACAGGTTAGCTTAGTTAATGGTACAACTATCTTGGAAAAATCCTTAATAAACCGTCTATAATACCCAGCTAATCCTATAAAACTTCTTATTTCCATTGCTGTTTGTGGAACCTTCCAATTGGTAATTGCTTCTATCTTAGCAGGATCTACATGAATACCTTCATGATTTACCATATGTCCTAAAAATTGCACTTCCTTTAGCCAAAATTCGCATTTCGAGAATTTGGCGTACAACTTTTCTTTTCTTAACAAAGTTAAGAGTGCATGCAAATGTTGACAATGTTCGTCCTGACTTTTGGAATAAATAAGTATATCGTCTATGAAGACAATTACAAATTTATCCAGGTATGGTTTACAGATCCGATTCATCATGTCCATGAATGCTGCAGGTGCATTCGTTAACCCGAAGGGCATGACTGTAAACTCGTAATGACCATACCTAGTTCTGAAAGCAGTCTTAGGTATGTCTTCTTCTTGTACCTTCAATTGATGATATCCTGAGCGTAAATCTATCTTAGAAAAATATCTAGCTCCTTGAAGTTGATCAAAAAGATCATCAATCCTAGGTAATGGGTATCGATTCTTAATTGTAACTTTATTTAATTCTCTATAATCAATACACATTCTCATCGAACCGTCCTTTTTCTTCACAAACAACACTGGCGCTCCCCAAGGGGATGAGCTAGGTAGTATGAATCCTTTACTTAGTAATTCATCTAATTGCTTTTTCAGTTCTAACATTTCTGTGGGTGCTAACCAATAAGGTGCCTTGGCTATCGGTGTAGTTCCTGGAATTAGATGAATCCTAAATTCTACTTCCCTGTCTGGAGGTAATCCCGGTAAATCTTCTGGAAATACATCAGGATATTCTGAGACTACTGGTATTTCCTTAAGATCTTTATCCTTAGTGCTAATGATTACCGAAATCATATACACTATTCCTGGTTTTCGTTCATAATTAGCAACTTTCATTACTGATATGAACTTCATGGGCTTACGTGGTTTATCTCCTGTAATCCTGATCACTTCTCCGGTGGGTGATTGAATTTCTATGGAATTTTGATCACAAAGGATTCTAGCATGGTTGGCTACTAACCAATCCATTCCTAATACAACATCAAATTCAGCCAAATTCATCGGCAATAGTTTTGCAGAGAATTTATGTCCTAAAAGTTATATGTTTCCTTCTTGCAAAACTTTATCTATTTTAACTGAATTTCCGTCTACTGTTTCAACTGTAAAAATCTACCTAATTTTGGTTAAAGGTAACTTAAGAGCTTGGCAAAATAAAGTATTGATAAAACTTTGGTTTGCACCAGAGTCAAATAATACTTTTGCGTATACGTTGTGAACTAAGAACGTACCCGCTATCACATCCGGAATGAGTTCTGCTTCTTGAGTGGTCAGCTGAAATGCCCTGGCATTCTTCTTAGTAGCTCCTTCGGTCGCCTTGGATTTGTTGTCTACTGGTTTAACCAATTGAGGACATTCTGTTTTATAATGCCCCGCTTCTCCACAGTTAAAACAGATTACGGTCTTCTTTTTGCAGTTTTCTTCACGATGTCCTACAGTTTTGCAGAAATTGTAAGTGATATCGCATCTTCCATAATGTTTCTTTTTGCATTTCCTGCAGAATGACGGAGCTGGAGATTGCCCTGTTCCTTTTCTCTTGAAGCTGTTATTATTACCCACACGAAATCCTTGGGTAATTTTCTGAGCTAGTTCCTTTTTCCTATCTTCATCTCTTGTGCGTACCAGTTCATCGGTTAGAGTATTAGCTAATTCTACCGCATCATCAATAGTGCGAGGTCTCGCAGCTTTAACAATATTGCGGATTTCACTAATTATCCCCCAAATATAGCGAGAAATGAGTACCGGTTCTGGCGAAGCCAGTGTTGGTACCACTCTAGCATATTCAAAGAATGTCGAGGTATAACCGCGACAATCTACACCTATCATCCGATGAGTTAGAAACTTATTCGTCATCTGTTCCTTTTCATACTCGGGACAGAATTTTCTTTCCACAAAACCCTTAAACTCTTCCCAAGTCATAGCATAAGCTATTATTCTTCCTTTTGATTGTAACACAGTGTTCCACCATTCGAGTGCTCCTTCTTTGAAGAGATTTGATGCGTACATGACCTGATCATCTTTAGCACATTTACTTATTGCAATGACTGCTTCGGTTTTCTCTAACCAACGCAGTGATGCAGTTGCTCCTTCATTGCCTGCAAATTCAGTGGGTTTACAAGCAAGGAATTCTTTGAAAGTGCAACCAGGCGTTGCAGTTTTCATTTTCTTGGGTAATGGAGCTTGACGTGGTTCCCTATTATGATTAACATGATTATTGCCTCCATTTACACTATTACTGAAGTTATCTTCAGTAATCTGTTTACTAGGGACAATTTGTTGTTGTTCGATTGGATTCTTTATAGCAGCAACGAATGCTGGAATAGCATTGGCTATCCCTTGAGCAACAATGTTTTCGATATCTTGCCGAGTCATATATTGATCTCTTGAATGTTGCTCAGACTGATTAACCTCATTTACTGGTTCATTACCACTATTTACCATCTGATAATATATATATAAATTTTATTAGTATCTGCTAAATAACAATTATATACAAACAATCAGAAAATTTTACAATATAGGTATAGTCAAAACAATCGATTTCTCGATTTCATTTTATATCTAGTATAGTATGCATCATTACTCGCCAATATCTTACAAAGTTTTATTCGTTATTTACAGACTAACTTTACTATTACTATTATACAACCACCGTTTTATCATCGTACTATCTCTCGTCACTTGCCGTTCTAAAAACGCAGTTCCCTCTCATCGTACTTCCAGGCAATTTGTCCCCCTATTTCCCTGATTCTACTTCCCGCATCAAACAACTCTTCACCAAAGTGGCGAAGTTCAGCCATGTTTTCATTACTCATGGGTGGATTAGGTAGGGGTTCTGGATCGAATTGTGGAAGAAAGGAATAAGGATCGTTGACAATATTTTGGAATTGCCAATCGTTTGTCCACCATTCGTCCATTCCTATGGGTTGGGAGCGGACTATTGGGTCTGGAATTGCTGGTTCCCAATTCATAGGGAGTTGGTTTTCAAGAAGATAAGTAAAAATATTAGTATTGACAGGCTGAATAGTTTCACAGCTTGCCAATAGGAAATCTATCTCATCTTGAAAGGTCCTTCCCTGGTTTTGATTGGAACTTTCTCCGGTTTCTATCTGAGTTGGTCTAGAGCCTTGCCCAACTTCCATTACTATTTCTTTAGTTCCTTCCTCCATCTGTATTCCTATCTCCTTAACCTCTTCCTTGTCTTCAGTTTCCATTTCCTGCTGTTTAGAACTTTCTCCGGTTATAATTTCTTTTCCCTTTTTCAAAGGATTGTTTATTTTGGGAAGTTTTGTAGCTGGCTTTTTCTTACGTATACGACTTCCCCAAACGTATTTCCTTCTTTTCTTGGGTTTTGGCTTTTTCAAGGGTGGAGCATTGAATTCTACAGGTTGTTCTATATCAAGAAAGTATCCAGTAAATTCTTTGGAAACTTCGATATTCACTGGGTAAAGATTAAGGTTCTGAAAGGCTTCAGATATCCCACTCATGCTGATGTAGCATATATGCAAAATGCATAAAATATTAAATTAAAATTCATTATTAACCTTTTAATTTATTACATATTGTGTACTAATTTATTACAAAGATAACTGGAGAACACACTTAGGGTTTGAAATTTTATTTATTGCACAAGGTTTCTAGATTGTAAAGGTAAAGTGCTAAACTTTAAAATATTTAAAGATTTATATTTTCTGCTACTGTGGCTAGCATATATAAATTTGCCCATTTTTCATCTAGCTTATCTTCCCAAGGTGATTTATCAATTAATTCCTGGGTTTCCCGTTTAATCTTCTTTTCTTGGATTTTCTCTTTACTTTTCTTAATAATCAACTCCCTCCTTCTAGGAGAAAGTGATTCCTCGTATTGTGCCTTTCGCACAAATATTCCTTCTTCAGGAATTTCAGCCTGATTTGAGGATTTGGTTCGGGATGAACTTCCCTTCTCATTGGATGATCTATCTAATTTAAGATAGATGCTTGACAGCTTTTGCTTACCCATATTGTAACTAACAAATAATCAATTAATAACACACATAATCATATAATAGTAATCAGGAAAAATTAAGTATTTCTAAATACTTAATTAGCTTAACTCAGTGGCTCTGATACCACCTTTTTCTGTCACGGCCCCCGACCCGGTTTGACCCGTTTCAGGAGCCGCGGGACAGAAATCCCGTGGTATTTATTTAATTGCGTTTAACAGCGGAAGTTTATTTATCAGGATCGATTAAAGCTAAAATTTTCCCAATTTATTTTATTTCACAATTCGGGATAAACCCCGATAATTTACAATATTATGATTTTACTATGAAATTGTTATATTACAAAACTTATTTCTTTATTTTATAATGAGCCACTTTCTCAAGCTTGAAATGCTTCTCAGCACTTTTCCTGAATTACAACAGATCACCTGAAACATGTTTGAAAAAGGTTTTGTCAGCAGGAAACACTGAGTGAATCATTCTATTTATTAAAATGACACATTTGTTATAATTTACAGTATTAAGAGCGATTACAATGTTTCTAATATCAAACCAACTACCCACGGTATTTGTCACTCGACCGACTCTGTGACTATGGTCATATCCCCCAATTGGCTGCCCCAATGGTGACGATTATCAAGTAATGTATACAAAACCACACATACCGGCTGTAACTTGGTGATTACAAAGACTTAATCCCCGTAATTATAACTTTGAAAATAAACATGATTTTGTAAATAGATTTGATAAAAAGAGAGAATGACTCACATTGCTGATTTATTACGGACAGAGTCTAGTCTATGAATTAGCTTGGTTAACCTAGTTTAGATAACAATGCACACAAAACTGGGTTAGTAATCAATACAGCATTTACGATAACTCACGAGATCAACCATCACAACAAGTGACAAAGTGCTATGCTTAACATCTGTCGAATTAACGACTAATGACAAAGCATCACCCTAATGTGGGCAGCACTTAAACACCCGTTGAGTACATTGATCGATCGGAAAATGAATCGTAGCAGCGATCGTGCTAATACCCTGTTTTGCGGCAGAATTTCGAGATCAGTGTGTGTTTGTGTAGTATTTCGAACGTAACTCGCAGTGTATAAGGAATTTTTACGTTGTTTTTCTTTCTGAATTCAAGTCCCACTGTCCTCTATTTATAGGTAAATTTTGACCCTTACGCGGCCCGCTTTAGTTTTAGCTTATCCTCACGCGGGCCGCGTGAGACCTATTTTTAGGCATAGGGTTGCCACGGTTGGGACTAGCCTTGCTGACTTGACAGTTTTCGAAAATTCCTTGCTGCCAACGTTTTAAGTGGATAATCGTCAATAGGGTTTAACCCCCCCCCCCCCCCTGAGTTTTAGGGGCCCTAATCCTGATTCTGAAAATTATGAAAATTTTAGGGTTTGTTCAGAATCACTTGGGTGTCTCAATTAGGGTTTCCTATTGGACAATTTATTTAATAATTATGACTTTTGATGAGAGTTGTTACACTTGCTTATCCTTAAGACTGCCTCAGTTTTCTCTATCCAGCGTAGGGTTGCAATGGCCCCTTCGTTGCCCGAGAATTCCATTGGTTTACAAGACCAAAATTCTTTATAAGAACAACCGTAAGACACGGTTCTTCTTCTTTTGGGAATAGGTAATTGAGTACAGGTCCATTGTTAACACTGTTTTCTGGTTCGATTGGTCGCTTACTGCTATGTTTACTTTTATTATTCGTTTCTTGAATAGTTTGAGTAATAAATGGCTTGGCATCTATGATTCCTTGTGCCACTATGTGTTGAACAGCACTATTATCCATTTGGTTTCCATTGTTATTAATACTTGGATTCTCATTAACCACGTTAATGTTACTCTGGTCATCGTTATTCAGATTTCTTTGATTTCCTTCGTCGGCCATCTGAATTTTAAACATTTATCTCATATTAATATCACAAGATAATAGGTAAGATCGTAATTCACATGACACGCAATCTAGCAAAAAACGTAGATCATTGCTACTTTTACTCTATTCATATACTATTATGCATCTATTACACACTAGAACTGAAATAAAAAATACAATACCAACAGAAATAGAATCACACTAATAGTAATATGCATCCGTACACACATATTTTATTTTATTATTATTATTATTATTACTACCATTTCCTCCATTCTCACATTCACGGATATGGATTTATCCAAAAATCCATATTGCGTTCATCGTATTTCCATACGAGACGCTCTCCCACCTGACGTATTCTCTCACTGCTTTCTAAAATCTCCTCACCGAAAGTTGATGTGTGTAAAATGCAACATATAAATTACATCAATTGAGGCATAAAACTAACCCTTTTTTAGTGCTAATATTGGAAAAAGAGTGTTTTTGTCTTCCTTTTGTATTTTCAGGATTAAATGAGCTCAAAAACGCAAAAGAAGCAAAAAGACAGCTAAATCCAACATAAATACAAGAAAAGGAACATTAGTGGACTGCCCGAACCCTCAACGGCACCTTCCAAAGCAAAATAGAGAAAACAGAAGACTGAACACGCCCCGTGCTCAGCCAGCACGGGGCCGTGCCCAAGAAGCAGCAGAAAAGACAAACCTATAGAAGCTTCTATTGCCCATCACGGGGCCGTGCTCAGCGGACACGGGGGCGTGTCGAAAGTACAGCAGGCGCATTTATTGTAATTGCGAATTACAATTAATGAGGAGAGAGAGTGTCAGACGGACACGGGGCCGTGCCCAGCGGACACGGGGCCGTGTCCAGCTCTCTGTTCAGCCTATAAATAGGAGTGCTTGGATTCATTTCATCTCATCCCTTGGCACACCACCACTCTCACACTTCATCCACCACCCACCACCATCACAACACCATCATCCACCACCATCATCCATTGTCCATCGTAGAGTGTGTGAGTCGTCTCGGGATCCAAGATTGATCGTAAGAGTTCTTGACAATCAAGGCCATGTTTGCCTAAGTCTCTTACATCACTTGGTGAAGACAAAGTGTTTAGTATAATACTTTTTATTTCTAATCTTTTGCACTTTTTATTTGGTTTTGTATTAATGACTTTAATAACTAGTTACTTATGTTGAAGGTGATCTTTCCTTATCGTTTGTCCGTGGTGTCTTGGCATTATTTTACTGTCTATATAAAATAAAGGATTTTCACCATTCATATCTCCACGGTCTATATGGAGATATGTTGGCTACCTGGTAGGGGGTTAAGGGAACGGTTTGGTAAAGGTCTTGCCATTGTTCAGCGTTTAGAGGTCCTGCAATGGACCTGGGTCAAATTTAGTAGGACCTCCTTCAATACTTCACGGTATTGGATGGCGGGGGTCCAAACTCTTTGATCCCCTCATAAGTTAACTACTATTAATACTATAACCCGGCTATTAAGGACTGTATCCCTGCTGACTCAGACTACTTAGCCGAGGGTAACGTCACCGCCAAAAGCGGGGCCTACCACAATACTGCATTAATAACTTAATTCATTATCTTCCAATAATCCACCTTTTTAGGATTGTATCCTTGCTGACTCAAACTACTGGGGTGAGGGTAACGTCGCCTTCAAAAGAGGGGCCTACTACAATAACTAAGATAATCTCTTAATTATGTGCAAAAGTGCGGAAATAATCAAAGGTTATACTAGATACGAGTCGGAACCAAGTGATTCATCTTGTCTATCTGTTTTTATTTTTATTTTTATTTTCAGCATTTTAGTTAGTTTTATTTTTCTTAGTTTAAAACATTTTTCTAAACTTTTATTTTGGTTAGACGTTGAGGATAAACCGGTACTAAAAGCTCTTGTGTCCTTGGACGACCTCGGTATCTTACCAACGCTATACTACACTCAACGATGGGTGCACTTGCCCATATGTGTGTTTAGTGTTAGTGAAATATCGTGTTTTATAAATTTAAAACTTGGCTAAAATAAGTGTTAAAAAGGGCTTAAAATATACACCTAATATAAGTAACACTTCGCACGCATCAAGTTTTTGGCGCCGTTGCCGGGGACACAAGGATTTTAAGAAAGTTAGGAATCAACGGCCTAATCATCTTTTATTTTTTCTTTTTATTTTTTTAGGATTTTCTTAGTTTTTCAGCTTCTGCAGAGCTCAGCACGGGCCGTGCCCGCTGAACACGCCCCCGTGCTCAATCATTGGAACTGGCAATCCTGTTTTACATTAGACAGTAAGCTGAACACGGGGCCGTGCCCACTCAACACGCCCCCGTGCCCAAGTTTCAGTTACTGAAAACAGAACCGTTAGATCCCGACGGTTGGTAATTTCTGACATAAACATGAGTGATAGTAATTATTTTTACTTTTGGCACTCTTATGGTACGTGGTGTCAATTATGTGGTGGCGAACATGAAGAAGTAAAATGCTACTTCCTAAATTATAGGCCCCACTACATGGACCCACCATCTTCTCACAACCTTAAGAGGGGCGAAAGTAAAAATAAGCACTATTTCTCCCTCGAATGCGCCCAGCCAGATATTCTAGGGGAAATGCTCCTTAGCGAGTTATTTCAACTAGAAGAGCTAATTCTGAAATGGATAGAAGAGCTTGGGAAGGATTTTATTGATCCACCCCAAGACGATACCCATGAAGAAATGTTGGAACCGCATTCCGACAACCTCGTTGCTCCCAAAAATACCTTCGTACCTAGCAAAGACTTGGACGATAGTCGTCCCTGTGTCGATTGTGCCGTGAAGGACTCTCCATCGACTTCGTTCGGTGCATACATAGACCTGAGCGATTCGGCATATACCTTCTTTAACAAGAGCCCGGGAAAGGGTTGGACTTGTCCACCTAGAATGAAAATAGGAATTACCCTCACCGACAACCTCTTGCGTTCTCGCCTTAGTCTAGGACAATTAAGGTATATTAGGCACTTTGGGGTTGTTCCAACCAGTCAGGAGCCACCCGATACTAACAAGTTCCTTAAATTAGACAACTTCATAAAACAGTCCCTAGACACGGGGTCGTGTCCATCCAACACGTCCCCGTGTCCATCGAAAGATTCTCTGCTGATTTGGTCAGAATACGGACAAAATGTGTCAGGATTTCCTCTGAACACGGGGCCGTGTCCAGTCAACATGGGGCCGTGCCCAGGGCGCTGTCGTTTTCTTTAAATGCAGCCTGATTCCTGCTCATTTTGACCACTTCAATTGACAGAGATCCCTAGGATTTTCACTCATACCATCCTAGGTAAGTGTTAAAAGAAGGTTCCAAGGGACCCTCTTGTCCCTTCCACTTTTATTCATTTCCTCCTCTTTCAAAATTTTTTCAAAAGTTCCTCCATGGAAGCTTGGAAATCCCTTGATTCCAACCCTCTATGTGAAGTTTGTAAGATTATTTGCTAAAGATTCTGGCTTAAAGTTAGTTGTATAACTTTGTTTTAAATTATCTGAGCTTAAAACCCAGATAGAAATCATAAAAATAATTTAAAACTCCAAGATTCTTTAGCCAAAAATCCTGCAGACAAATGGACACGGGGCCGTGCTCAACGAGCACGGGGCCATGTCCAGGGGCTCTGTTTTGTAAAAATTTAGCTTTCTTCGGTTTTCTTCGCAGAAAATGGCAAGCAGAACAAGCGGATCATCTTCAAGGAATAACCGACAAGGGAGGAGATCTTCAACAGCAGAAGACTCTCTTGTAAACTATGTTTACGCTCTAAGGGAGGCTATTGATGAAATGACGGGAGTGGAAGAAGCATTGGTCGACCGTATCAACCATCTTACTATGGGGCTGGAGGGCTGTCTCCATGAAGTAAACCTCTTGCACCAGAGGTTGAACCTTCTCGCCTCCCCGCCTTTGGTACCCATAATAACCCAAAGGGCGTGGAACATGGTGCCCGAAGTTGTCATTCCAGCCTAATGGTACGCCATGCACCAAGAGCTTCCGCGAAGAGTGGTGCAAGGAGTCCCGGTGAATGTTCCCCCTCAACCACCAGCAGCAGAGGAAAACGAAGCCGCATTCTTCCTCCCTAGGGAGATCGAATAATGGCTTTAAACAACGTTTAGGGAAGAATTCGTTCAGCTAAAAGTCCTACTATATCGGGAAATCGTTCTCGAAATTTTCTTAAAATAGTGGAACTCCTTATGATAACCTCGTGTACCTGCTGACCTATCTAGATAAGTTTTAGTTTTATTTTAATTTAGGATTATGTAAGTTCTCTCTATGGTGAAATGAAATGATGGTTTTAAGGTTTGGATGGTTTGTAATGAGTACAACACACTCATGGTGGTAAAGGATGAAGAGGGGAACGAGAAAAATGATCCCATGCACAAGAACGAGGCAACCCGACAATTTTCTCCATTTCAGAAGGTTCAATACGGGCCGTGCCCAACCAACACGGCCCCGTGCCGAACCACCTGCAGAAAAACGCCCAGTACAGGTACCTGGACACGGGCCGTGTTCACCCAACACGCCCCCATGTCCAGCCTTCTGTTTGACTTATTTCAATTTTGTTACTGGCACTTGAACACGGGGCCGTGCCCGGATAACACGGGGCCGTGTTCAGCGCCCAGTAACACAAATTTTTTGCTTTTTAAACACTATTTTACACGTCTAATCAACCTAAAAATTTATTTTTGGGACACATTGAGGACAATGTGTAATTTAAGTGTGGGGGGGATGCTAAAACCTTGAATTTTGCAAGTCCTAAATACAAGCCTTACACAAAACTCTATTGGAACCGCTAATCACCCCAAATTTTTTCAAAAATTTCATTTTTTTACTTGTCTAGGTTTAACTCGGGAAATTCAAATTCTCAAAAAGGTTATATTTTTACAAATTTACAACCGATAGCGTAGTGATAAAAAGAACCAACATAAGAAAATTATGAAAAGGCATAACAAACTTATTTAAAATTTGATTATATACTTGATCACATAAAAACCCATTCCCACAAAAGTGAGTTTTGAGCCTTTAATTGAGCACACAATTTCATATCATTTGACTAAATGCTCATTTTTCGTTTCTTGTGTGAATAGCCGCTTGGTTCTTACGACTCTAGAACTTGCCATGACAATACATTCCCGGTCCTTATCAACTTAAACCCGAGTAAGTAAATGATGGAGGCATTAGGACTAACCCTTTTCATTTCTACACCATTATTTTTCTTTTTCCTTTACCACCTACCCAAAAATCCCCCTAGTTAGCCCCTTTGAGCCTAAACCTTTTCGTTTCATCACCCAAACAAAAAAAAAAAAAAAAAAAAAAAAAAAAAACCCTTTCATCCACCAAAACCTTTTTCATTTTTAACCCTTTATTTTAGTAACAAGTTCGGTTCTTCGTGAAAAAAAAAAAATTTATGATAATGATGAAGCAAAAATAAAATAAACAAACAAGTTAATCAAAAATAACTTAGTTTGAATAAAAGCTTCATCAAAATAAAAAGTTGCAAAAATACGAAAACCGACACTTGTTACGCTTTTAGCCCTTTTTCTACTAACCACTAACCCAACCACCTACCTTTAACCCTAGCCAACCCTTAACCCACAAAGTCCTCTTGATATCTACAAAGGTATAAAAGTTAAAAAGGAGGAGGATTGATTTCTTGGCAAGCCTATGGTAGGAATAAGTTCCGTGCCGCTCTCGAGTGATTCACTAAAAATACACATTCGGCCGAGTGTGAGTGATTTCCCCGCGAGGTATGTGAACTTGTATATAAATAGAATTTTAAAAAAGGCATGTTATGCCCAAATAAGTAATTTCTTTTATGAGCAGTTCTAAATAAATCATTACGAATAGGAGTGTAAATAAATAAAAATAAAACCCAAAAAGATCTTGGAAATCCCGACACTCTACGACAAGCCCAAAACCTTCTCTTCTACCTATTCCATTTGGGAGTGTAAGCCACATATTAAAGAGTTTTGCTTGAGGACAAGCAAAAGTTCAAGTGTGGGGGTATTTGATGTGTGTAAAATGCAACATATAAATTACATCAATTGAGGCATAAAACTAACCTTTTTTTAGTGCTAATATTGGAAAAAGAGTGTTTTTGTCTTCCTTTTGTATTTTCAGGATTAAATGAGCTCAAAAACGCAAAAGAAGCAAAAAGACAGCTAAATCCAACATAAATACAAGAAAAGGAACATTAGTGGACTGCCCGAACCCTCAACGGCACCTTCCAAAGCAAAATAGAGAAAACAGAAGACTGAACACGCCCCGTGCTCAGCCAGCACGGGGCCGTGCCCAAGAAGCAGCAGAAAAGACAAACCTATAGAAGCTTCTATTGCCCATCACGGGGCCGTGCTCAGCGGACACGGGGGCGTGTCGAAAGTACAGCAGGCGCATTTATTGTAATTGCGAATTACAATTAATGAGGAGAGAGAGTGTCAGACGGACACGGGGCCGTGCCCAGCGGACACGGGGCCGTGTCCAGCTCTCTGTTCAGCCTATAAATAGGAGTGCTTGGATTCATTTCATCTCATCCCTTGGCACACCACCACTCTCACACTTCATCCACCACCCACCACCATCACAACACCATCATCCACCACCATCATCCATTGTCCATCGTAGAGTGTGTGAGTCGTCTCGGGATCCAAGATTGATCGTAAGAGTTCTTGACAATCAAGGCCATGTTTGCCTAAGTCTCTTACATCACTTGGTGAAGACAAAGTGTTTAGTATAATACTTTTTATTTCTAATCTTTTGCACTTTTTATTTGGTTTTGTATTAATGACTTTAATAACTAGTTACTTATGTTGAAGGTGATCTTTCCTTATCGTTTGTCCGTGGTGTCTTGGCATTATTTTACTGTCTATATAAAATAAAGGATTTTCACCATTCATATCTCCACGGTCTATATGGAGATATGTTGGCTACCTGGTAGGGGGTTAAGGGAACGGTTTGGTAAAGGTCTTGCCATTGTTCAGCGTTTAGAGGTCCTGCAATGGACCTGGGTCAAATTTAGTAGGACCTCCTTCAATACTTCACGGTATTGGATGGCGGGGGTCCAAACTCTTTGATCCCCTCATAAGTTAACTACTATTAATACTATAACCCGGCTATTAAGGACTGTATCCCTGCTGACTCAGACTACTTAGCCGAGGGTAACGTCACCGCCAAAAGCGGGGCCTACCACAATACTGCATTAATAACTTAATTCATTATCTTCCAATAATCCACCTTTTTAGGATTGTATCCTTGCTGACTCAAACTACTGGGGTGAGGGTAACGTCGCCTTCAAAAGAGGGGCCTACTACAATAACTAAGATAATCTCTTAATTATGTGCAAAAGTGCGGAAATAATCAAAGGTTATACTAGATACGAGTCGGAACCAAGTGATTCATCTTGTCTATCTGTTTTTATTTTTATTTTCAGCATTTTAGTTAGTTTTATTTTTCTTAGTTTAAAACATTTTTCTAAACTTTTATTTTGGTTAGACGTTGAGGATAAACCGATACTAAAAGACCTCGGTATCTTACCAACGCTATACTACACTCAACGATGGGTGCACTTGCCCATATGTGTGTTTAGTGTTAGTGAAATATCGTGTTTTATAAATTTAAAACTTGGCTAAAATAAGTGTTAAAAAGGGCTTAAAATATACACCTAATATAAGTAACACTTCGCACGCATCAAAAGTCCTAAGCTATTGGACGTTTTCTGCACTCATTGGGGGTGCAGGTTCTCGGACTGGGTTTGGAATCTGGGGTGCGGGTTCCTGATATGGGGGTGAAAGTGCCTGAAATTGGTAAGGATCTTCCAAAATCTCCCTAATATAATCATTTTGGTAATAGGGATCTAAAGGGTCCATACCTAGGTAGGCTTCTATGTTCTGTATGGGTGGGTATTCCTGGATAGGGTAACGTTGCACAAAGTCCCTATTGTCGTCCCACTAAGGGTCGTAATTTAGGTCTAGGGGGTTTGGTGCAGGTACCCTAGGGATTTCTTCTGGGTTAAAGTCATGCATCTCCACTTGGTTGTCACGATTTTCTATCTCCATGGGTTGTTCTAGGTTTTGGGGTTGTGGGGCTACTAGTTGTTCCAGACTTGGGTCAGCAGCAGTTGTAGCTAAGATATGGAAATTAGCTAGGCTTCTATTAAGCATATCATGTGTATGGGTATATGTCTCTCGCTTAATAGCTGCTAAGGCTCTTTGCTGTTGCAACTTTCGCATTCTTTTCCTACGAGCAAAGGCTTCCTTACTGAACCATCCTCGTTTCTTAGGAAATGGCTCCTCCGACTGAGCTCTAAAGGCAAATATTCCTTCTTCTTGATCAGCAGTATACCCAGAGAGGGCAGGCTGTGAAGAGGTACCTTCACTCCTAGGTGATTCAGACAACTGACGATTTATGTCTGAGGGTCCTTGATCACTCATACTGTAAACTAACAAATAGTCAAATAACACATAACAAATAATTATAGTTATGCACGTATTTCCATAATTTATTTCCTAACACAAAATTTAGAATTTAAGTGTCAGCAGAACACTTCTTTGGCTCAGACCAGTGGCTAGGCTCTGATACCACCTCCTGTCGCAACCCCCGATCCCAGACCCCCGGGAACGGGCGGACGTGAGCTCAGTGACGGTGGTATCAGTTTGTTTTTAATTTGGCAGCGGAAATTTTCATCAGGACCGTAGTTAGGAAATGTTTATCAGAGCAAAACCACCATATTTGATATTAATAATCACATGGGTAAAACCCAAGTTTCTTATTACAATACATTCATAGGGATAAACCCTATTTTATTGAATTTAAAACATCATCTTTTAGGTAACTTTTATAGCCACATTTTTCCCAAGCCTTCAGTGCCTTCTAGCTGGCTTTTTACTAATTGGCTGTCACATTTTGTTACCTGAAACATGTTTTAAAAACATTTGTCAGCGGGAAATACTGGTGAGTGAATCCCAGTTTAATCAAGAAACATTTTATCAATTAAAACAGTATTGAGAGCGACCACGTTGTTTATTTCTACACAATTACTCATTCAGTACTGTCAATCCTGACTTGTGGGTCATATTACTCATTGGCTAACTCTTTGTCCAAAGTAATATGACAGTAACGTCCTGTCATCCCCGACTTACTACTTTATAGAGTAGTAAATTTTGTATACAAAACCCCAACATACCGGCAGTAATTGAAGAACTACAAAGACTCAATCACCGCTTAATCACATTGTAAAATAATTAAGGTTTTGTAAAGTATTACAAAAAGGTTATCAAAAAGAGGATAAACTCACATTGCTATCTTAGACTTTGCGTAAGGGTTTCCTGGATATAATCTAAAATTTATACAAATGTACATTGGTTAGTATCATAACCCTTTGAAATTATTAATGATACCCTCCCCGAGACGGTATTCCAACAACTACGTCGGGCAGAACCACGCCAGTTATTACGGAACCCTAAATCAATCGGGCATCGTATCTACTATGAAACCGGGGTTATAATACTTACAACGGAGCAGAACCTCGCTAATTAGGGGTATAATACCCGTCTATAATGCCTCTAATTCAGAAAGTGAGATTGAGAATTGAGAAATGAACGAACTGAAATGAGATCCGAGGCCTCCTTTATATAGTTGCTGATATTGACTCTCAGGCGGCCCGCGTAAGGTAAGGCAAAGCCTTACGTGGCCCGTGTCAACACCCGGTCAACATATAGCTTGTCCCGGTCATGATCTAGACCCGCCACGATGTCGACACGTGTCAGCTTAGGGAGTCTCCGCGTTGTTGATCTCTCGTGGCCCGCGTTAGATTAAGATGGGGTCTACGCGGCCCGTTTGAACTAAAGAAATCAACGACATCCGGTATCCACCTTGATACCGCCCGCGTAAGCTTGAGGTGAGGTCCTACGCGGCCCGCCTCAGCTTAATTTTTATTGTTTTTAATTTATTTTATATGTTATAACATATTTCGGGCTCGGTTTTCACATACGGGGTGTATTATAAGACATATTGGGACTTTTTACAATATACTAAGGTGTCGGAAATATTATGAGAGTGTTGGTTTTACCGAGGGTTGTTACACATCGTTTTTCTCCTTTTCCCGCCCAACAATACCACTGCCCTCTTTTATCTATCTCATCCATCATTTACTCATTTAGGGCTTCCCCACTTTCTCTCTCCCTCTACTCTGCTCTATTCCGATCGATGTTCGGATCAATGCTCCGAATCAAGGCTAAATTATCAATAACTTCCGTTCTATAAGTGTCAATCTTTGTTTTCATTGTTCACTCATTCGATCTTCATGTGTCTTTACTTATTGTTGTGCTTTGGCTAGGGTTCCGCTGGTAACTTGATGAAGAGATGATCGGAGGTTGTCGGCTCTGCGGCCTGCAGTTCTCTTGGTTAATTTTTGGTCAGGTTTGCTGTTCAATTTTGATGTTCACTTATCTAATTTTCATTTTATTTTTAGACTTATATATGATTTTGAGGTCGATTGAATGGTTATGCTGTAATGGATTTGAGGTTTTGGGTTAGTTATAAATATATTTTTTCATTTTTCCATCTTGATTTTTAGGTTAGGGTTTGTTTTATTTTATTTTTGGGCTTCTATATGATTTTGAGGTCGATTGTTTGGTGACTTGCTATTGTTGTTTGCTGTTGTTTGTTAATTAGGCTGCTGACATCACCAACCGACTCCAACGACTTCGAAAGGTTGTAGGACTATGAGGACCAACTCAAAGATTCGGACGACAAATATCAGGTGTTTGGTTTCATTTTTTTATGTTTTACTTATTTTCATATTATGAAATTTGTGAAATAAGGTAAAAATGGCCATTGTAATAGTTCATGATTTCATCCCTGTTGAAATAAGGTAAAAATGGCCATTCTAATACGGCAAGTATCTTATGGTTGGATGGTTGAATTAGTTTTATTTTGGGTATTTTTGGATGATTTCATCCATTTCTTTAAATAGTTCATGATTGAAGATGCAATTGAAGGTATCTTTTGAGTGAAATGAATGTTGATTTATCATAAGATGCAGTTGAAGGTATCTTAAATAAGGTAATAATGCATTACATTCCTGTTGAAAAACAGAATCGATAAATTTAGGGAAAATGAGCTTGAAAGATGATAAGCCAACAGTGGACGATATCATTCTACAGGTTCGATAAATTCAAGTGTATTCTCAAATAATGCTTCCTAGATGCTTCAAAACAAGCATCACTTTGGACATTTATCGGTCTTCAAACATCTATTATCTATTATATATTATATATAATAAATGAAAGTTGATTGATCCACTTTGGGCCACGTGGAGCAATCAACTTTCATTTATTATATATAATAGATAATAGATAATAGATAGTAGATAGTAGATAATAGATAATAGATAATAGATGTTTGAAGACCGACAAATGTCCAAAGTGTTGCTTCTTTGGAAGCATCTAGGAAGCATTATTTGAGAATACCCCTGAATTTATCGAAGCGATAGAATGAGATCGTCCACTGTTGGCTTATCGTCTTTCAACCTCGTTTTCCCTAAATTTATCGATTCTGTTTTCCAACAGGGATGTACTGCAATCATTCCTCTCAGTTAAATAGACCGACACTTGCTTCCTCTCAAAGGGTTATGGAGTGGTTATAACAGCTGATCATGCTAAGGACTGTTATAACTAACCACTGCTCCTTATAAAGATTGATGGACTTAAAGACTAATGAGGCCTATCCACTGTTGAAGACAAAGCCCTGTTAAAGACAAGCACTTATGTACCTAGAGCCTGATCAACCAAAGGAAAACCACTGCTCAGTAGCAGCAGTGGTTCAACATCTACAGCGGATTCAACTTTAGTATTTATGTATCAGTGTTTCTTATGTAATAGTGTTTAGTGTAGCAGTGGCTTGCTAGAGTTTATCTCTCGAGACAAACCCTATACAAACCCAAAGACGAACCACTGCCCAACAACAACAGTGGTTCAGCATCAACATCAGATATTCTACCTTTGTTTATGTTAACAGTGTTTATATGTAACAGTATTTATCACATCAGTGTTTTATACTCTGTTAGATTGTTAGATGTCATATCACTGAGGTGTTTATATGTAACAGTATTTATCACATCACCTCAGTGGTTTGATCTGTACTATAAATAGAACCGTGGTTTGATCTTTATACTACTAAATAAAAATGAAGTACACTTGGATGATTATTAAGCTCCTCATTTTGATTGTTTGGGTATAGTATTCTTGAAATTGGTCTTTTTTTGCAAACAGATGTTTATGGGCAAACTTCTTTTTAAGGTCAAACATTTGTTTAAGCGCAAACATCTGTTTATCTCCAAACATCTGTTTAAGGTCAAATATCTGTTTAATTCCAAACAACTAATATAGAAGGTCAAATATCTGTTTAAGGTCAAACATCATTCTTCAATATAGTTAAAAATGATAGTTTTCATTAATCCTTAAAAGTCTGTTACAACCACTGTTTTGGTTCAAACATCTGATTGTTAAATGTTATCCACTACTGAAAGACAACCTCTGTTTCTTCATTCTTCATGTTGACCACTTACTGACCAAACTTCAGTGTTTCAATCACTGTTGGCTATCCACTGATAGTTAAAAAATAGTCATTGCTCACATTTTTATTGTTGACAACCACTGATATTGACCATCATTGGTTTTCGTAAAAAACATCCTCTGCTCACATTTTTATTGTTGATGTGGTTAATTAATTATAGAATGAAATTATCAAATGAAAACTAGAATTACAATGAAATTACCATTTAACCTGATCGTTACATTCCAATGAGATAAGAGTTCCTCCAATATTGTTTTGGTGATAAAAATTAAAGTTAAAATAAAAAATAAAAATAATTGCTGATGACATTTTGTTGCATATCAAATCAGTAATTAATGCTAATTTCTTGAGCTTTGGACATTGAAAATATGCAAAATGGGAATTTCTAATTGACGGTTATTTTCTCTTAATTAAAGTTAAAATAAAAATTAGAAATGTCATGATGAAAATTGCCTTCAAATCAAATCAGTAATTAAAATCAAATCAGTAATTACTGATAATATCAATAACTTTTGAAATTCAAAATATGCAAAATGGTAATTTAAAATTGGCATTCTCTCTTTTTTTCCCCTACAAAAGCAACATAGATTCATAAGATTAAAATTTATTCCTTTATTCATGACATTAAAAGTCCAATTATTACATAACATACTGAACAACTAAAATTTTAAATCTAACAATAACCGTAAGAATTAAGAAATGTCAGCGTCAATTCCATCGATTGCTGAACCTCTCGATGTATGTCCTTCAGCATCGCCATGAACTCCACGTCTCTATCACCGCACTCTATATTGCTGACAACACAAAGCTCACGAACTGAAGTTGAAGGCATCCACATAAAATTTCTGGAAACCTGCTCTCTCGTGAACAGGCCAACTTGCAATCCATCAAAACATCTCTTCAGCTCTTGAAGAGTAGCCCTATCTTCATACACTTGTTCCTCTATATGCTTGACAAAACGCTGCTTTTAATCATCTGATTTTACAGTAGTGAATGACGCCATATCAATAAACTATATTACTTGACTTTCCTGAAAGTATGATATCTTCGTGGGAAATCGTGATGAAAAACAGGTGAAGTGGCCATGAGTTTATATACTTAATCAATCAAGACGTGTAGATTTAATATAAACATATTAATGTATATTTGAAAGCAGCAGTCTTTTAATGCAAAAACCTTTTCAAACCCCAACTTTTATGGGAAAACTTTAAAATTAAATACCAAGAAACCCAAAGGACAAATTTTCGAAGTTCAAAGAACAAAAGCAGATTATCATAATTAAAATTAACCTCTTCATTTACCATGTAGACGCGTTTTTAAACTCTATAAAAGACCGATAATTACTTTTGATTCAAAACATCAACAAATTGTCCTACAAATCACTGTCTGTGAAAGATTGTTCCACATCAGAAAATCCAACAAAAATCTACATGGCAAACTTCAGCTTCTGCCACTGGTCAGACACCAGCGATGTTAAAACCCAATTCTCGATGTGGTCACTCAAAGAAAAAAAAACAGAAGAAGAACTAAACAGTAAAGTCGACATAATCAATGACACTAATTACAAGAAAACCTGGAACAACATAGCATTGCTTGATGAAGTCCTCCACTCTCCTCCATCAGTTTTCCAGAAAAATGCAGAAGAGTTTCTCACACAACTTCTAAAACAGGATCAGAAAAACTGCAACATGCTAACTGATCTGAAAAACAAAAGAGAGCATGAAATCACATGGAGAAAGGCCAGAGTCTACGAAATCCTAACAAGTGTTAACTCTAGCATGTAATAGTTTATAAATATTTCATTAAATTTCTATTTTTCTATGTAATAGTTTATTTTAATAATCTCAACATCCATCTTAACATATTTTAAAATGTTAGTGTCAATAAAAACTCTCAACATCATCAACAGTTAATCAAAATAAGAAACAAGCCTAAAATGCAAAGGTCTACTTTCAACTGTTGTATCACATTTAACTTTTCACGACATTCATTCAAAGTTTTATGATACTTTAGAGTTTATTCATTCGTACTGTTTAATCTAACTTTGGTTTCCATCCAACTGTTGATCAAAAGTCAAACAGATGTTCAAACCACTGATTGTGTTATTCAAATTCCTGTTGAATCCTAAATGAGATGTTGACCAAAACTGAAACAGATGTTCATCAAAAGTCAAACTGATGTTCACCAATAGTCAAACAGATGTTGACCTTAAACAGATGTTTGGTTTAAGACCTAACATCTGTTTATGGGCAATCATCTGTTTAAGGTCAAACATTTGTTTAAGGCCAAACATCTGTTTATGGCCAAGCATCTGTTTATGGCAAACATCTGTTTAAGGTTAAACATCTGTTTAACTCCAAACATTAGTGTTTCAATCACTGTTGGCTATCCACTGATAGTTAAAAAATAGCCACTGCTCACATTTTTATAGTTGACATCCACTGATATTGACCATCAGCGGTTTCCCTAAACAACTGTCATCCATTTTCATTAGAGGTTGTTACGTGGACAGTTCTTAGCTGTCCACGCTTTGTAACCGTTGCCACGTCAGCATCCACTTTTCACTTTTATAAAACCCTGATCAAAACCCCAAACAAGGTTTTAACTGCCATTTCGAATTCCAAACAGGGTTTCCATCAAATTCCTTCAAACTCTTCATCTTCTTCTTCCTCTCACAAATTCCTTCGAATCACCATGGCTCTTTCTCTTAAAAACCCTCATAACTATCCGTGTACACTTGAGAAAACAAGTAAAAGCACAGAATTTCATTCAATCATCGATGCTCTTTCATCCTCAAAGTACAAAACTTTGTTGACCTGCAACGCACCTATTTACCAAGAAACCCTACGAGATTTTTGGAAAAATGCAAAATTAGAAGTTCAAGACAACAAGCCTTGGGCTATTACATCAACAGTAGGTGGGATTCAGGTTGCTATTACTCCACAAACCATCTGAGGTTTTTGAGATGAACATCATACAGGTAAAAACTCTTTCCCTAAAGAAGAGTATCAACGAGATTTGATTGAAAGGGGGTATGAAGAGCAATGCCCCAAAGCTACTATGCAAAAAGGAGCATTCCCACCTCCGATGAAATTTTTATTTCATACTTTACTCTTGTGTGTTTCAAACAAAACAACAGATTTCAATGAAATTCCATTGAAAATTCAATACTTGGGATATGCTATTATGGCTAAACAAGATTTCAATTACTCCCAATAGATTTTCAATTATTTGGTTAAAAATTTCAATAATATAAAAGATAAGAAAAAACCATTCCTGTTGTTTCTAAGGTTTTTAAGCTACTATTTACAACAGAAAGTACCAAATGACAGTGCACAAGTGCTTCTTCAAGGTGCTCCTTGTGAAATAAATAGTTTGTTTGCTGAAACTTTTACAAGGTTGTCAGAGTCAAAAGCTTTAAAAACATAAACAGAGGAGCCTGAGCAAACTTTAGATGCGTCCACATCTGCTCCTCAGGTTTCTGCTGTTGAGCCCACTGCTCTTGGTGACCACAGCATCACAACCATTGCTGTGCAACCCCCACCAAAAATCACCAAAAAGACCATCAAGAAAAAAACCAAAAAGCCCCCCAAACCCTCAAAAAATGACCTTCTGGAAGATGAGATCCCATAAGTAACTCCTGTGATAACACAAAAGTCACCATCATCCACTGTTGCTACTTCCTCACAACAGTTGGAAAGATCTCCACCATAGGCCTCAACTCTTCCTGCTTCCTCACAAAAGGAATAGGTTGTAAGCACAGGGACACCTGTTTATGGTACATTACCCTCATTTGAGATATGTTCTATAGCCCTGCTCCCGGGGCAATTTCTCTTTCAACTCCTATCCCTACAACCACATTACCACCCACCATTTTACCTCTGTTTAAAGCATTGGATATGGATCAGACAGTAATCAGTTCTTCTCAACAACCTATCACTGAGAATATACTCCAACAAGTGGCTGAGTCTGATACCTCTACCTTTGCTAACCCACCAACAGTTGAGGATGTTACACCCCTAGAGTTACATGTATCTCTTGGTGGTAGTTCAAGTGGAGCAGCTACTACATGTGTTGAATCCACTGATTTACACCTGGAAAGTAGTTTCATAAGTCAGACTCCCTTGAAGGCAATTTCTTCCTTGGGAACCAAGGTATCCACTGGTGTGTTCAAGCTAACAACTGGTGTGCTTACTAAGGTAACTAATGCTGAAGAAAGAAGTCCCCAGTACCAAGAAAAAGGGGCATCAGTGGATGAACCATTGAAGACTTCTCATGGTCCAACTGCTGATACAACCACTGCTGGTGGGAAATCAAATGATCCCATTAAATTGGGTGATGGTTTAAAATATCAGTATTTGACGGAGAGAGTTACCAATCTTGAAACATCTGTGGCAGATATCAAAAATATGCTGCAACAGTTGTTACAATCCTCAAAGTCTCGATCTACTGCTTCATCATCTGCTACCACAACAAGTGAGCTATGGCAACTTCTACAACCTCTGTTTCATCAACAAAGAAAATATGCTGATCAACAACATGAAATTCAGCTACAAATGTTCAAAAATGTGATGGAATCAAGGTATAAGGATACTCAAGCTGACATTAAAGCCATCAAAGCTCATATACTTCAAACCACTGGTACTTCTCCTCCTACTATTGTCTTTGTAGAAAACCTTGTTGATGCTAAAAAGGGGAGAAAGGAAACAAAGGAAAGGATGGTTTGTATCTAAAACCTGATCCAAAGGCTAAACCTGTTGTAGAAATTCCAAAGCCAGATGGTACAAAGAAGGTTGATGTGACTCTCAATGCCTTTGCTGAACTAAAAGCAAATAGAAAAGAGAAAATGGAACGAAAGGGTTCTAAAGGATTTGAAAAAGAAAAGGATGTTCTGATGGCAAAGGAAGAGCAGGGTACTTCAACAGCTGTTGATATATTAGTGGTTGATACATCACCTTCTGAAATTCCCAAAAGTTCCTCACCTCAAACTACAAAGCCAACAGATGTTGAGACACCTGTTATATCAACAGCTGTTGATACATCAGTGGTTGATACATCACCTTCTGAAATCCCGAAAAGTTCCTCACCTCAAACCATAAAGCCAACAGATGTTGAGACACCTGTTATATCAGCAGCTGTTGATACATCAGTGGTTGATACATCACCTTCTGAAATCCCCAAAAGTTCCTCACCTCAAAATACAAAGCCAACAGATGTCGAGACACTTGTTATATCAACAACTGTTGATACATTAGTGGTTTCAACAGTTGTTGTCATAACAAATGCTGTTGTCTCTTTACCAACCACCACTCAATTCACAAATCCAACTCCAATTTCAACACCTCCAACCACACCAAAAATCAAAAGAAGGATGATAACAAGTGTTATACTTGAAAATGACACTGTAGCTTCTCCACTTCCAATATCTTCACAACCTTTGATCTTATCAACTGTACAAAAACCTACTTCAACTGCTTCAATTCTAACCCCTGACCAAACTACTGACTTTGTTCCTTTGAGTGTGAAAAATCCTCTGGATCTTCCATTAGTTAGGGAGGAGATCAAATCCTTCTATTCTGAAGATGATCCTGAAAAGAGGAATCTTCCATCTCTTCAAGGGTATCCTTTTCCAAAGAACATTCATGAATACCTTCAATTGAAAGCTAAACAAGCAGAGGATATCTCAAAAAGAGACACAAAAGGAAAATCTGATCAAGAAATACAAAGATATCTGCAATATCTGCTCAGCCAAGTCTAAACATTAGAGCAGTTTTCAAAAGATCTTTGTCAGCAATTATCAGAAAGAGATGATGAAAGCCTAAGGAATGATTACATTGAGCTCATCATGCAAACAAGAAATACAAGGCAAAAAAGTATCAATTCAAAGATTGGACCATAAATGAGCTCAAGCAAGAAATTACAAGAATACAAAAGATGCTTGAAGACTCAACAATAAAACCAACCCCACCAGTCTGGTCCAAGTATAAAAAGAATGTACCTGAAAGTTCTTTGAAGTTGAAGAGAATGAAGGAAGAGCTTATAACTGCAAATTATGGCTCAAGGAATCAAATCACAAGGTGGAAAGAGATTAAAGTGATAGAGACATACAAAAAATTGGAAGAAAGAAGAAAGAAAGATCCCTCTGTTCCTAAAAAGCCATATTATCCAGCATCAGAGGTTTCAATCAAACAGACCTTACCAACTAAAAGATCTACTAAACCGACTGTTCCATCTGCTGTTGTTTTGTATCAAACAAAGAGGCAAAACAAATGGATGAAGAAGAACAAGCGCAACAAGAATCCGAATATTTTAAATTGGCCATCAAGCGGATGTTGGTAGAAAATCCTGACTCAACAAAGCTACAAGAAATAGCCTGTAACACTCCGCGTTTTCATAACTTTCCATATTTAGAAACCATTTTTCATATTCCTATTTTTGTAAACTTTGTATCCTGGTATTCGTCGTTTCGTTTTAATCATCGAAAAACCTTTATCTTTAGTCTAATTCGTTAAAAAAATGGTTATTTATTCATGGTTTAATTAACTAAATTAATTGATTTTACTATTTAAAGGTTTATTTTTATAATAATCTAGTTAGCCCCGTTAAACTTTAAAGTTAGAAAAGGATACAAACTAACCCGATTAAATTTAATGGTAAAGATTGGTTCATTTAGAATTTACGTATAACCTTGTAGTTGGTCAACTATGCTATATAACTTAAACTAAGCTAATTCAACTAATTTATCTAAATCCTTCAAAGTTTAGGGGTTAGAATGGTCTTTCCTAAAACTAAAATACATCAAACCCTAATCCTCTTTTATAAACAGCCGACACTTATCCTTCTTCTCCCTCTCATCTTACTATTTTGGTCTGCAGTTGTATACACCACAAACAAATAGTCATCTTCATCAAAAAAAAAAAAAAAAACCCTGCATCAAACCCCTAACCCCCAAGATAAACAGGCGGCACCTACCTGCATCCCCACGCCACCACAACCACCTTCCCTCTCCGCCTCAAACTACCTCAACACCCCCTCCTTCTTCGGCGATGCTCAGCGGTGGCGGAGGAAGTGAGAGAGAGAGAGAGAGAGAGAGAGAGAGAGAGAGAGAGAAAGCAGGCGGCGGCAGCAGACGCCGCAGATGGCGGCGACAGACGCTGGCCACGATGGCGACGGCTCGGGATCGAGCCTGGGTTTCTAGTTGGGTTTTCTGATCTGGATCGGTACGGATTTCCGGTGAGTTTGTTTTTGATTGGGTCACGTTTCTCCGGCGCCAGCATCGGGTTCCGATTCAAGTTTCGATTCAGGTAACGTTTCTAGTTTTACTCGGGATCAGTCTCGGTTCGGTTCTGTTGAATGGTTCCGGTTCGTGAATGGTTCGGATTCGTGTCGGTTTCTCCTCTCGGGTCAAGTGCGGGTCAGATTCATGCTAAGATCTGAGTTGTTTCGGGTTCAAATTTTAATACGGTCAGACCTGGTCAACAGAAGTCGACATCAGTTTCGGGCCTCGTTTCGGTTCGGTCAAAGCTGGTCAACATTGGTCAAACCTGGTCAAACAGTCGGCGGGCCAGTCTCGGTGTTCGGTAAATTCTAAGTCTTGATGCTTATTATATTTCTATGTTAATAAATTAGTATTTCGCGAAATCGATTCCATGTATATCATATAATAAGATTCGCATATATATAAATTTTTGTGAACATTGGGCGAAGATGTTATAACTATTGTTATTGAGTCGTTGAAGTTTGAAATTATAATGATGTTATCGCGAAAACGAATCCTATACAATTTGTTCACAAAAATACATAGAAATTTATATATTTATTGAAAGGTTGCGCTTTGACAAATAATATCGGCAACTTGTGTTGTCGGGATCGTCCAAAAACAGAGGAAACTCTGCCCGATTTTCGTAAAATCCGCGAAACGATAGGTGTTTAATCACAAGTCAAAACCTATCGGATTCATTCAGTTTTATAAAAGTAACCATAATGTACATTTATTTTAATAACGCATTTGTTAACTTTCGTTCTCTTATACGAGGTGACCTCGGTGGCCATCATTCAACCTTCACCATGTTGCGAATATACCAACAGAAGCTTCGCTATATAGTGAGCATACTCGACCTTTTTTTACACTTTAATGCGTTTTGGGGTGCAACATGTATCATTTAACAAAAATTCATATTATACGAAATCAAACATATTCCCGATATGCTTACGTTAGTTATGCACGCTAGTTTCATTTTGTGCATATATGTTATTTGTTACGCTTGTGTTAGTTATACTTGCTAGTTTCAAATTGTATGTCCATGCTATTTCGTTATGCTTAGGTTGTTTAGGTATGCTAGATTCAATTCTAGATATAAAACTTTCAAGTAAAAAACCAAACACACGTAGTTGTCTGAGGGGTTAAATGTAACATTTATCTCTATATAAACAACATTATTCCATCATTCTTAAACCTCCTCAAAGTAGCGGCGGCCCCAAATTTTGCCCTAGACAGGGAGTTATGATCTTGCCTTTAAATTTACAGCCTGCAATACGCTTTTTTTTTTTTTTGTTCACAGTTTTGAAAAAATATAAAGTTTTTTTTTTTTTCTGTGATTAATTTTATATTGTTGCGGTGATGAAAACTCTGATGAGAATTTTTGAGAGTTTAAAGCTCTGTGAAACGTCGACTTATTGTCGATCTGAGCGGTTACCTGAGCAACTAGATTAGTTACGGTTTATGCTTAAGTTTTTTTTTTTTTTTTTTTGAAGTGTGATTTAACATTAATTTTTGTGATTTATGTGACCTGGTTGCTATGATGAAATATCAAATGAGATTATTTGAGAGTTTTGATGCTCTGTGAAACGTCGACGTTTATGTCGATCTGAGCGGTTACCTGAGCAACCAAGTTTCCCTCCCTCTCTCTCTTTTTGTTTTTAGTAAATTACCAGTTTTGTTATTTATGTTTATGTTTGTAGCAAATTGCAATGTCTTTTGTCTTTAAAACTGATTGGTTTTGTGTTTAATGTTTTAACGTTTTATCTTTTAGGTCAAACCCAGTTAAAATTTTTAGTGTGCACTGCACACGAGGGTAGGATAGTCTTTTCCCTCGCCCATTCTATTTCTTTTCCCCATCAATCGTTGTCGGGAAAAGACTATTTTACCCTCATGTGCGGTGCATTTGACATCATTTAACTGAAATTTCTAACTGGGTTTGGTGTAAAGGACAAAACGTACAAGATTTTGAATCATTAAGTACAAAATTAGTCAGTTTTAAAGACAAATGAGATCGTCTGTCGTTTGCTGCAAACATAAAGGACAACTTGTAATTTACTTTTCTTTTTCTTTCTGATCAATTTAATTGCTCTCATATTAGTTTCAGTTTTTTTTATAAGATTTGTGCCTTTTCTAATACAACGTATGTTATATAAATTTCTATTCCAATTTCTACAAAATGAACAACTAAATTAGCGACAGAAGCCAGACGGCAATAAAGCTATATTTTTAGGTATATAAGTAGGGCTGAAAATGACAGAATGATTGTGTTTGTTCATTAAGGAATTAACGTGTTCATGAACACTTATTGAATGAATTATCATGTTTGTGTTTGTTCATTAAGGAAATGAATGTGTTCACAAACGGTTCGCGAATATAAACGAACACAAATAAAGTTGGCAGAAACTAAAGGTGGATGGTGTGAGAGAGCGACGCTAGACTTTGAAGTCCTAATCGTGAAACGGAGGTCGATATTATGTGAATAATGAGAAGGAAAAGGGAACGGTGTAGTGGGAATATGATTTCCTATTTTATTTGTTAGATTGATAAAATTAAGACAAAATTGCACAAATCAACCTTTATGTTATACCTAAACTGCATTTTGTACCTTTCAGTATGAAATCGGCTAAATCCAACCTTTATTTTCATGTTTTGCTACAACGTATAATCTTTAATACAAACGACGTTTGAAATCTTGGTTAAGTCACCTCACATGCAAAGCATGTGAGGGTATTATTGTAATTTCCGCTTTGTTTTTTATATTACAAAATTAAACTCTATCCATAAAATCCCCATCCATAAACCATTGGAATCTGCTTTAATCCCCATCCATAAAATCCGGCAACGTAACTCCCCATCCATAAAATCCGTCGTCGTTCCCCATGACTCTCCATCCATAAACTTTTTCATAATACGATAAAATTGATTGAGAGGATGTGTGCTCTGATTCAAGAATATTTGGTGGGTATGTGAAAATTTGTTGGTGGGTATTTGAAAGCCTTACAAAAAATGAAAATTGTTAGTGGGTATATGAAAATTTGAGTTTTTGATCTGAAATAATATAGGGTTTGTTGAGGTTTTTTGGTGAAACAGGGGCAAATAGTGACGGAACAGTGACACAGGTAGCAGCGGTAGTTTTGTCGGCCATGGCCGCCGTCCCCCCTTGTTTAATTGACGGTGTTGATAATGGTGATGATGAACATGATTTCCGGCGACTGTTTGTGAATCGAAGATTTCAGCTAGGCAAAATCTAAGATTTCAAGTTCAAACGGGTGGGAGAATAAATCTGGTAGTAATTCATCAAAACTCTTATTTCCAAATCCTCATGAATCAACCAATTGAAACTCATTCAACACAATCAGAATAACTAGTAATAATGCCCGTGTGCGTTGCGGCGCGGGTACATCGCAAACATCGAATGAATTAGTCCAAGCGTTATGTGTTGCGTTAACCACACGAAAACGCATGTTTCGACGTATCCGATTGAACTTAATGTAACCTATATAAGCATTGCGATTGGATCCAAACGTTATGTGTTGCGTTAACTACACCAAATCGAATTTATACAATACGATTATAATGTATTCTATATGATCCGAATCATACATATAAAACGTAGCGGGTATAAGGAGAAACAAACATGTGTAAACAAAAGAGATTAATTAGAAATTTTTAAAAAAGGAAAAAAAATACAATTTAACTTCACTCGATTAAGAACAAAAAGTACCAAACAATTATAAAATAAACATAAAATGTATTAGATTTGAACTGACGCGTTCTCAAAAAGTTGACATCGTAATATAGAGCAACTCGAATTTATATCAACAGGTACATAAAAGTAAAATTGTATTATTGCAAATTAATCTAAGTAAGTATATCTTACTTTAACAATTTCAGTATATTATTTAATAAATTTAATAGCAATAATATAGTTGTAACAATGATGGCCTTTATGAAATTTCAATTACTTCAAAATACAGCTGTAACATTGTTGGCATTTTTGAAATTACAATTACTTCAAAAGTTAGTTTAAAATTTAACACTATCCTCGTTCCAAAACCATGTGTTTTCTGTCTCTATGTATACAACCACCATCAGTCATGAGAACACCAATATTTTATAGTTGTTGTAACTATGGGGTCTGATAATATTGATGTTTTTATACTTGAGGGGGTATAAGTGGCAAAAAGAAAGAAAGTGATTCACGAAGACCGTGACACGTGCAGAGGTAGTGCATCGATAAATGATACGCATGCCTGACTTTTCACTCTTTCTTTTAGACCGTGGGGTATGGTGGGGCTTGGGTTGGGCATTGGTTGACACGTGTAATGGGAAAAAAACCCACGCCCATGGGGTATGGTGGGGCTTGGGTTGGGGGCATGAGTTGACACATGACCAATGAGAGCCCGTCATGTCACTTGCTAGCCCGCCCCATGCCCGGCTTCAAACCCACGCCAAAGGGGGTCACGCCCAAACCCAAGCCCCAACCCAAGCCCCCGGGATGGTGGCTTGAGCGTTTTCCCCCAACCCAAGCCTCATACCCCATGTCCTTACACACAGACAGTGCCCCTGATTTTCACCTTTTTATTATTGTTTTTTATCTATTTTTATTTCTGATTCTGATTTTTAACTCAAGTACATATTTTTTATTGGGTATTTAGTACACTTTGTGCACACAGAGCCTCCAACACATCCCTAATCTCCTCAGCCCTCCTCAAATAATCAGTAAACTTTTGTGTAATTCCTTCTTTTAGCTTCCGATTCTTCTCATATTTCAAATGGGTCTTCAAATATTCTAAAGCATTCATGTAAAGAGTTAAAGCTTTTGTACAGCCACCACAACACCACCTCCATCGTCGGCCACCGCGAAGCCATCGTTTGCAACGACAAGGGCGGTTCTAGTGGCTCCGGTGTTTACAACAACAACCTCCAATGATGACGGCTTGAATGAGAAGACGTCGGAGATGAGATAAGGGTGAATTTATGTACTTACCGGTCCGAGCGCCGAACTTGTCCGACCGGCGAACCACCAAATCGCCCGAATCGACGATGGCGTAGGCCATTTCCGGCATTGATTTTTGGATTACCACAGTCCCGATCTAGCATTGCATGTGGTTTTCTCGACCCGGTCTGTGTCGGCTAGGGTTTCACAGTAAGCTTTCGACCTCTTTTCCGATGTTCTAGCTACAATATTTTTTGTTTTCCGGATTTTAAAGACATTCCCGACGTAGCAGGGATTTTCTTAGCAACGATGAAGTGGCTTTAATAGTTGTTGTGAAATCCGATGTCGTGCGGTGCGTGAAGACGGTGGTTGTGTGTATCACGAAAGTTGCCCGGCAAAAAAACGCCGTGTGAAAACAGTATTTGAAGGGTAATTCTGTAATGTAAGACAAAGATCTGAATTGAAGGGTGCCAGTAAGGATAAAATTGTAATTTCGAGAGAGTTGTCGGTGGCCTTTGCCACCGACTTTGTACTTTAAGTCTTTAGGGTAATATCCAAATTTGAGCAACAAACCTGAACATGTAGCGTGGTCAATACAAACAGAATAATATCCAAATTTTCAGGAACTTTAAACGGCTAAACAAATTCGCTGTTGTGGCAAGCAGAGTCGTCAGGGACGATCGGAGCTTGAATGAAGTTATGCCGGACTTTACAGGGACGATCGGAGCTTGAACGAAGTTATGTCGACTTTACATGTTTTCTCTCTCATCTGATCTCTCTTTCTACGCTTTCTCTCTCATCTATCTCACTCTCTAAATACATAAATAAATAAATTGTATTGAAACATTAGAAAAGACCAAGATAAACAAACGAACATGAATGAAGTTTACAAACACATTACCGAACGTTTATGAACACTATCGAACGAACGATACATCTGTTCGTGTTAGTTTATTTAACTAAACGAACAGAATTTTTTGTTCATGTTTGTTCATTTATTAAACAAACGAATGTAAACTAACTTTTCGCCAAGCCGTTCACAAATTTTTCGCCAAAGGTTCAGTTCGTTTACAACCCTATCTATACATATAATAAAAGAAACCAATTAATGGACACGTGTCGATACGAGAGACATATATTTTTTAGTTTTCTTGCCATATATTTATATTTATTTTTATCTTAAAAATTTACAAGTTTTAAAACAATTTATCAAGTTATCCCATATTTTAAGTCGACGTTTATCTATAACTATATCTCTATATTTATATTTATATTTATCTTCTAATATAATCTTTATACTTATCTTTATTATTTTGCGAGTAAATTGCACAAAACTTCCTTTATGTTTACTCAAACTTGCAGGTTCCAGCCTTAATGTTTAAAACTTGCTAAAAACATCCTTTAAGTTTATTTTTGTTGCTGGTTTAATCCTTTATGACTAACCAAGTTAATTATCTCAGTTTATTTCCCTCAGATGCCTAACATGTGAGGATCCCACCATCGTTTGATGACCGACATCAACTGACTCGCAAAATGGAATGGGGATGTGGTGCAAACGCAAAACTGCCTGAAACCTAAGCAAAATTGCCTCTGTTCTCACCGGAGATGTAGTCCAAACACAATTGGATCTCTTAAATTTATGGGGCCATTCACATGGAGCAAGCCCCTTTTCATTCCAAGCTATCAAATCCACTCGGAGGAGAGATCCAGCCTGCGTTTCGCTGACTAAATGCCAAACAAGCCATATTTGCAGGTTGATAGCCTCATGTTAGTTCTGTATGTGAATTCAAATTGAAAAGTACATATCATTTTTTGTAAGAGTAAATTACAAAACTCGTCCTTTATGTATGTCACTTATTGCAAAGTGTGTCCTTTGTCTTCAATAATTACAGAAAACGTACTCGATGTTTGCAAACCCTTACATGTTACGTCCTTTAGCCCTAACTCAATTAGTTTTTAAGGTTAAATGTGACCAAGTAGACCCCACATAAAAGGGTATTTTGGTCATTTTACCTAAATGCTAAAACAAATAATCATAAAAAACAATAAATAAAACAATTTATCTTTCAAATAATGTGTATACTTATATATTATGCAGACATCATACAACATACCCCTCCTTCTCTTCCTTTAACAATCATACCACCACCACAACCCACCTGCCGCCACCGCCACCATGACTCACCTGCCGCTACTGTCACGGCCCCCGACCCGGTTTGACCCGTTTCAGGAGCCGCGGGACAGAAAATCCCGTGGTATTTATTTAACAGCGGAAGATTTCTTCAAGATCTTTTTAGAACTGAAAATTTCCCAATTATTTTATTTCACAACTCGGGATAAAACCTCGGTAATTTACAATCATATGATTTCACTGAGAAATCTTTATTTTTCAAAACATGTTTCTTTATTTTATACTGAGCCACTTCCTTAAGCTTGTAGTGCTTCGCGGCACTTTTCCTGGATCATAACAGATCACCTGAAACATGTTTGAAAAAGGTTTTGTCAGCGGGAAATACTGGTGAATCATTCTTTTTACTAAAACGACTCGTTTGTTATAATTTACAGTATTAAGAGCGATTACAATGTTTCCTGATATCAACCAACTACCCACAGTATTTGTCACTCGAACATCCATTGGTAACCTCAGAGTCCAATGGTGTCTGTGACTATGGTCATATCACCCCTTGGTTACCCCGTTGTCCAATGGTGACGGTTATCAAGTAATGTATACAAAACCCCACATACCTTCTGTAATTTGGTGACTACAAAGACTTAATCCCTGTAATTATAACCTTGAAAATAAACATGATTTTGAAAGTAATTTGATAAAAAGAGAATGACTCACATTGCAGATTTATATGAGCAGAGTTTAGCCTACTGATTAGCCTTTTAACCTAAATTTAATAACATGCACACGAACTCGGTTAGTAACTAATACAACATTTACGATAACTCACGAGATTAAACCTTCACAACGAATGACAAAGTGCGATACTTAAACATCCATCGAATTAACGACGAATGACAAAGCATAAACCCTAATGTGGGCAGCACTTAAACATCCATTGGATAGTTTAATAGATTGGACATTGAATCGTAGCAGCGATCGAGTTAATACCCGGTATCGGAGCAGCGCCTCACTATTAATATATGAAATTTCGACCTTTAGAGCAGTAGAAAGTTGTTTTTGCGTTTGGATTTCGACACCAGTGGACTGTGCATGCAACAATCTATTTATAGCTGAAATTAAGGCCTCACGCGGCCCGCGTAAACCTTCGGCTTGCCTTTACGCGGCCCGCGTGGCCGCCTAGTCTACGACTAGCCTTGATTGGTCATCGGTAGGTTAGCCAGCTGGTCACTACGTGGATCCGGTTATCCGGTCAAACATGTGTTGACGCAACCCGCGTAAGACATAGCTTGTCTTTTACGCGGCCCGCCTGAGACCCAGAATTTTGTTTTTCTTGATTTTTAATATGGTTAGGGGTCCGGGTTTATAATTACGGGTATTTTTAGGAAAATTTTGAGAGTCCTTACATCCTCCCCACCTTATTTAAAATCTCGTCCTCGAGATTTATTGGAATAAGTGAGGATACTTTCGCTTCATCTCTGATTCCAGCTCCCAAGTGTATTCAGGTCCTCTCTTTGAATCCCACTTGACCTTGACAAGTACTAACCGTTTGTGTTTGAGAAACTTCACCTTTCTGTCTTCTATTTGAAGAGGTTTCTCAACAAATTTTAACTTTTCGTTTACCTCTATATCTTGGAGAGGTACTACCAAAGATTCGGATGATAGGCATTTCTTGAGGTTGGATACATGAAATACATCATGTACTCCAGCTAGTTCTTCTGGTAGTTGTAAGCGATAAGCAACTGGTCCTATACGTTGGATTACTGGAAATGGTCCTACGTACCTTGGACTCAGCTTTCCTTTCTTACCGAATCGAACTACTCCTTTCCAAGGTGAAACTTTTAATAGTACTTTGTCTCCTACTTGGAATTCCAACGGCTTCCGTCTATTATCTGCATAACTCTTCTGACGATCTCGAGCCGTCTTCAGTCTTTCCTTGATTTGAGAAATTTTGTCGGTCGTCTCTTGCACTATTTCAGGACCTGACAATTGACTTTCTCCTATTTCTGCCCAACAAACTGGAGTTCTACACTTTCGTCCATACAGTGCCTCGAATAGGGCAGTTTCGATGCTTGAATGATAACTGTTGTTATAGGAGAATTCAATCAAAGGTAAGTGGTCGTCCCAATTTCCACCAAAATCTATCACACATGCTCTAAGCATGTCTTCCAGAGTTTAGATTGTCCTTTCACTTTGTCCGTCGGTTTGAGGATGATATGGAGTGCTTAAATTTAATCGAGTTCCCATTGCTTCTTGGAAACTAGTCCAGAAATGGGAAGTGAAACGACTATCCCTATCCGAAACAATGGAGAGTGGAACTCCATGTAAGGATACTACTTCATCTACATACAACTTTGCCAACCTTTCCATGCTAAAGGTTTCTTTCATAGGTAGAAAATGAGCTGATTTGGTTAATCGATCCACAATTTCCCAAATCGCATCATTACCTTTTCTGGTTTTGGGCAACTTAGTAACAAAATCCATTGTTATGAGTTCCCATTTCCATACAGGCATTTCTAATTGCAGTAGTAGACCTGAAGGTTTCTGGTGTTCGGCCTTTACTTGTGAACAAGTAAGACATTTAGAAACATATCGAGCTATGTCCTTTTTCATTCCTATCCACCAAAAGTTATTTCTTAAGTCTTGGTACATTTTATTGTTTCCAGGGTGCATAGTATACCTAGATTTATGGGCTTCTTCTAGAATATTATTTCTTAATTCTCCCTGTTTAGGTACCCAAATTCTGCTTTTGTGGAATCTCCAAATTCCATCAGCTCCTTGCTCTAATTCTTTTATTCGTCCTTTCATTTCTTCAGCATCATCCTTGATTGCTGTAACTTGAACATTCTTCAATTGTTCCATTAAATCTAATTGTAGATTTAATCTGAGAGCACGGACTCGCTTTTGCTTTTCATGATACTTACGACTTAAGGCATCTGCAAGTACATTTGCCTTACCTTCGTGATACTGAATATCACAGTCGTAGTCACTTAGGATTTCCATCCATCTCCTTTGCCTCATGTTTAATTCTTTTTGCCCAAATATATATCTTAAACTCTTATGATCTGTATAGATAGTAAATTTACTACCGTACAGATAATGTCTCCAAATCTTAAGGGCAAAAATTATGGCTCCTAATTCTAAATCATGAGTCGTATAGTTTTCTTCGTGCTTTTTCAATTGTCTTGAAGCATACGCAATTACCTTCTTGCGTTGCATTAGCACACATCCTAATCCTAGTTTTGAAGCATCACAGTAAACTTCAAAATCTTCAGTCCCTTCTGGTAAAGCTAGGATTGGAGCATTTGTTAACTTTTGCTTTAGAATCCTAAAAGCTTCTTCTTGCTTAGGTCCCCATTCAAACTTAACTGCTTTACAGGTTAGCTTAGTTAATGGTACAGCTATCTTGGAAAAATCCTTAATAAACCGTCTATAGTATCCGGCTAAACCTATAAAACTTCTAATTTCCATTGCGGATTGCGGAACCTTCCATTTGGTAATTGCCTCTATCTTAGCAGGATCTACATGAATGCCTTCGTGATTCAGCATGTGACCTAAGAATTGCACTTCTTGTAGCCAAAATTCACACTTCGAGAATTTAGCGTAAAGCTTTTCTTTTCTTAACAAAGTTAAGAGTGCATGCAAGTGCTGACAATGTTCGTCCTGATTTTTGGAATAAATAAGTATATCGTCGATAAAAATAATTACAAATTTATCCAAGTACGGTTTACAGATCCTATTCATCATGTCCATGAATGCTGCAGGTGCATTCGTTAAACCGAAGGGCAAGACTGTAAACTCGTAATGACCATACCTAGTTCTGAAAGCAGTTTTAGGTATGTCTTCTTCTTGTACCTTTAATTGATGATATCTGGAGCGTAAATCTATCTTAGAAAAGTATCTAGCTCCTTGAAGTTGATCAAATAGATCATCAATCCTAGGTAATGGGTATCGATTCTTAATTGTAACCTTATTCAATTCTCTATAATCGATACACATTCGCAGCGACCCGTCCTTTTTCTTTACAAACAACACTGGTGCTCCCCACGGGGATGAACTAGGTTGTATGAAACCTTTACTTAGTAGTTCATCTAATTGCTTTTTCAGTTCTAACATTTCTGTGGGTGCTAACCGATAAGGTGCCTTGGCTATCGGTGTAGTTCCTGGAATTAGATGAATCCTAAATTCTACTTCCATGTCGGGTGGTAATCCTGGTAACTCTTCTGGAAATACATCTGGGTATTCTAAGACTATAGGAATCTCATTAAGTTCTTTACCTTTAGTGCTAATGATTACCGAAATCATATACACTATTCATCGTTTTCGTTCATAACTAGCAAATTTCATTACTGATATGAACTTCATGGGTTTTCGCAGCATGTCCCCTGTAACCATGATTACTTCTCCGGTAGGTGCACGAATTTCTATGGAGTTCTGGTCACAAAGGATTCGAGCATGGTTGGCTACTAACCAATCCATTCCTAATACAACATCGAACCCAGCTAAATTCATTGGTAATAGGTTTGCATGAAATTTATGACCTGAAAGTTCTATATTTTCCTATTGAGTTCTGGTCACAAAGGATTCGAGCATGGTTGGATACTAACCAATCCATTCCTAATACAACATCGAACCCAGCTAAATTCATTGGTAATAGGTTTGCATGAAATTTATGACCTGAAAGTTCTATATTTTCTTTTTGCAAAACCTTATCTATACTAACTGAATTCCCATCTGCCGTTTCGACTGTAAAAATTTGCCAAAGGTTGGTTAAGGGTAAATTAAGAGCTTGGCATAACGAAGTATTGATAACACTTTGGTTTGCACCAGAGTCAAATAATACTTTTGCATACATGTTGTGAACTAAGAACGTACCAGCTATCACATCTGGAATGAGTTCTGCTTCTTGAGTGGTCAGCTGGAATGCTCTGACATTCTTTTTAGTAGCTCCGTCGGCCGTCTTGGCTTTGTTGTCTGCTGGTTTAACCAATTTAGGACATTCTGTTGTGAAATGCCCTGCTTCGCCACAGTTAAAGCAGATTCTTGTTTTCTTTCTGCAGTCTTCTTCACGATATCCTATGGCTTTGCAAAAATTGCAGGTCACATTACATCTTCCATAATGTTTTTTTCTGCAATTCCTGCAGAACGGCGGAGTTGAAGATTGCCCCGTTTCTCTTCTCTTGAAGCTGCTATTATTACCCGTACGAACTCCTTGGGTAATTTTCTGAGCCAGTTCCTTTTTCCTATTTTCATCTCTTGTGCGTACTAGCTCGTCAGTTAGGGTGTTAGCTAATTCTACCGCATCGTCAATAGTACGAGGTCTCGCAGCTTTAACGATGTTACGGATTTCGCTAATTAATCCCCAAATATAGCGAGAAATGAGTACCGGTTCTGGCGAAGCCAGTGTTGGTACAACTCTAGCATATTCAAAGAATGTCGAAGTATACCCACGATAATCTACCCCCATCATTCGATGATTTAGGAACTTATTCGCCATTTGATCTTTTTCATATTCGGGACAGAATTTTCTTTCTACAAGACTCTTAAATTCTTTCCAGTTCATGGCATAGGCTTTATTTCTTCCTTTGGCTTGAAGTACTGTATTCCACCATTCTAGCGCCCCTTCCTTGAACAGATTTGACGCGTACATGACCTTATCGTCCTTGTTATATTTACTTATTGTAATCACTGCCTCGGTTTTCTCTAACCAACGCAGTGCCGTAGTTGCTCCTTCATTGCCTGCAAACTCAGCGGGTTTACAAGCAAGAAATTCTATGTAAGTGCAACCTGGCGTTGCAGCTTTCATTTTCTTAGGGAGCGGAGCCTACCGTGAATCATTATCGTGATTGGTATGATTACCGCCTCCGTTTACGCTATTACTGAAGTTATCTTCAGAAATACGTTTGCTAGGAATGAGTTGTTGAGGTTCAACAGGTTTCTGGGCAGCAACAAGTATTGCTGGAATAGCATTAGCTATTCCTTGAGCAATAATATTTTCTATATCTTGCCTAGTCATAAATTGGTTCTCCTGATGTTGCTCAGATTGATTAACCTCATTAACTGGTTCATTATTAGCGTTTTCCATCTGATAATTAATATATGTAATTTATTAGTATCGAATAAATAACAATTATACACAAAATAATCATACAAATTACACAACACATATATAGCCAAAACTATCGATTTCTCGATTCCCATTTTTATATGTTATATATTATGCATCATTACACACCTTTTATCTTACAAAGTTTTATTTGTAGTTATTTTACAAGATTATGTTTTTTTCTATTTATTATACAACCACAGTTTCACAAACCCACTATTCTTCGTCAGTTGGTATTTCAGTAACGACGTTCCCTCTCGTCGTATTTCCAGGAGATTTGTTCTCCTACTTCCCTGATCCTATTTCCTACATCCACCAGCTCCTCTCCAAAGTGGCGGAGTTCAGCTAAATTTTCATTGCTCATTGGTGGGTTTGGTATAGGTTCCGGGCCGAACTGAGGGAGAAAGGAATAAGGACTGTTGAGAAGGTTTTGGAACTGCCAATCATTGGTCCACCACTCATCCATTCCTAGAGATTGGGTGTGGATTATAGGTTCTGGGATTGCGGGTTCCAAGTTCATTGGTAATTGAGTTTCAGCAGGATAAGGGTAAAGATTATTATTAATAGGCCTGACGACATCACAGCTCGCCAATGCACGATCCAATTCCTCCTGAAATGGTAACTCCTCAATTTGTCTAGAACTTTCCCCAATTTCTACCTTGGTTTATCTAGAACCTTCCCCAAACTCCATTTCCATTTGCCTAGAATATTCCCCAAACTACATTTCCATCTGCCTAGAACTTTCCCCGACTTCAATCCCCTTCCCTTTGTCTAAGGGATTTTCTATTTTGGGAATCTTCCTGGTGGCGGGTTTCCTTCTGCGCACACGCCTCCATCCCACAAATCTTCTCTTTTTCTTAGGCTTGGATTTTTCCGGAGGTGGAGCGTTGAATTCCATAGGTTCTTCTATATCAGGTATATACCTATTAAAATCTCTGGAAACCTCTATTTTCACCGGATAGAGATTTAAATTCTGAAGGGCTTCAGACAAGTCATTCATGCTGTTTAGCATATATGCAAAATACACAAAAAATGCTAAGTTAAAATTTTATAACAAATTTCATAATTAACTTTTAAATATTTTTGTATACCATGTGTCTAATTTATTATAAAGACAATTGAAAATTAAAACACAACGGGGTTTACTGTAAATTTATTTATTTACTATATCAGTTTTCTGGATTGTAGGTGATAAGGTGCTAAAACTTGAATTAGGTGTATTTAAAGATTTGCATTTACTGCTACAGTGGCTAGCATATAAAGATCTGCTCATTTTTCATCTAACTTGTCTTCCCATGGTGGGTTACTGCCTAGTTCTTGGGTTTTCTGATTAACTCTCTTTTCTTTTGATTGTGATTTCTTTCTTTTCTCCTGACTTTTCCTAATAATCAAACTTCTTTTATTAGGAGAAAGTGGTTCCTCATATTGTGCCTTTCGGACAAATATTCCTTCTTCAGGATTTGCATAGTGTTTTGAGGAATTTGTTTGGGATGAACTTCCCTTCTTGTTTGATGACCTATCTAATTTAAGATAGATGTTTGAAAGCTTTTGCTTACCCATACTGTACAAAATATTCAAATAATAAACATATAATCATAGAATAGCAATTAGTAGAATTAAGTATTTTCTAAATACTTAATTGGCTTAAATCAGTGGCTCTGATACCACCTTTTTCTGTCACGGCCCCCGACCCGGTTTGACCCGTTTCAGGAGCCGCGGGACAGAAAATCCCGTGGTATTTATTTAACAGCGGAAGATTTCTTCAGGATCTTTTTAGAACTGAAAATTTCCCAATTATTTTATTTCACAACTCGGGATAAAACCCCGGTAATTTACAATCATATGATTTCACTGAGAAATCTTTATTTTTCAAAACATGTTTCTTTATTTTATACTGAGCCACTACCTTAAGCGTGTAGTGCTTCGCGACACTTTTCCTGGATCATAACAGATCACCTGAAACATGTTTGAAAAAGGTTTTGTCAGCGGGAAATACTGGTGAACCATTCTTTTTACTAAAACGACTCGTTTGTTATAATTTACAGTATTAAGAGCGATTACAATGTTTCCTGATATCAACCAACTACCCACAGTATTTGTCACTCGAACTTCCATCGGTAACCTCAGAGTCCAATGGTGTCTGTGACTATGGTCATATCACCCCTTGGCTACCCCGTTATCCAATGGTGACGGTTATCAAGTAATGTATACAAAACCCCACATACCGGCTGTAATTTGGTGACTACAAAGACTTAATCCCTGTAATTATAACCTTGAAAATAAACATGATTTTGAAAGTAATTTGATAAAAAGAGAATGACTCACATTGCAGATTTATATGAGCAGAGCTTAGCCTACTGATTAGCCTTTTAACCTAAATTTAATAACATGCACACGAACTCGGTTAGTAACTAATACAGCATTTACGATAACTCACGAGATTAAACCTTCACAACGAATGACAAAGTGCGATACTTAAACATCCATCGAATTAACGACGAATGACAAAGCATAAACCCTAATGTGGGCAGCACTTAAACATCCATTGGATAGTTTAATCGATCGGACATTGAATCGTAGCAGCGATCGAGTTAATACCCGGTATCGGAGCAGCGCCTCACTATTAATATATGAAATTTCGACCTTTAGAGCAGTAGAAAGTTGTTTTTGCGTTTGGATTTCGACACCAGTGGACTGTGCATGCAACAATCTATTTATAGCTGAAATTAAGGCCTCACGCGGCCCGCGTAAACCTTCGGCTTGCCTTTACGCGGCCCGCGTGGCCGCCAAGTCTACGACTAGCCTTGATTGGTCATCGGTAGGTTAGCCAGCTGGTCACTACGTGGATCCGGTTATCCTGTCAAACATGTGTTGACGCGGCCCGCGTAAGACATAGCTTGTCTTTTACGCGGCCCGCCTGAGACCCATAATTTTGTTTTTCTTGATTTTTAATATGGTTTAGGGTTTCAGGGGTCCGGGTTTATAATTACGGGTATTTTTAGGAAAATTTTGAGAGTCCTTACAGCTACGCCACCCACCTGTTGTATCTCTCTCTCTCTCTCTCTAACAGTTCTACCAGATCTGAATCCTAATTTTTCATTTTTTTTTGCAGTAAGAAAATCAAAACCACATAACTACAAGAAGTGAAAAACAAGTACCTGTAATCCCAAATTTGAAAGCCTGATTTGTAAAGTATGAAGTGAAAAGTCTCCCAGTAGTTAAACACTTCATCACAGTCATGAATAATATTAGTAACTGCACTCATATACCTCAATAACCCTAGGGCAAATATAGGAAATGTCCATTATAAGCCTTTCTCCACCTCAGGCTCTGGTTTCTCCGGCGGCTTATCTACCTTTGTATAACTGTCAGTTGATGTTGACGGTAGCAATTGATCGGATTCCGACTGACGCCGTTGGCTTGTTGGATTACAAAACCAAATCGAAACCCCCAAATCTGGTGATGATGATGAACTCTGTTTCGAAACTGTAACATCCCGAAAATATAAAACATTATATCAGAATTATAAAGCCTAAATAAATGGGAGTTTACTAACTAGGAATTTTAACCTAGTTAGTTAACTAGTCTAGAAATAGCTTATAGAGTGATTAAAAAGCTATCAAACTATATGTTGAACAAAATAGAGGGACCATAGTTGTTAACTCTAAAACTTAATTAAAATTTAACAAATAAAAATAAACCAAACACCCCAAACCAGGGTGTTGGTCGATCAAGAAGAGGCAGGGGGCGACACCCCCCATTCCAAAAACCTTAATCTCACAAAACAATCAAATTGAGGGCTCAAATCTGATCAAAAACAAAATCTGAACATAGAATAGTGATCCTCATCACAAGAGGATTACAAGGTATGTAAAAATTTGTGTTAATCCCTTGTTTGAAATTCTCATGATTTTGGAAAATCTAAAATTAGATGTTGCATGTGTGTTGTTTGATTTGATTAGAGATAATGTAGTGTCTAGAAGTGAAACCTAGACAACCACATGTGAAATCATGTCCAAATTCAGGAAATTTGCATGAACACCTTGAAGGTGGGTTATGGGTTTTACAAGATGAAGATGAACACTAGGGTTTAGGATGATTATTCTAGTGTAATTTGATTGTTGAAAGTGATTCTAGAATGATATGATGATTAAAAACACTATAGGAGGGCTCTATTGTTGTCAAGTTAGCTAATTAGTAAGCTAAGAAGTTGATTACTAAAGATATAAAAATTCTGCATATGAAGTGTTTGTTGAAATGCCTCAAAGAAAGCTTGAAAACTAGAATTTTGTAGTTAAAACACCTAATCGTGATGTTTTGACTAATTTGTGAAATGTGGTTACAAAGAGTTCTAAACATGTATTGCAATTGAACTCTATAGGACAAGATACCGGAACGTCAAGTGGACAAGCCGGTGGGGACTCACGGTTGAAGGGCGTGCGCTAAGGTATGTAACTTGACCCGTTACATTTATTTCTCGGATGATTCAAATATGAAAGTTAATCTTGAATAAGAGTTGTTTCGAATTAAGCATTGAAGTCGTTACATTGATTGATTTATTAAAATTCAGTTGGTTCGCGTTGGTAGTCATCATATAGGAGGATTTCCTTAGACGAGCCAAACGGGTCAATTAATCAAGAGGAACATGATTTATGTATACTCCGGAATATGATGAATAGTGTTATGTTATTAGTTGATATTTATCACATTATTAGAAATACTAGAAATTGGATGATATGGGTTGATAGAAAAGCAAATTACAAGAATTGTGTGAATGAGATGAGTTAATAAAACAAAACATTGATTTCCAGTTCTTACCGTAAATTACGGTCTTACCATAATTTACGGTAATGGTTAGACATGTTACGGTGCATCTCTACTGGTTTACGGTAACCAGGAATTCTTAAGGCACACCGTAAATTACGGTGAGACCGTAATTTACGGTGAACCCAGAATAGTTGTTCTATGTTTATTATTTCAAGTGTGATGTTTATCATTGTGATTTCGTTTTACAATAACGATCAAAACTAACGAGTTTAACGTTTTGATCATAGGAAATTAGTGAAGCTTACGGATGGCGATCAAGTGATAAAGTGAAGAACCGAACACTCGATTTAGAAGCTTCCGCAATGTTTTAAATCTTTTGTAGTCTTTGTGTATGGGTTATAAACACACGTTTAAACAAATTTTGAAATGATGTAATTTAGTCATTAGTTGACTAAGGTCTTGTTACTCATGAACTTCGTTAATGAAAGCCATGTAATTTTTATCTAATTTTGTTAAAAATTAAGGATAAAACTTTAGGGTGTTACAAGTTGGTATTAGAGCCAGGTTGTCAATAAGTGTTCGGTTCAAGCTTGATCGATCGTCCGGTAAGAATTAACTTGTTTTGTTACTAATTATGTACTATGTATAAAATGAGAAATGAACAAATATGCATGAAAAGAGCGAGTAAGCTCACTCAAAAACAAGAAATGCATGAAACAAGAATGATTAAATCAAGTTACGGACTTGATTGAATAGAAACAAGAATTATTAAATCAAGTTACGGACTTGATTGAATAGAAACAAGAATTATTAAATCAAGTTACGAACTTGATTGAATTGAAACAAGAATGATTAAATCAAGTTATGAACTTGATTAAATAAAAAACAAGTAAAGCATGTGTTATAAATGGAATGTTTAACAATCTATGTAAACATTTCAGAAATCGAGATGGCTGATGGAGGCAATGATAATGCGGTGCCAAGAGTCACCGAACAAGTGAGGGAAGTGATTGCCGAAGAGGTTGGAAAGGCGATCGAAAACAGTTTGTCGGGCTTTATTGATAAAATCCAAAACACGGTTTTATCAATAGTAGAAGATAGAATCAAGAAACTGGAAGATGATTCAAATGTAGCAAAGGAAAAGCGTGGAGGACGAAAGCCTTGTTCATACAAGGAATTCATGGCTTGTAAGCCACCAACATATAATGGGGAGGTTGACCCAATAGTGTGCCAACGATGGCTAAGTGACATCGAAGGGGTATTCGAGAGAACCCATTGTGACGAAGAAGACTACGTAGCCTTTGGTACGGGTCAACTAAGGAGTCAAGCGAAAGATTGGTGGGATAACAAAAAGAAGGAGATTGGAAGTGAAGCGGCTAAGGCCATGACTTGGGAGGAGTTTAAGACGCCGTTTCTTAAACACCATAGTCCCAAGGCAGTCATAAATAAAATCAAGGAAGAATTCATGCAACTCAGACACAAAGGTGAATCCATAGACAAGATCACGGGGATGTTTATGGACAAGATGAAGTTCTGTGATGATTTGATAACGAATGAAGAGCAAAAGGTCTATTATTATCATAACATGCTAAGCGCGAAGTATAGAGAATTCATAACCCCTTCAAAGTACGAGACCCTTACCGAGATTGTTAATGCTGCTCGGGAAAGGGAGATCGAATTGAAAAAGAGTATAGAACGGGGTGAACGAAGGGCACAAGATGTGAATCCAAGCCCTACCAAGAAAGCAAGAACTAATGAAACAGCAAAGAAGTCAGATGCTAAAGGTAGTACACCAGGTTGCAAAATTTGTGGGAAAAATCATAAGGGTGAATGCCGTTACAAGGATAAGCCTTGTCCTATATGCAAGAAAACGGGACATATGGCTATGTCATGCCCGGAGAAAGTGACGGTTTGTTACAACTGTTATCGAACGGGTCACAAGAAGTCGGAATGCCCGGAACTGGTTGGAAAGAAGGATGGGCAAGAACCGAAAGGTGAAGCCCCGAAAGCAAAGGCAAGATCTTTCCAACTAACTGCTGCAGAAGCAAAGGTTGAACCTGACGTGGTCTCAGGTATATTTGCCGTAAATTCAATTCCCGCACACGTGTTATTTGATACGGGTGCGAATAAATCCTTTGTTTCATATGGGTTTATTCGACATCCTTCATTTGTTCTAACTAAATTACCTGTGCCTTTAGAAGTAGAGATAGGAAATAACAAAAGCTTTATTGTTTGTGATGTATGTGAAAATTGTAAACTGAGCATCGATGATGAAGAATATTTGATAAACCTAATCCCAATGTCGATGGGAGAATTCCAAGTAGTTGTGGGGATGGATTGGCTATCTCAATACCATGCAAAGGTCGTGTGTTTTCGCAAAGAGATAAAACTAACATCTCCAAGCGGAAAACACGTCACCGTTTATGGCGAAAAACGAGGCAACCCCATAGTATGTTCGATGTTGAAAGCTCACAAGCTCATGAAGCGAGGATGCAAGGCATTCTTAATTTATGCAAATGAGACCGAGAAAGAATCACGAAAGATTGGAGATGTACCGGTAGTACGAGATTATGAAGATGTTTTTCCGGAAGAATTACCGGGGATACCGCCTGAACGGGAAGTAGAGTTCGGGATCGAATTGATTCCGGGCGCGAAACCTGTAGCAAAAGCCCCGTACCGACTTGCACCGTCGGAACTACAAGAGTTGATGTCCCAAATCCAAGACCTGCTTGATAAGGGATTCATAAGGCCGAGTGTGTCTCCTTGGGGCGCACCGGTATTGTTCGTGAGGAAGAAGGACGGGAGCATGCGTATGTGTATTGATTATCGGGAGTTAAACAAACTCACGGTAAAGAACCGATACCCGCTCCCGAGGATAGATGATTTATTCGACCAACTACAAGGTGCGAATTGGTTTTCCAAAATTGACCTTAGATCGGGGTATCATCAACTAAAGGTCAAAGAAGAAGATGTGCCGAAGACGGCTTTCCGCACAAGATACGGACATTACGAATTTCTCGTGATGTCATTTGGGCTAACAAATGCGCCCGCGGCTTTCATGGACCTCATGAACCGGGTTTGCAATCCAATGTTGGATAAATCGGTCATCGTGTTTATCGATGATATCTTGGTGTACTCGAAAAGTGAAGCTGAACACGCACACCACTTACAAGAAGTGTTAGAGACACTTAGACAAGAGAAGTTATATGCAAAATTCTCTAAATGTGCCTTTTGGTTACGAGAGGTTCAATTTTTAGGCCATGTCATAAATGCCGACGGAGTTTTGGTGGATCCGTCAAAGATTGAGGCTGTGTCAAAATGGAATCCTCCAAAGAATCCTTCTGAAATTAGAAGCTTTTTGGGACTCGCGGGATACTATAGGAGATTCATCCAAGACTTCTCCAAGATTGCGTCACCGCTAACAAAGCTAACCCAAAAGAAAGCAAAGTTTATTTGGGGAATCGATCAAGAAAAAGCGTTTCAAACGCTAAAGGAAAAGCTAACTCAAGCTCCGGTACTGACATTGCCGGACGGAGTCGAAGACATGGTGGTTTATTCTGATGCTTCTCTATCAGGACTCGGTTGCGTGCTGATGCAACGGGGCAAGGTAATAGCCTATGCCTCGAGATAATTGAAGATACACGAGAAGAAATATCCCACACACGATCTCGAGTTGGCGGCGGTAGTGTTTGCATTAAAAATATGGAGGCACTACTTGTATGGGGTAAAGTGCACCATATTCACCGACCACAAGAGTTTGAAATACTTCTTCGATCAGAAGGAGTTAAATATGCGACAAAGGCGATGGTTGGAAACGGTGAAGGATTATGATTGTGAGATACACTATCACCCCGGAAAGGCAAATGTGGTAGCGGATGCTCTAAGCAGAAAAGCGGACTATGTCCCAATACGAGTGAGATCGATGCAACTCGTGGTAACCTCGGGTATACTTGAACGTATTCGAGAAGCACAATTAGAAGCAGTAAAAGAAGAGAATTGGAAGAAGGAAAGAATAATTGGGCAGTTGAAAGACTTGTCGGATGGAAATCACGGGTTAAAGACTCGATCCGGAAGGATATGGGTCCCACATACCTGTGGAGTAAAGGCGCTTCTACTTGATGAAGCTCATAAATCCCGTTATTCAATTCATCCGGGTGCGACCAAGATGTACAATGATTTGAAACAAAATTATTGGTGGCCCGGAATGAAGAGGGATGTGGCAAAGTATGTGGAAAAATGCTTGACATGCTTACAAGTCAAGGCGGAGCATCAGAAACCCTATGGCAAACTCCAACCGTTAGAAATTCCGGTTTGGAAATGGGAACATATTACAATGGACCTGTTAACCAAGTTGCCTAAGACGAATCGTGGTTTTGATGCAATATGGGTAGTGGTGGATAGATTGACGAAAAGTGCTCACTTCATTCCGATTCGTGAGACTTATACGTCAGAAAAGATGTCAGAAGTCTATACCAATGAAATCATAGCACGTCATGGAGTGCCGGTGTCCATTGTGTCTGATAGGGATACCCGGTTTACTTCGAATTTCTGGCGTGATTTCCAAGAACAAATGGGGACCAAATTGTTCATTAGCACTGCGTACCATCCTCAAACAGATGGACAAAGTGAAAGAACGATACAAATATTGGGAGACATGCTACGGGCATGCATAATCCACTTTGGAGGCAGTTGGGATGTTCACCTACCGTTAGTCGAGTTTTCGTATAACAACAGTTACCAATCTAGTATTAAAATGGCACCATACGAACTGCTTTACGGTAGGAAGTGTCGAACCCCGGTTTGTTGGGGTGAAGTGGGTCCACGTGAACTTGCCCACCAAGACATAGTACGAGCCACGAACGAAAAGATCGATAAAGTTCGGGCACACTTGAAAGCGGCTCAAGACAGGCAAAAGGCGTATGTTGATAAAAGGAAAAGGCCAATTGAATTTCAAGTCGGTGACAGGGTCATGCTAAAAGTGTCCCCATGGAAAGGTGTTATTAGATTTAGAAAGAAGGGGAAGTTAAGCCCAAGGTTTATCGGGCCATTTAAAATTATCGGAAGAGTTGGCAAGGTAGCTTACCGTCTTGAACTACCGGAGGAGCTGAGTGGGATCCATGGCACGTTTCATGTATCGCAATTAAGAAAGTACCTAGCAGACGAAACGACATATATCCATTACGACGATATCGAAGTGGATAATAGTCTAAATTATGTGGTGAGACCGGTTGAAATTTTAGACAGAAAGGTCAAACGTTTACGAAATAAACAAATTGACCAAGTCAAAGTCAAATGGGAGCATAGGAAAGGTTCGGACACTACATGGGAGTCCGAAGAGGAGATGCGACGTCTTCACCCTACATTATTTGGTACGTATTTTGGTTTCGGGGATGAAACCCTTTTAAGGGGGATGGACTTGTAACATCCCGAAAATATAAAACATTATATCAGAATTATAAAGCCTAAATAAATGGGAGTTTACTAACTAGGAATTTTAACCTAGTTAGTTAACTAGTCTAGAAATAGCTTATAGAGTGATTAAAAAGCTATCAAACTATATGTTGAACAAAATAGAGGGACCATAGTTGTTAACTCTAAAACTTAATTAAAATTTAACAAATAAAAATAAACCAAACACCCCAAACCAGGGTGTTGGTCGATCAAGAAGAGGCAGGGGGCGACACCCCCCATTCCAAAAACCTTAATCTCACAAAACAATCAAATTGAGGGCTCAAATCTGATCAAAAACAAAATCTGAACATAGAATAGTGATCCTCATCACAAGAGGATTACAAGGTATGTAAAAATTTGTGTTAATCCCTTGTTTGAAATTCTCATGATTTTGGAAAATCTAAAATTAGATGTTGCATGTGTGTTGTTTGATTTGATTAGAGATAATGTAGTGTCTAGAAGTGAAACCTAGACAACCACATGTGAAATCATGTCCAAATTCAGGAAATTTGCATGAACACCTTGAAGGTGGGTTATGGGTTTTACAAGATGAAGATGAACACTAGGGTTTAGGATGATTATTCTAGTGTAATTTGATTGTTGAAAGTGATTCCAGAATGATATGATGATTAAAAACACTATAGGAGGGCTCTATTGTTGTCAAGTTAGCTAATTAGTAAGCTAAGAAGTTGATTACTAAAGATATAAAAATTCTGCATATGAAGTGTTTGTTGAAATGCCTCAAAGAAAGCTTGAAAACTAGAATTTTGTAGTTAAAATACCTAATCGTGATGTTTTGACTAATTTGTGAAATGTGGTTACAAAGAGTTCTAAACATGTATTGCAATTGAACTCTATAGGACAAGATACCGGAACGTCAAGTGGACAAGCCGGTGGGGACTCACGGTTGAAGGGCGTGCGCTAAGGTATGTAACTTGACCCGTTACATTTATTTCTCGGATGATTCAAATATGAAAGTTAATCTTGAATAAGAGTTGTTTCGAATTAAGCATTGAAGTCGTTACATTGATTGATTTATTAAAATTCAGTTGGTTCGCGTTGGTAGTCGTCATATAGGAGGATTTCCTTAGACGAGCCAAACGGGTCAATTAATCAAGAGGAACATGATTTATGTATACTCCGGAATATGATGAATAGTGTTATGTTATTAGTTGATATTTATCACATTATTAGAAATACTAGAAATTGGATGATATGGGTTGATAGAAAAGCAAATTACAAGAATTGTGTGAATGAGATGAGTTAATAAAACAAAACATTGATTTCCAGTTCTTACCATAAATTACGGTCTTACCGTAATTTACGGTAATGGTTAGACATGTTACGGTGCATCTCTACTGGTTTACGGTAACCAGGAATTCTTAAGGCACACCGTAAATTACGGTGAGACCGTAATTTACGGTGAACCCAGAATAGTTGTTCTATGTTTATTATTTCAAGTGTGATGTTTATCATTGTGATTTCGTTTTACAATAACGATCAAAACTAACGAGTTTAACGTTTTGATCATAGGAAATTAGTGAAGCTTACGGATGGCGATCAAGTGATAAAGTGAAGAACCGAACACTCGATTTAGAAGCTTCCGCAATGTTTTAAATCTTTTGTAGTCTTTGTGTATGGGTTATAAACACACGTTTAAACAAATTTTGAAATGATGTAATTTAGTCATTAGTTGACTAAGGTCTTGTTACTCATGAACTTCGTTAATGAAAGCCATGTAATTTTTATCTAATTTTGTTAAAAATTAAGGATAAAACTTTAGGGTGTTACAGAAACCCCCAAATCTGTGCGATAAATCTATTTCGAAACCCCCAAATCTGTGCGATAAATCTGTTTCGAAACCCCTGAAATGGCAATGGAACGATGTTGGTTATCTGGAGATGAACAAATCTGATAGAGATGGTGCGTGGTATCTAGCCGGAGAAGGTGATGGTGGTTGATTTCAAGTGACGTCATTGGTTACAAGGATGGTGGTGAAATTGGTGGTAGGTGGTAGGTGAATGGTGGTCATGGTGGTTGTGGTTGTGGTGGGGGGAGGTGGTGGGAGACGGTGGGAGTAGGTGGTGGTGGTGGTTGTAGGGAAGTTATAGAGAGATAGAGATAGAGATGTCTGTATGTAATTTATTATTTTTTTATGATTATTTATTTTAACATTTATGGTAAAATGACTAAGATACCCTCATGTGTGGTCCAATTGTTCAGACTTAACCATGAAAATTAACCGAGTTAGGGCTAAAGGACGTAACATGTAAGGGTTTGCAAACATCGAGTATGTTTTCAATAATTATTGAAGACAAAGGACATAGTTTGCAATAAATGACATACATAAAGGATGATTTTTGTAATTTACTCTTTTTTGTAATTGTTTTCCTCTTTAGTTTTGATTACTTGATTGAGATAACATGTATTAAGTAGGGAAGAATAAAAACTAATATTTATGTACAAAGCGATGGGTCATGAATGGGGAAAGAAGAAATAAGTGGATTTAATGGACTTTTGTAATACACAAGTTTATAACCTAATAATAGAAAAATAAAAATAAAAACAGAGTAAAATGTTCTAATATGTAAATAGTATATCAAAGTTCTTTTTTACCAAAAACGTATTTTGACGACTGTGTGTGTTAACTGATTACATTATATTTCTCCAAGTCGTGTAGTACACGTGCTTATTTAACTCATGTTATACACGGGTAATTAAAGATGTAACTTTTTTATTATATAAAAATATATTTAATCAACCCGTGTAATACACGGGGTTCTAACCTAGTATATAAATGAACATAAACTAACTTTTCGCTAAAGGTTTCGTTCATTTACAACCCTGTATATAAATCACTATTTTTATATTAGAGTAAATTACAAGTTTTGTCCTTTATGTATGTCCCAAATTGCAAGCGTTGTCCTTTGTCTTTAAAATTGATGAGTTTTGTCCTTAATGTTTGCAAATCTTGCACGTTATGTCCTTTAGGCCAAACCCAGTTAGATTTTTTGGTTAAAACTGATCATGTGCAAGGCACATGAGGGTACTATTGTAATTTCACCATTTAAGGGGCTATTATGTAACTAATATATAGATTGGGACTATTTTGTAAAAATAGAAAATATATTAAATTAAAACCTGCACTCTCTCTCTTCCTCCCTCACACTCTCTCGCTCCCTTCTCTCTCTCTTCTCTCTCCATCTGCGGAGGAGATGCACCACCACCGCCGCCGTGCTCCTCCGCCACTGCAGACCAAATTTGGCCCGAAAAATCCACCACAACCTCCTTCGCAGATCTAAACCCTAGGCGGCGGCTAGGGTTCCGCCGTGACGATAAGCGGCGGTCACGATTGTTTGGTGCTTCGAGATTCTAAAGCTTCTTTCTCTCTCTTCTTGTGCTTCTTGATTTTTTCCTTTAACTGTAACTCTTTCTTTCTACACATTTGAATACATATGGTTTGTCATGGTGGTGACCGGTGGGGTAGGCTAGATGTTGACATTTGTTTTGTCAAAAAATATTAATACATCTCCCTGATCCACTTTCGTTATAAATGTTTGATATTTATAAATGTTCGATACTGATTGGTGGTGGTATCAAAGTGGCCGGAATCATTTTTTTGTTGAGTTGGTTTTTTGGGGATTTTTTATTTTGGGGGTGTTTGAGTGGCAGAAACTTTCAATGGAGGTGTCTTGGGGTGGTGGTGGAGGTGGTTGTGGGGGTTGAAAGGATTATTAAATTTGAGCGGCGATGGGGGTTTGGGTGGTGTCTAACAGGTGGTGGTGGGTGTTTCTGGTGGCGGATAGTGGTGGTTAGGTGTTTCCGAGTTGGGGGTTCAGTTTTGTGAGGTGGTGGTGATGGCGGAAGATGATGGTGGTGGAACTAGGACAGGTAAAGAGAGATGGTAGAGATGGAGCAGAGAGGGAAAATGGAGCTTTTTAGAGAGAGAGAAAGACATGGACTGAGTTATATATATATATATATATATATATATATATTCAGATTTTTTTTAAATAATAGAGATAAAAAGACTATTATATCCTCATGTGCCTTGCACATGAACAGATTTAACCAAAAAATTTAACTGGGTTTGGCCTAAAGGACATAACGTGCAAGATTTGCAAACATTAAGGACAAAACTCATCAATTTTAAAGACAAAGGACAACGTCTGCAATTTGGGACATACGTAAAGGACAAAACTTGTAATTTACTCTTTATATTAATAGCATATTCAAATCACTCTTTTTATATTTACAGCGAAAGATACTCCTAACTTTAAGCTTCCTAGATTACTGTTGCGTTGTGCACCATTAGTTAAGCCTAAGAGCATTCACATTCAAACCATCAAATTATACATACATTCCACTAAAAAACAACTCCTATATAAATATATTTCCACTAAAAACAAATATTTTTTCTCTCTCCTTTCAATTAAATAATATTATCATTACATTTTTCTCTCACTTCCACTCACAACCACTTTCAAAATATATTAAAAAATTATAACGGGTGAACAGTGTCCCCCCAAATATACAGATGAACAGTAACATTCTCTCTCTCCTCTACTCACAACCACTTTTTATACCCTTTATAATATAAAAACCCCCCTCACATAATTTGATGGTTTAAGATGTCATGAGTTTAAACAAATCACTAAAATCATATTAACTTCAAGTAGGCTAGATAAAATAATCACATTTTTTTGTAAGCCAAAGTCGAGAAGTGTGGATTAAAAGAAAAATTAAGGGGTATCTTAGAATAAATTTTCGATTTAGCGGAGGTGTGTTAGAGATTACAAATTTATATTAATAATAATAAAGTTATATTTATTTCTTATATATAAATTTACAAGTTTTCGTGAACTATATGTAAACTAGTGTCTGGCCATACACCCATACCTTACAATAACCGTACCCAGTATGGTCCCAGCCATACATATGGTCTGGCCATACCGCCATGCCTTAATGTTTACTAATAAACCAAAGATTCCTTGTGCTCGTGAGTGTTTAGAAGGTCGGGAAGATCGGCTTTAGTTGAAAATTTAAGCCATCTTTTCTTCTCGGCAAACTTTAAAAACGGTTGCAATGCGAACCCGATAAATATGGCAATAACACTAAATATCATGACCTTAAGTGAAGAAAGAGCCAACACGACACAGAACAAAATCGTCGGTGGGACACACAGAAGAATCGATCCAACAGTGCCCACGGGTATCTTATAAGGTCTAGATGCAGCCGGGTATTTCATTCTTAACCTTACAAAGGCTATAAACTCCAAGATCATACCGAAACAATATAAAAGGTTTTCAGCAGCCACAATCTCTTGAAACCTTGAGAATAAAATCACACCGGAAGCCGAGAATAATATCCCGAGCGTAGGTGTCCCGTGACGAGACCGTTTAGCGAAAAACTCCGGAATCATACCCCGTTCCGCCATACCAAGAAGCTGGAACGAGTCGCTACTCATTTCGGTCACAAACATTCCCATATTTGACATGGCGGCACCCGCCTGAACCCACCATTGCAACCATACACCACCAATGATCTTAGCCACATCTGAGAAATACCCATCAGTCCATTTGTCACGGTGTAGAGGGACTGCACCGGTGCCTATTAAAAGAGGGAAAAAGTAGCCTGGAACAACTAGGATTACAGCATACAACAACGCTTTCGGAAGGGTCTTTTTAGGGTTATCGACTTCTCCGGCTAATGTACTTATCGAGTCCCAATAATTAAGGTTCCAAAAGAGTGTGTTCAAGTACAAATTCCAATCCACCACATGTAAATCCACCACTAACCATCTTGCGGGTTCGATTTTCGGAATGGAAATAAAGCCCATAATTACAAAAGGAATCAAAGAAAATATACCTAACAGAACAGCGACCCGCCCTACAATGGTTAAACCTCTGAAATTCATGTAAGTGAGGGCAACGGTTAACGCTAACACAGCTAAAACCCGCGGATACCCATCAGCTAAAGCGGGTATCCCAGACTTCAAGTAATCGATAAACAAAACAGGGTATAATGCATTATCTATCACACCACTAAACCATTTCATCCAACCCTGTTGAAACCCCGAAAAGGGTCCTAAAGCAGATGATACCCAAACAACATAACCACCATCTTCAGGAAACATTGTACCCATTTCAGCTGTTATTAATGCTTCGGGTACACTCCACATAAATGGGAATACCAAAAACCCTATAAGTGCTAACAGAGGTCCAGCAGCTTGAACACTATCCTCGACACCAAAAGGTCCTCCGGAAACCTCGTAAAATATAAGAAATATAAGGGGTATTATGGAGAGACCTTTGACATTGTTGTGAGCAGTTGCGCCTGTAGGTAAGGGGGTTTGTTAATCCCGACATATTGTACATCATCATGCTGTCCCATTGCAGTTGATGATTGTTTATTAGCTCCGTCCCTCAATTTCTGCGTTTAATTAACGAAATTCAACACAGTTAATCACTTAATTGAGTGTAATTAATCTCAATTAACTAATTCTATCAACTAATTGTTATGTTCATTCAAAAACCCGTTTTAATGCAAACCCTAAAAATTTCAAAACGCAAAATGTCACCTTGATAAGCCAATATCAAGACATTTCTGCATTTAATTAGTAACTTTGAGATTTAGATAAAATAAGATGTAGTACATCATCACTTCACTTCAGTTTAGTAAATATGAGGTGATGGAGCACAAACAATACAAAAAAGGGCATAATTGTAATTAGCATCCAATTATTGTCCAATAGTTCTAGTGTTCCTAAGAATCTTCAGCTGTTCCTAAGAACCTTCAGCTTTTTTTATATTATAGAATATAGAATTACATTCATGCATGCTTCTTACACGAGTCAAGGATCTCATTTTATATCTTTATAAATAGAGTCTCTCCACACAAAGTTAAAAATTAGATATAATGTCAAATTAAACCAAATGAAACGAAATGTCGGTGTATTTTGCCATTATAGCTCTTTCTTTTTTTCCTACTTTTACACAAGGTCGATCTTGAAAAGGGAAATCGATTGTTGAATGGTAAGGAGCCCAAAGCCTTAAGGCATGCAGAAAAATATATATCAAATAATTATATTTTTTTTACTTCATCAATTTTAATAAATTTTTTTTTTTTTAAACTGAAGTGAAAAAAATAAGCTAAACATGCAGGGACCTTTGTCATTTACTCAAAACTTATCTAATAATAGTTAGAAAAACTCAATTAACCTCATCACCGTCGGTGACTGCAACGGAGCTTTTCGCCGATAACTCCGGCGTTGCAGCTTTAAGCGTTACTCCACCGGCAACAGTAGCTTTGGCGGCGACATCACCGGAGCTTTTCTCCGGAGAAAAGGTTTGCGGAGGTGTTGGATCGCAGCGTTTGGATGGTGCGGTTATTATAGAGGTTGTTGGTGACATATCAGAACATAAAACGCACTAAAAAGGTTTGATTCGGATTCGATAGTTGAAATCTGATGCAGAAAGAAAGGAGATCGAGCAACAGTGTAGTGTAGTGAAGCACTGAGGACGATGGCAATAGGAGGATGGGGATACTGTTTTGTTTTAGTGAAAGGATGGAACGGTTTTTTTATAGAATAAATAATATTCAATTTTTTTTTAATTTGTTAGTCAACTATATCAATATCAATTGTAGGTTGACTAATTGTCTAACTTTATACTCTTAAATAAGTTAATCACAATTATTAGAATAATTTTTTTTGAAAAATAATTATTAGAATAATTAATTATGAAAGTTAGAAGAATAACTAATTTTAAATGTATATATTTTTTGAACGACAATTTTTTTTTTAATTCTAGTGTCGTCTGTGTGAGATTTGAAGCCAATACCTCTCTCTACTAAGGTGTTAAATAAGTGTAACTGGTTGCACCATGTAGGGCTGCAAACGAACCGAACGAACACGAACAAGACATTGTTCGTGTTCGTTTGTTAGAAAATATATGTGTTCGCGAACCGTTCACGAACACTTATCGAACGAGATTTTATGTTCGTATTCGTTTGGTAAGGAAATGAACTTGTTCGTGTTCGTTTGTGTTTGTTTGTTAATTTTAGGCAACAAACAAAAACAAATGTTGACGAACACAAATGATCACAAACTAATATTGAACACAAATGGAAACAAACGAACACAAATAATCATTCATAAATAAAATATATAATACACTAACACTTATTAAATATTTATTTTTTTTGGAATTTTGAATTATTTAAATAAATATAAAAACTAAAAACACTAATGATCTATCGAACACAAACGAACATGTTACCGAACGTTCATGTCACACCCCAACCGATGGCGGAATCATCGGGGCACCACACTAGGCGAACCAGATTGCTCAAGAGAATCCATAACAACCATTTAATGACAATATTTTAAAGGTTCATTATCTCATACGAATAAACAAATATTTCACAAACAGTCATCACAGAGTTCAGATCTCTTAAATAAAACCAATCTGATGGAGAGGGTGACACCCGAGCTTTAAAGTACCTAAATTATGAGATTTAAATGCGTTTTGTGTGTTTACTTGCCTTGGATGAGATGACTACGAGATATCATTGTTTTACAGGTTAAACACGTAAATCAGAGGAATTATGATGATTAAAGATGAAGTGGAACGCTAAAAGATGGAACTCACTTCTCATGATATGAAGTTGGAACTTATTCAGGTGAGAAAAATACAAGATTGTGTGAGGAATGTGAAAGAGCAAAGTTCGGGGACTGATTTGGTACTTTATGAAAGTTGTTTGAAGCTAAAATGTGAAGGAAACATGTGGTGGCAAAGTACAGGGATCAGATTGTCATTATGTGAAAGTTAATACTGAAGAGGAAAAAAGGGATTGGAATCCCGACCGTAGCTTATGGTTGCCCGACCGTAGCTTATGGTTGCCCAACCGTAGCTTACGGTTGGGGCTGTTTGGCCAAAAGTCACCAGAATGTGTGAACCGTAGCTTACGGTTCACCAACCGTAGGTTACGATTGGGTGAAACAAATGAAACAAAATTTTGGAATCGTAGCTTATGGTTGCCCCACCGTAGCTTACGGTTACCATTACGGAAAAACGCGAAATTCAAGGTTTTAAAAGGATATTAGGGTTTTGTAAAGGAGACATTCATTATCTCATCATCTAAGGACGATCTTAGGCATTCTCGGAGCTCCAAGTTCAAGGCTTTCCACCACAATCCATCAAGATCCTTCACCGAATCATTCATCCGATCATGAATTCATCATCAATTCAAGCTTTTGTTGACTTTGTGAGCGAGATGAGCGGCTAAACTTTTATGGTTTCCTTCGGATGGAGGGTTTTTGTAAGTTAACTGATTTTATGTGTTTGGTGACAATCGTTTGACTCAGTGATCTAAGCATTCGATGCTTTTCACTTATGATTTAGTTAATTAATTGTAATCGATTGCATTTGCTTAACCTTATTCTTTGATCATTCAATTCCCGAGAGTTCTAGTAATTGAGATATATTGGTTATGGGATTAGGGTTGGTAATTGTGATTGGTAACCATTAGATAACCTCCCGTTATGTATTGACCGGAGTACTTAGTCTTTGGTTATCATAATTAGTTGATTAGGTTAGTCCACTTATGTCTATGTAAGCGTTCGATTAAACATATAATTGAAGTTAACTGCAAAACCTAAATTCCGGAGGAACCATTCCTTCTCTTATTGAATACTATCTTATTTCTTTTTCGTGTTAACAATCAATCAATCAAAATCAAATCGATAGTTTATTGTTTTCGTAGTTGCTAACCAACACTTGGCATCATACACTTACCACAATCCTCCCTTGGTTCGATACCCTGCTTATTCTATACTAATAGTTTAAATAGGTTTTTGCATGTTCTTAACGACAGACATCAAAATGGGGCCGTTGCCGGGGAGGCGTGCGCAAAGTGTTTAGTGTTAAGTTCTAGTTCTTAGAAAAAAATAAACACAAAATTCAAAAATAGTTTTTACTTTGTTTTGTTCGGATTTACGCGAGGTTTTCTTGTTTTTGTTTGTGCATGTGATCTTGGACGTGTATGCATCATACTCGGCATTTCGGGAAGTCATCACCACTAGTGTTCCTCAAATTAAGGAAGAAAGTAGGTTTCATCTTCCCCATGATCTCCATAATTAGTAGTAGTGGGAAATTGTCTTGTAACCCTATATATGGGATTGTCGTTTATGAAATGAACATGCAGAAGAAATTATCTAAAAGTTCCATATATTTTCTAATCTGGATTCCCCCTATTTTCTTTACACCAGATAATCGATTGACCTAAAGAAAATAGGGGGAATCCAGATTAGAAAATAGATGAAACTTTTAGATAATTTCTTCTGCATGTTCATTTCATAAACGACAATCCCATATATAGGGTTACAAGGCAATTCCCTACTACTACTAATTATGGAGATCATGGGGAAGATGAAACTTATTTTCTTCCTTAATTTGAGGAATCAACTAAAAACATGTGAAACATAAAAAATAAATATAGAAACACTAATAAATGTAAATTGGAAATAGTCAAAATATGAAAGCATGATCTCTGCCGATAATATGAAAGCATGATCTCTGCCGATAGACTATTTCTAATTTACATTTATTAATGTTTCTATATTTATTTTTTATGTTTCACATGTTTTTAGTTGGTTCCTCAAATTAAGGAAGAAAGTAGGTTTCATCTTCCCCAAGATCTCCATAATTAGTAGTAGTGGGGAATTTCCTTGTAACCTTATATATGGGATTGTCGTTTATGAAATGAACATGCAGAAGAAATTATCTGAAAGCTCCATCTATTTTCTAATCTGGATTCCCCTTATTTTATTTAGGCCAATCGATTATCGGTTGGAACCACATCAGTGGTATCAGAGCCGTCGTGATCCCCTCGGACACATGGCTGCTCAAACTCTATCCGAAACCGAGTTCTATCAATGGATGAATGAATCCCTTGTGAAACTCGAGTCTCAGTTGCAAACCCTTTGCAACGAGTTCCGATCAATTCGAACCGCGTGGGAAGCCCCCCAAACATCAGTTTTCGCTCTAGCGCCGCCGTTACCTTCCGTCACCGCCCCACTTGTTCCGTCACCCGCTTCCACCACACCACCTGCCTCCCTACCACCCAAGCAATCCCTTTCAGCCAAGTTGTCGTCACCAAAACGACCACCCTTAATTGTACCGTCCACATCCATTTCTGTCCCTACCAAAACTAAACCTCTCATCATACCACCACCAATTCAAACGTACAGTGATATCTTCAAACCAAAATCCCACTTAACCTTAATTCAAAGGTGGTGTCCAAGTAATCAAGGTACCACACCCATGAGTGTGGAACACATACGTAGAAACTTCACCGCCACATCCATTTATTGGGGTCTTGTAAGCAAAAAGCAAGCCAATGAGGATGCAACCGAAAAACCCGAATGGCACCCACCGTGGCGTTCCGTTACAACCGCTCCAAATGTTATGGGAAGAACCGAGTGGCATCCACCATGGGTGGTCGCAGAAGCATGTCTCGACTTCATCCTTGAGGACAAGGATGATTTAAGGGGGGGTGGAATGATGTGTGCTCTACTCAAGTTCATATCGGCAGAGATCATGCTTTCATATTTTGACTATTTCCAATTTACATTTATTAGTGTTTCTATATTTATTTTTTATGTTTCACATGTTTTTAGTTGGTTCCTCAAATTAAGGAAGAAAGTAGGTTTCATATTCCCCATGATCTCCATAATTAGTAGTAGTGGGGAATTGCCTTGTAAGTTGTAACCCTATATATGGGATTGTCGTTTATGAAATGAACATGTAGAAGAAATTATCTAAAAGTTCCATCTATTTTCTAATCTGGATTCCCCCTATTTTCTTTAGGCCAATTGATTATCGGTTGGAACCACATCAAAGTGTTGACATAATATTGTTTAATAAGCTTTAGAAATTTAAATTCTCAGAATTTGATATATGCATGTTTAGTAACAAGTTGAGCATACTACACATATTAGTCATTTTTTATGTATAGATACCTCACTCTATGTTTGTGGAAGTTACAATCTTCAACGCATTGTTACCGGTTACCATATAGCGAACATTATATCCTCGTTTAATTTGCTCGCAATGGACTTTGTGCATATGACTTCAAAATTCTCCCATACATGTTATATTGAGATCTGTTTTGTTCAAATGTCGGGGCTTGATGTGAAACTTATTGACATTAACTAGGCATGTAAAGTTATAAAGGTAAGTCATTAGAATTGGAGTTTATATGTTAGGCTATGGGGTATGGGGCTTGGGTTTGGGCGTGGGTTGGGGGAAAACGCCCAAGCTACCACCCCGGGTGGGCTTGGGTTGGGGCGTGGCCCTTGGGGCTTGGCTTTCAAGCCGGGCGTGGGGTGGTATGGCCATGCTAGCTGGCTGAATCTCATTTGCTCACCTCGCCACGTCAAGCAGACTTTTCAAATTTCGAATTTTAAATTCAAACCGCCACCGGGTCTCCCAACAACCTCTATATATTGTAACCCCCAACCCACTGGTCCCCCCATCCCACGAACCCAACCCCACCGGCTAACCCACTGGTCCCCCCCATCCCACGAACCCAACCCCGCTATGGCATCCTGGACCCATGAAGAAGAAATTGCTCTCGTCACAATTGTCGTTGACGCTATGAAGGGGCGACCACCGGGCCAAACAAAATATTGGCTGGAAGCATTCGGAGCCTACCGACATAACGTCGGTAACGACCGCCACGACCTCAACGCGTGCCAACATAAATGGCGCGAGCTACGGCCCAAGCTCTAGCGTTTCAAGGCTTACTACGAAGCCGTTCCCGGTGGCGAGTTAAGCCACGAGGACCGAGTGGCGGTGGCGAACATAGAGTTTCGAGGCAAGGAAAAAAAGGCGTTCGACAAGATCGACCTTTTTGAAATTTATTTAACGCTCTAGGTTTGTTATTTTGTAATTTTTAGAAATTATGTAATTTTTAGGATTATGTAATTTTTAAAATTTTAATAAAGTTGTAGGTTTTTTTTATAAATGTTGTGTGCTTTTTTATAAATTTTTTGTATTTTTTTTTAATTTTCTGCCACGCGGTGCACCCAACCCACGCCCCGCCATACCCCGCGGACACGTAACCAGGCGATGGGGGGCTCCCATTCCACGTGTCAACAAATACCCAAGCCCCACCATACCCCACGGTCTTATGTATATATTTTCTACACTAATATACAATAATGCTCTTTTCAAGGTAACTCATTAGAATTGGAGTTTATATGTTATGTGTATATTTTCTACACGAGTAAACTGCCATTTTGGTCCCTGTGGTTTGGCCAGTTTTGCCACTTTAGTCCAAATCTCAAACTTATTACATCCAGGGCCCTGTGGTTTGGTTTTTGTTGCCATTTTGGTCCAAATTTCAAATTTGACCAGATTTCCCATTAATAACCTGTTATTTTGTCTTTACCCTCAGGGGCATTTTGGTCATTTTAGATTTATAATCTCTTTATTATATAATAAAACCCCTTATTATCAATTTATCATCATCTTCAACCTCAATACCAGACATCTCTCTCTCTAAAATACCACAACCACACCACCACCACCCCACCATCGCATCATCCCCACCACCGTGAATCAGCCTAACTGAATCTCTCTCTCTTCTCTCTCTCTCTTCTCTCTCTAACAAAGAACATGATAAGTACACGGATTTGGGTCGAGATCCATCATCTAACCTAACTGACTCTCTCTCTCTCTTCTCTCTCTCTCTCTCTTCTCTCTCTAACAAAGAACAGGATAAGTACACGGATTTGGGTCGAGATCCATCATCTAACACCCACAGGTCTCTTCTCTCTCTAACAAAGAACAAGATAAGTACACGGATTTGGGTCGAGATCCATCATCTAACACCCACAGGTCTCTTCTCTCTCTCTCTAGCTTTCTCTCTCTAAAACTCTCCTTCGATCGATCGATTTGTGTATACGACATTGCGTGTTTTCCGATCTCAATTCTCTCGTTTCTTGCGATTCTATCTCCCTAATTTCTGAATCCACCTGTTCCTGTTCTTATAGATTCATAATCATATCCTTTCAATCGTTTGATCTGAGCTGTCATTGTTGAATTTCAGTTTTGATGTTATGTTTAGGGTTATGTGGAGAAGATGAAGTTTGGGGATTTTGATTGTTGATGTGTGTATCGATGAGAATGAAGAAGACAGAAATGTTATGTTTAGGGTTATGTGGAGAAGATGAAGTTTGGGGATTTTGATCTGGGTTTTTGATGATGATGATGAGCTTGAAGAGAGACTTGATCTGGGTTTTTGATGATGATGATGAGCTTGAAGAGGGATGATTATTTTTATTTGGGTTTTATTGAAAAAAAAATGAAATTTAAAAAATGACCAAAATGCCCCTGCACTAAAGGACAAAATAGGAGGTTGCAACAGTCAAAAAATAGGGAAATCTGGTCAAATTTGAAATTTGGACTAAAATGGCAACAAAATGCAAACCACAGGGCCCTGGATGTAATAAGTTTGAGATTTGGACTAAAGTGGCAAAACTGGCCAAACCACAGGGACCAAAATGGCAGTTTACTCTTTCTACACTAATATACAATAATGCTCTTTTCAAGGTAACTCATTAGAATTGGAGTTTATATGTTATGTGTATATTTTCTACACTAATATACAATAATGCTCTTTTCAAGGTAACTCATTAGAATTGGAGTTTATATGTTATGTGTATATTTTCTACATTATGTGTATATTTTCTACACTAATATACAATAATGCTCTTTTCAAGGTAACTCAATAGAATTGGAGTTTATATGTTATGTGTGTATTTTCTACACTAATATACAATAATGCTATTTTCAAGGTAAGTCATTAGAATTGAAGTTTATATGTTATGTGTATTTTCTACACTAATATACAATAATGCTCTTTTCAAGGTAAGTCATTAGAATTGGAGTTTATATGTTATGTGTGTATTTTCTACACTAATATACAATAATGCTCTTTTCAAGGTAAGTCATTAGAATTGGAGTTTATATGTTATGTGTATATTTTCTACACTAATATAGAATGATGCTCTTTTCAAGGTAAGTCATTAGAATTGGAGTTTATATGTTATGTGTATATTTTCTACACTAATATACAATAATGCTCTTTTCAAGGTAAGTCATTAGAATTGGAGTTTATATGTTATGTGTGTATTTTCTACACTAATATACAATAATGCTCTTTTCAAGGTAACTCATTATGTGTGTATTTTCTACACTAATATACAATAATGCTCTTTTCAAGGTAACTCATTAGAATTGGAGTTTATATGTTATGTGTATATTTTCTACACTAATATACAATACACTAATATACAATAATGCCCTTTTCAAGGTAAGTCATTAGAATTGGAGTTTATATGTTATGTGTGTATTTTCTACACTAATATACAATAATGCTCTTTTCAAGGTAACTCATTAGAATTGGAGTTTATATGTTATGTGTATCTTTTCTACACTAATATACAATAATGCTCTTTTCAAGGTAAGTCATTAGAATTGGAGTTTATATGTTATGTGTGTATTTTCTACACTAATATACAATAATGTTCTTTTCAAGGTAACTCATTAGAATTGGAGTTTATATGTTATGTGTGTATTTTCTACACTAATATACAAATGCTCTTTTCAAGGTAACTCATTAGAATTGGAGTTTATATGTTATGTGTATATTTTCTACACTAATATACAATACACTAATATACAATAATGCTCTTTTCAAGGTAAGTCATTAGAATTGGAGTTTATATGTTATGTGTGTATTTTCTACGGGTCATGCTATTTACACACGGAGAAAATTATTTTCACACCCCAAAGCGCCGCGCTATGGCCAAAGCGGGGCGCTTTGGTGTAAAGTCAACCGACAAGGACTGACGCGGTCAGACCTTGTCTGTTGCTTTACATCAAAGCGCCCCGCTATGGCCAAAGAGTGGCGCTTTGAGTTTTTTTTTTTTTTTTTTTTTTACTTTTTTAAATTTTCGGGCAAAGCGCCCCTCTTAGGTCAAAGCGTAGCGCTTAGGGCCTTTTTTAAATTTTTTAATATTGTTTTTAATTCACAAACGCGTCGATAATAGTATAAATTTTACGCTTTTTCCATTATACATCATTTTTTTTAATATATATGGACTATACTGCAAGTTCCGGATCAAATCGGTTACGTGTGATGTCGTATTCCATTATATCGTATCATTTTGGTTTGAAAGCACAAGTACTCCTATGAGTAGTGTTATGTGTATCAGCCGCCTACCGTACATGTACATGACGTATTTTTTCATTAATTGTAGTATTATGATGTATATTGTTTGGGAACCACACCAAGCAAGTTAAAACCATCATTTTGCAAGTCCTATCACTTGTCCTCTTTTTTGTCGAAGGGGCATGGTTCCAACAAAAGAAATGACAACACTTTTGACTTGGTGAACCACCTCCACACTCCATAGAACCACTTCCACACTCCATATGCAAAGACCTACTCTACATGTTTAGACTCCTAAGACTAGCAATAGCATTTTTGCATACCTTTTTACTCTTTCTTACTGTCAAAAGTAAGAGGATCAAAATAGTTCAAATATAAAAAATAAAAAAATAAAAAAAATTATAAAAGTATTAATTTCAAACTCAATAAAAAAAGTCAAAAGTAAGAGGATCAAAATAGTTCAAATATAAAAAATAAAAAAATAAAAAAAATTACAAAAGTATTAATTTCAAACTCAATAAAAAAAATGATTTTGAAACTTGTTACTTTATTCTGTTGTAATACGATTTTGAAACTTTATTATGTAAAAATATATCCAAGTCAGATGGTTCCTCTACACCAACACCTATACCATCGTATCTTTTTTCATGAAAGGTATAGAGAAAGTTCATCACTTAATAATTTTATAATGGACTAACTAGATTAAGTAGAGATTCACTATTTCAAGTTACAATTCAACAATATGAAATGTCTAATCAATGATGAGGCGATGACTCTTCAGCCCAACCCAAGTACATTCATATCACTCTGTATAATCATTACCTATTATCTTAGCTAGCTAAGAAGCTAACATGCCTTTTCTAAAAAAAAAAAAATGAAGCTAACATAGTTTTTTTTAACAACATATAACTCGCTGCTTAATTTTATAACTGCTTTAACAGTCATAAATGTAAAATTATAATACATAGCTATCTCAGAAGCTAACATAAATACTTTTTTAACAACACATAACTCACAGCTTAATTTTTTTAACTGTCTTAACAACGTGAAATGTAAAAGTATATTATATGAAACCTTAGAAAAATTTAGAATAAGTTTATAACTATAATAATAAAATAGGCGGCTGATACACATAACACTACTCATAGGAGTACTTGTGCTTTCAAACCAAAATGATACGATATAATGGAATACGACATCACACGTAACCGATTTGATCCGGAACTTGCAGTATAGTCCATATATATTAAAAAATGATGTATAATGGAAAAAGCGTAAAATTTAGACTATTATCGACGCGTTTGTGAATTAAAAACAATATTAAAAAATTTAAAAAAGGCCCTAAGCGCTGCGCTTTGACCTAAGAGGGGCGTTTTGCCCGAAAATTAAAAAAAAAAAAACTCAAAGCGCCCCTCTTTGGCCATAGCGGGGCGCTTTGATGTAAAGCAACAGACAAGGTCTGACCGCGTCAGTCCTTGTCGGTTGACTATATCCCAAAGCGCCCCGCTTTGGCCTAAGCGCGGCGCTTTGGTTGTACAAAAAGACAAATGGCGTGTGCGAATAGACCAGGCCATTTTCTACACTAATATACAATAATGCTCTTTTCAAGGTAAGTCATTAGAATTGGAGTTTATATGTTATGTGTATATTTTCTACACTAATATACAATAATGCTCTTTTCAAGGTAAGTCATTAGAATTGGAGTTTACATGTTATGTGTGTATTTTCTACACTAATATACAATAATGCTCTTTTCAAGGTAACTCATTAGAATTGGAGTTTATATGTTATGTGTATATTTTCTACACTAATATACAATAATGCTCTTTTCAAGGTAAGTCATTAGAATTGATGTTTATATGTTATGTGTATATTTTCTAAACTGATATACAATAATGCTCTTTTCAAGGTAAGTCATTAGTCTTGAGTTTTTTTTTTTAATAATAAATAGAGTTAAATGCTTGGTTGGTCCCTGTGGTTTTCAAAAATTAAAGACTTGGTCCCAATGGTTTACTAATTACACGCGTGGTCCCTGTGGTTTTAAAAAATGCACTCGGTTGGTCCCAGCCCTAACATCAGTTAAATATCTCAGTTAAGTCCATGTTAAATGACCAAAATACCCTTGCTTATTAACTCTCTTTATAAACCCACCACAACCTGCATCATCTTCATCACCATCATCATCTTCATCCCCATTTCTCTCTGATCTCTCTCGATCTCACACCGGTGACCGGCATCACCATCATCATCTTCATCCCCATTTCCCTCAGATCTCTCTCTGCTCTCTCTCGATCTCACACCGGTGACCAGCATCACCATCATCATCTTCATCCCCATTTCCCTCTGATCTCTCTCTGCTCTCTCTCGATCTCACACCGGTGACCGGCCTCTCCGTTCTCCGGTAGCACCACACCCACCTCCGACAAACCCCCAACAACCACCTGCCATCCCCCCTTGTTTCCTTCGAGCTGGTGACCGGTGCACCTCTGGCCGGTTGCCGGTCGACTGTCTTACCAATCGAACACCCAACCCCCACACCAGTTTATACCCTCTGCAACATACCCACCCCAGGCCACCATTGACAATCAAACCTTTCAAACGCCAGCGGCAGCAGTAACGGCGACATCAACGGTTTACTAATTGAAGATTATAAAGATGACATCAGCGGCGGCAGCAACGGCGACTTCAGCGGCAGCAGCTGCGACATCAGCGGCAGCAACTGCAATTGCACGTCTACTCTGTTCTTCACAGTTGTTGATGTGAATTGGAGTCTCCAGTCACCGGAATTTGATTCTGTTTTGAAACTAAACAGGTACATGATTCAATTGGTGAAGCATTTGATTTGAAGCATTTGAAGCATTTGATTTGAAGCATTTGAAGCATGTCTGCTCTGTTCTTCTCACAGCCCTGTTCATCTTCATAGTTGTTTATTGGGTTTTATGCAAAATTGTGTCTGATAATGATGTGAATTGGGTTTTATTGGGTTGATGTGAATCGAGAGAGAGCAGAGGGAAATGGGGATGCAGGTTGTGGTGGGTTTATAAAGAGAGTTAATAAGCAAGGGTATTTTGGTCATTTAACATGGACTTAACTGATATATTTAACTGATGTTAGGGCTGGGGACCAACCGAGTGCATTTTTTAAAACCACAGGGACCACGCGTGTAATTAGTAAACCATTGGGACCAAGTCTGCAATTTTTGAAAACCACAGGGACCAACCACGCATTTAACTCTAATAAATAATTAGTGTCTCAAATATCTTAAAAAAGAATTATATTATTTCAACAGTTATTTGAATTTTCGCTAAAACGATTTAAGAGGTTTCATGCATCACATTTAACTAGTAAATTTACTCGCGCGTTGCAGTGGTGCCAAATCTTAAAGTAACTCGAATTTATACCGTATAATGAAAGCGTATTGTGTTTGACCTGACTTGTTTCCGAACAAAATTTACGTCAAAACGTAAACCAACTAAAAACGTACAAAAATTTAAGCACGAAACGTATTATATTTAGCCTGACTTGTTTGCGAAAGAAACTTACGTTGAAACATGAACCAGCTTAAACTTATACTGACACGTACATAAAAATAAACACGTAAGAAAATAATGTTATTTATGTTAAAGTATAATGAAAATGTATTATAACTAAACTGACTCGTTTTTGAAAAAAATTTATTTCGAAATAACGGTAGACCAACTAAAAACAAACATAAAAATAAACACGAAAATGGATTATATTTGAACCGACTTATTTCTAAAAAAAAGGTTATAGCAAAACGTAAATCAACTTAATTTATATCGATAAGTATGCATGTACACTACTACAGAAATAGGCATTTGCTACGGCCAAATCCGCAGCAAATCTGTAGCAAACACCCTTTTTGCTACGAATTTGCTACGAATTTGCTACGAATTTGGTTCGTAGCTACAAGTCCCGTCGCGAATTTATTTGCTACGAACTTTAGCCACGTAAATTATGTTTGCGACGAATTTAGCTACAAACATTGGCGTCGGTATTTTAGCCACGAATTTGCTACGAAAAAGGTTGCTATGGAATTTCACTATGAAATTTTTGCTACGGATATTTTTTGCTACGGAAACTTTTAGCTATGGATGTTTTTAGCTACGGAGAAGTTTTGCTACCTTTTGCATATATTTTTTGCTACGTATTTTGCTATCGGTTCCGCTACAAAATTAGCTACGAATTCACTACGATTTGGCAACAAAAATTTGCAAGCTTTTGCAACGATTCTTTTACGGAATTTAGCTACGAATTTCGCTTGATTTTGCTACGGATATATCTACAGATTTTAGAATGTTTTTCAACAAATTTAGCTACGCGTTTTGTTTGGAATATTTCAAATAAATTTCTTTTTTATATTGTTTTATATTATTCCCTTATATACATTATATTCAAATCTCATAAATATAAAAAACTCACACTAAAAATACTCAAACCATATAGCATAATAATTCAAACATAACAACAAATATTAAAAACACATACTAAAAGATCCAAATTATCCGAACATAGCCAAATACAACACAATAAAGATGCGAATAATTCAAACATAAAACATAACCAAACGTAACACGATAAAGATCCAAATTATCCAAAAGCAATACAATAAAATTCAACATATCTTAAGTTGGTGGCGGGTTTTGTGACACAAATTGAATTTTCTCATTCATTTCGCCATACAACCTCACACCTTCTTCAATTTTCTCTATCATAGCATGTTTCTCTATCTTATCTTGTTCCAACTTCGCTATTTTTTCCTTCAAGCGTTCCACCTATAACATCAAAAGCAAAAATAATCCGTTAACATCCATTATGACACCTAATAAGTTATGACACATCATAACATATTTAAACCAAATATAGCATAATAAAAGTTATTACACCCGTAGTTATAGAACATTACAAACAAACTAACTCAATATAACCTAATTCATTTAAATTACCCGTTAATAGTCTTTATCAAATGAAAATATTAGACTTTTTTCTACTAAAAGAGAGAGAATACAAACCTCACCATTGTCACTTCTCTCTTGTGCACCCGTCATCACGACACGCGGGTCAGCGAGATCCCATACATTCAATAAAAATTCTTATCATAAAATGCATCTTTTTTTGGTGCTTCAATAAAATTCTTGTCATATATGATGATCTTGTCATGGAATTATGCCTGCAAATACCAACTAAAAAATATCTTTGTAATTTAAACATACAACAAAAACTGAATAATGATAATTTAACTAAATTTATGTAAACGCTTTTTACCCTCTACTAGATTAATGTATTCTGGATCCATTAAAGATCCTAGGATAGCCATCTCTGTCTTCCTACGCTAACACTGCAAAAAAGATTAAATTGGGGCAACTCAATAAATTTTGATGCCCACAGTAAATATTAAAAATTTATGACCTTCTTAGTGGTTTATACTTTAGAAAATGGTAAGACCTTCACCAATGCACCGCAGTTAGCGATGCACTTGGGCTACTGACAAAGAAAGTAGGAGAAAGTATCATACAAAATAGTTAAAAGTGAAGGGCAAATACAATTTTTTTTAGAATCGTTGTATATATGCAACTTGAAATTTTACCTAAAAACAAAGTTTTATATTCAACAAATGGACAAAAAAGAATATACCCGTTAACCATTTAGTTGCAACCTTACAGACTTCTTTAGGGATTCAAAGTACCCACACCTTCAAATACACATTAAATTTATCTTCAAAAGCCCAAAAAAAACCGCTTGAAACCTTCCTGTATATTGCAGTCCCGCGCCTTAATCGGTGCCGCTCCTCGTAAACATAAGATCCATATAAAAGGAGGAACACGAATAGATTTTGGGATGGGGGAGGGTTGGGTTACAACTGAGGAAGAAGGAGGGAAGTCAATTAGCGGGCGATTTAGCTTATGAGTAGGAAGATTAAATCCTTTGGAGGGAAAATTAGATCTTTATTTTTTGAAAAAGGACAGTTAAAAGGGAGGGAAATTGGATTTTTTTGGAGACCCACGTATGAAACACGTAAATTAATTTTTGACGGAATCAAGGGTACGTCAACTAATCTAAATGAAAACTTATATAATTTCCAAATTAAAATATAATGAAATAAGTAATAATAATAGTAGTATTAAAGATACCAAATTAAAATATAAATTATAATGAAATAATAATAGTATTAAAGATACACTTGAAATATTTATAACTTAAGTTACTAATATTTCCCGTTCACCATTATTGTCCTTAATTTACTTTTATTTACTGTCATTGATCCTCATTAGCGGTTGGGCCACTACCCGATTGCCATCGGGTAGGCGGTACTCGAGCGCGTACATCGTTGCCGGTTAGGCTGGTAGTGGCCGGCGGGTTTAACTATGGGGTGGCAGAATCCGAAGCGGGAGGTGAAAAGTGACCCTAATCGAGAGATGATTTTTTTTTTGGGATATTATGGATTTCTTTTGGGGTTTTGGGTAGAGGAACGTATTTTTTTTTTTGTGATTTTTGGGTTTGGTAAAGAAGATTTTTTTAAATATTTTTTTTTTTTTGTTGGTGGTTGGATATTATGTTTTTTAGGGGTAATACTTAAAATTAAGATACTTAGTTAAATATTTTTTTTATTTTATTTAGTTATATGTTTTGTATTTTTTTTTAAATAAATGGTTAATTTATTTTTTACCTTTTTAAAGAAGATGGTAGCATAGGATAATGATATCACCAAATTTGATAATTTGGGGTAGTGGATGGAGTGAGAGACGAGACACTACAAAATTGGTGGGGGTTAGGGTAAAAGAGGGTTGTTTGTGGCCCTTCCCCCTTAGTATCCAAATTTTACTTTTTTTAGTTGAGAAGAAGGTGTTTAATTGATATATATATTTTTTTTACTCCAAATTAGCAAATTTTACTTAAAATGTTTGATCCTCACTAACAATTGAACGTCACTAAGGATAGCATTGGGATAGTGTTGGGAGCTGTACTAGTAATATCGGTTTCATACCCAACTGTAAAAACATGACCCTTATGATAGTGTTGCCCCTAGCTAACTCTCATTTACCAATCCTTATTTCTCCTAATTGACTATACGATGCTTTTAGGACGTGTATTAGTAATCAAAATCCCATTTGCGAAATATGACTCTCATTAACTAGTATTAGCACTAGCAGAGGCTGCCATTTACCATCAATGATCCTCCATGACCCTAATTGACCATCATCAAGGATCGCAATGGGACGTGTATTGGTAATCTCGGTCTCATACTCGATTGTAAAAACATGATCACAATCGACCAACATTAACTCCAATTGACCAATCAAAATCTTTAAACTGATAATCATTAAAACACTAGATCGATTAAACAAAGTAGGAAAAAACTAACCTGGAAGATGAGCAATACAGCTTAAACATAGAAGATAGAGAAACTCGGCAACAATAATAAAAGAATAAACAACAGTGATTGCTACCTCTAATTAAACATGATTAAGTGTTAATTGCATATAACTAAATATCTTACCCAAACTAACCCATATAATTTTAAAAGCAACCCAAACTAACCCACTTGAAAGCCTCTGGGTCAAGATTGCCACCTCTAATTAAACATGATTAAGTGTTAATTGCATATATAACTAAATAGATATTATGTATGTAAATGAACTAGTTTTATGCCCTGCCCGTATTGCGGGGCGCTAGACCGAATATTTCTCTACCAATTAAAACAAAACACTATCATAGCTTTGCTAGATAAAAATCTAAAACAATGGCATGGCTATAACTTTTAGCTGGGGGCAAAACTGAAATTTGTCAAAACAATGAGCGAGTACAAGGTAGTTACCTAACATGAATATAAATTATATCGAGTCAACCAATTATAATAAAACACAACCATAGTTTTGCTAAAAAAAACTAAAACGATGGGAAGACCGTAATTTTGAGCGGGGGGGGGGGGGCAAAATCATAATTTTAACTGGGGTAAAATCGTAATTTGTCAAAAGCTAAAAGAGTGGCAAGAATGTAAATTAGAATTAGGGGCAAATCATAATTTTGAAAAGGGGGAAAATTGTAATTTTAAATAGTGGGTAAAATCGTAACGTGTCCAGGCCAATGTGGGAGTGAAGGGCAGCTGCTTAGCACTGTTCCCCCTCATGGTCTTTGTAGTATACTAGTTTATGGCCCACCCACGTTGCGGGGCGCTCGACCAAATATTTCTCTACCAATTAAAACATAGCACTATCAAAGTTTTGCTAGAAAAAAAGGAACCGATGAAAAGACTGTAATTCTAAACTGGGGATAAATCGTAAGTTCAACTGGGGTATAATCCAATGTTTTAAAAACCGGTTCAAACCGGCCAGTTGTACCAATTGAACCATCTGATCAAACCGGTTAAACCGCTCGGTACACCCGGTTGAACCGCCCGATACACTCGGTTAAACCGTTTTTGTGCCAATTCCGGTACGGTATAAAAACCAGATTTTAAAACATTGGTATAATCATAATTTGTCAAAAGCTACAACAATGGCAACATTTTAATTTTGATATGGGGGCAAAATCGTAAATTTGACTGGCGTAAAATCGTAATTTGTCGAAATCTTCAACGATGGTGAGACTGGAATTTTGAACTGGGGGGCAAATCGTAATTCTAAGCTGGGGTAAAATCGTAATTTGTTCGGGCCGATGGGGAAATGCCAGGCAGCTAGCTGCCTGGCTATTCCCTTCCATGGATTTTGTATATTAACTGGGGTCCAAATCGTAATTCTAAGCTGGGGTAAAATCATAATTTGTTCGGCTCAATGGAGAAGTGTCAGGCAACTGCTTAGCTCTATTCCCCTCCATGGATTTTGTATATTTATAAAATGAGTGCAAATAACATGATAACGTTATAGAAATCAGTTACCAGAATGATCTAATACGTTTAACTAACGATGAGTTTGGTGTCAACTGGTACTGAAAATCCCAAGAAGGGGCACCGGTACCGAAAATATCTGGTATGGTACTGGTATTTGAGTGGTAAAACCGATAAATACCTGTACCGTACCAAACCGGTACCAAAAACGTCAAAAGTCGGTACCAAATATATTCGGTACCGGTACCCAGCATCATTTGCTCATCCTTATGCTTAATTTAGTACGTATTATTTATATGAGATAACTATAGTAGATGTATTTATGTTTATATCAGTCCGTGTAAAATTGACTTTCTTTCAACTATTTTTAAGTAATTGACATTTTTGCTTTTGATTTTTCTATTGTATATATTATTAATTATTTTTTAATATTTCTTTTGTTCATTTTTGCTTATGGATTTCTTAGGCGACTTTTTTATTGTTTTTTGAATATTTATTTTGTTAGTTTTGCTATGGGTTTTGCTACCACTATTAACTTTAATTTTAATTTTTTTTTGTTTTCGCAACGTATTTTGCTATGGATGTTGCGACGGAAATTAGTAAATTATTTTTTGAATAATTCCTTTTTCTTATTTTGCAATGAATTTTTCCATGGATTTGCTACAGATTTTGCTACGTTAGTTTTTAAGAATATTTCTAGATTTTGCTACCAATTTCTCTACGTACTTTATTTACTTACCGGTTTTGCTACCATTTTTTAAACCTCAATTAGTTAGTTGTTAAATATTTATTTTTATGATTTAGCTAAGAACTTTGCTACCAATTTTTCCAATTTTTTTATTATATTTATTTTCACAATTTTGCTATCGATTTTGCTACAAATTTTATTTTACTTTTTTTAGTTTATTTCTAAATGCTTATTTTCATGGTTTTGCTACGGATTTTGCTACCGTTTTTGCTACATTATATGTTTTATATTAATTTCGTCAATTTTGCTACGGATTTGCTATGAGTTTTGCTACGAAATTCATTTGCGACGGAAGTTCTTAGCTAATCCGTAGCTAATTCGTAGCAAAATGTGTTCGTAGCTAATCCGTAGCTAACTCGTAGCAAAATTTGCCACTATTTTTTTTCGTAGCAAAATTTCATAGCAAATGTCTCTTTTTGTAGTAGTGGTAAACGTCAATTAGAAAGTTTTTAAAAAGTTGAAGAGTTACAAGTGCTAATACTGAAATTTGAGTAATAACAATAAAAAGAAAAAAAGTTAAGTGATAATGATAACAATAATTAAAAAATAATAATAAAGAAAAAACAAAAAAAGAAAAAAAAACAAAGACACCAAAATCAAAAAATTAAAATAAAATAAAACTACTGTACATCTCACTTGAATTTGTAAGTATATATAATATCTCTTTTGACCCATTTATTTTTCTTCCATGACCATTTTGGATGTTACGTACGTTACAACTTAAATATTAAGTATCACATAATTATATACAAGGCATTTTCTATTTTTTTTTTAAATTTAAGTATTTAACTAATAAAATACTAGTCAGATGTATTTAATAAAAAATACATTAAGAAATTTCTTAACAATTAAAGGTTCTTAATTATATATATATATATATATTACACAAACAAAACATGTGTAATACTATATCATACACATGTGCTATGTGCCTTTAAGTTTATAATTAAATTCTATTTTGATATTTTCTTTATCTTAGTTTTTCAACCAAACACTTCATGTGCTTATCTTTGTTTCTCTTATCAAGTATCTAAAACATTCAATACATAATTTTTTTATTACATTATCATTTATCAAATCTAAACTAATAACACAACCACCTTACCTTTCTAATATTTCACATTATGTGACAAAAATATTAGAAGGTAACTATTTCCCTACATTTGTTAGTCTCTATAGAACATTTAAATGTCCGAACTAAATGGCACTCCTGTTTCAGGAATCCATGACTCTCCTGTCAAAAAAAGTCTAACCGAAAATTGTTCGGCTTCTTCGGTCGTCAAAACATGATATCCCGGCCATGTTATCCGACCACCCGTGTCAGCGCTTTGGCCCGTGTTCATATACTCCGCGTAATACACTTTATCAAATGCAGAGTCCCCCCTAAATGGCAACCACCCCGCGGGATTGATCACATTATCAAGATCACACTTTATATATACGACCCTTGAGTAATCCCTCCATGGGCGCCCAAGATATGTCATGGCCAACCCGTCCACTAGACACGAGTCAGGGGCGGGCATGACTCGAGAATTTTCTATGACAAATCCGGTGTTTGAGCTTGGATCAATTCTTCCTTGAGCCGTTATTGTGTTTTGCGTTCCAGGTAATGGCGTTCGAACATAAATGTTGCAGTTTTGGAGGACGGCAGAAGCGTCCCCGAATATGAAATCAATAGTTCCATAGATGTCACATTCGCGTAAAAACTGTCGGTTTTGGAGGAGGCATAGGGTGTCTTGGTGCCCTTTGAAGCTACATTTGTAGAAAATCGACTGATCGGAGGCTGAGAGGAGCGCAATGGCTTGTTGTTTCTCAGGACCAGCAGTGTTCTCGAACGTTATCCCGATCGCAGCAAAACCCTGACCCCAAACCTCTACATATAATGTTAAGAACCAAATGTATATTACATATTACATTACAAACATAAGCTAATAAATACAAAATAAAAGAATAATGGAGTTTTTTCCTAAATTGGTGTTAAGGAAAAAACTATTTACCATTTTGGTGTTCCCTACTAGGCATGAGCAAATGGTATAAAATACCGATCCCATCCCGATACCATCCCGATCCCGATACCGATAATCCCGATCCCGACATGTTTCGGTATCGGAAACGGTATCCACATTTTGGTTTTTTCGGTATCGGTACGGTACGGTATCGGTAAAATACCGACTTTTACCCTCAAAATACCGATACCGTACCGACATGTTTCGGTATCGGTATCAAGTATTCATGAAATTTCGGGATCGGGATTATCGGTATCGGGATGGGATCGGGACGGGATCGGTATTTGCTCATACCTATTCCCTACAAACTATTTACCAAAATAGTGTTTTCGTTGCTTTTTATTAACTTTTTCGTTGTCTCATTTATTTATTTATTTATTTATTGGATCAATAAATTAAGAAAAACACATTCCCTCTCAGATTTTTAGTTGTTCAAATTAATTTTATTCAATTAATCATATATTTAGTTTTTTTTTCCATCAACGCATTATACTGTTTTTTTAACTGTCTTATTTTTTTACAAACTCATTATGTTTCAGTTTTCGATCAACTAAACTCATTATATTTCATTTTCTTTTTCGATCAACTGGGTGATTTTTATTGATCTCAAATGCCAAAAAATTAAACGAACACATGTAAACAAATCAGACCACTGAGTGACCCCCGGCACGGTTAGCTAAAGGTTTTAGTTGTGACTTGCGAAACTTATTATTAAAGTTGTTGATAAAATGCCTTAAGCAATACCTAGAAGAATAAATAATGATCATCAAGCGGGTTGATTTTTTTGACATGTTTTCTTTTAATTTTTGGCATTGAGATCAATAGTGACTCGACTTTATTGACTTTATTTGACATTTTTATTTTCGTTTGTATTTGACATTTTTAATATTCGATTATCTTTGTTATGATTCGTATTTCATTCTTCAAATTTATTTGAGATGATTTATATTTGATATCAGTTAATCGAAAAAAGTTGAAATATAGTGAGTTGCTAAGAAAATAAAATAAAAATAAAAAGCACCAAGTTTATTAAAGAAATGAAATATAATGAGTTTAGTAGATAGAAAAATGAAACTGAAATATAATAAGTTTGTAACAAAATAAAATAAAGATAAAAACAGTACATAAATAAATAATAATATTATTAATTGAATAAAAAGTAAAAAATTTGAACCCACTACCTGAAACGTGAGAGGGAATATGCCTTTTGTTTAATTCATTAATCCTATAATAGACAATGAAAAAGTTAATAAAGAGTAATGAAAACACTATTTTGGTAAATAGTTTGTAGGGAACACCAAAATGGTAAATAGTTTTTCCCTCAACACTAATTTAGGAAAAAACTCAAGAATAATGTATTGCACATTAATAATATGAATAGTAACTTACGAACGGTTGCAGTGTTGGAAGTTAATAAGCCATCAAAGATATTTTTGTCATTTGTTATAACTGTTGCATCGATTCCATCTCCATAGAGCATTAAATTGGTCATGGAGTTCTTGATATATATGTTTTCTTTATAAATACCGGCTTTCACGTATATAACAAGTCTACCTGTTTTGATTCTTCTTTGATTTTCTGCCGCTTCAATGGCTTCGGTGATTGTAGTAAAACCACCAGAGCCATCTTGAGCGACCACAAAATGTGCATGTATCGCTCCTTCTTCGGATAACTGAACGAATCCATGATTGTGTATTGTGGGTGAATGTGAATTACTAGCCTCAACTTTGTGTTCAACTAGCATATCTTCAAATAGCCTTAAGAGGTTGTAGTGTTTGAAGCCATTTAGGCATGTTTGATGGTTAACCACGGCTGCGATTAACCATCTTCTTACATAGGCCGCATTCGTATGCTTTTTTGAGAGGTTTAGATGGTTTATGACATTCTTGTAAAGCTCTAAGCAATCCATTAAACTTATCTTGGCTTGGGCATCAAGCATGGTATGAGGCATAGCCAAGAAGCGTTCGAGGGTTTCTCGAGTTTTATGCATTGCCTTGATGCCAAAATCGCGAGACTCGAATTCAGGACCAATGATGAGATTGCATAACTCGGTGAAAGGGGTTTGGTCACGCCTCGAAACCTCACAAGAAGTAAAAAATATGAGACTTATGATGGTATAAAACAGTATAAGATATGTTTTTAGCATTTTGAAAGCATGTAGTGAGTCTTAGAGGGTATGTGCTTATTTATATGATGAACTTATGTAAATGTTGCTTTTAATATTATGTTGATTGGTCCAAGATTTATGGGAAGTAAGTAACTATATTCATTGATTCAGTTTATTTAGTTATTATCAAGTACATAAGGAAAGTTCGGACATAAAAAAATATATTAGTTTGGAAGGTTAAGGAAAGTTTGGACATAAAAAAATATATTAGTTTGGAAGGTTATTAAAAATTGGTATAAATGCATCTTAATTGCTTGTGGCATAAAATTTGTATATTGATTTGTCAATATATATAAATTTTATGTTATCTTCAAAAAAAAAAAAAAAAATTTACGTTATAAGTTTTGTTTATTTGTTGAACAATAACAACTACTGAAATATCTTACTTGAATTGTGATGGATAAATTACTTTCCATTTTCTTAACATGTTAAAGCACACGATAATGTATAAAAGATATACGAGTCAATAAAAAAAAGTCATTGAGAAATTAATAAAGCTGTGAACCAAATAAAAAAAGTCAATATTTTTTGATTGAGCATTGAACAAATCAATCTTTTATGTTAAGATATTTATGTTTATATAAAGCAACACGTTACATTTCTTTAAAGAAAAAAAAAAAGAACATATCAAAATGGGAGGAATTCTTACATGGAAAATACAGTTTCTAGTTTTTTAAGGCAAAATATATTTTTTAACAGCGTAAATTATATCAAATCCGTCTTCGACGAGACTCGAACCCTTAACCTCGAAGAGGCAATACCTTAACTTCAATAGTTTTGCCTGAAGCACATACATAATTCAAATTGAAACTTAACCTAAAATTGAAACACATATATATTTCAAATTAGGATATTCTAGTTGAATTAGTTCAATAATTATATATTCGGGAATCCAGAATATTGTTTGAATATTAGGGTGGAAAGGGTGGGTTTGGTGAACATGTGCCGGGTGTGTAGTCCCCGTGAGGGCAACCACCGTCATCACCTAAGGGTGTAAGAAATGGTTAAACATTTGAGAGTGACAAACTAAAAAATTAACCAATGAGAGTGTGCCATGTCAAAGTGGTAAACTATGATCAAAAGTGTTGGTAATGGTTTAGACACTTGGTGAAGTGGTAAACTATTAAGAAAAAGGAAAAAATGTGTGATTGGTTGAGATTGGAATTGACCCCACCCCACACTACCCTCTCTCTCTCTCTCATACGCTTCCTCTCTCTCCTACAATCATCTTCCCCGAATCGGCTAGCCCTCCCCGCGTGACCAAACAAACCGCTCCGGCAAAGGGTTGGCGGTGGTGTTTGCCGCGCAGCAATGGGGTTTGCCGAACCCTTTGCCGAGCCCACTCCGGACACCCTAATGTATGCGGCAAACTCAAAAAAGACGAGAGAGATCAGGGAGTAATCACCGAGTGGAGTGAGAGAAGAGAAAGGGGGTTAATACTTAATAGTAGGCCTCATTCTCTTCCACCCAATCACACTTTATCTTTATTTTTTTTTTAAAGAAAAAATTGTTTGGGTGGAGCACCCTTTGTGTTTGAGTGCTAAAATAGGGAGTGAAGATGGTAGTTGACATGACATGAGGTGATTGGCTACATGGAGAGTTTACCACTCCTCACATGGGAAACACACCTTCCACCCTTAATGTGAACTATGAAAGTGAAGAAAGGGGGTGATTTAAACTTCGGGAACTTCTTCAATACCATGACGGAGCGGTAGCAATTAGATTCGTGAAGCAGATAAATGTGGAAGGTGAAGCAGGCAGCAAGAGACCGATCACCTCCACCAATGATAGCCTATGACCATTCAAAACATAGAACTATTCATCAACCTTTAGGAATTATATAGAGTTAATTAATTATATAGATTTAATTTTATTCAAACTCAAAGTTTCTAAGTCTGGTTCAAATAATCTATGCTTTTGATACATACAGTTTTAATATTATCACTCTAACACGAATTATATAAAATTTTAAAATGATCATCAACTTTCTCTATGTATAAAACATAGTTCATCTCGTGTCAATTTCCAACAACTCAAAACATTTTTCATGTAATTTGAACCTGATTTCAGAATACTCTAAAATTTTGATTCATTTACATTTTTATTAATATACCAAAACCATTAAATTTTCAAAACACACTCATGTGTCAAAGACTATATAATGTTTATTGTTTCTCTATTATATTGAAAACCCATTTCCAATTCAAACAATTCTATAAATGCTAAACTGAATTACAATAAATTTGATATTAATATATTCATAACTAGATTATAAACTCGTGTATTACATGGGGTTAAAGATTGAAATCATGTAACTTTACAATGACTACACAAATTTACATAGGTGAATTATATTTATATTTACACCACTTTACATAACTTAGGTATTCCATTTTCTAAACATGTTAAAGCACACGATAATGTATAAAGATATACTTAGGGTGGACGGTATGGTAGCAGGGAACTCAATAGGGGTGGGGTTTTACCGCGTGGGGAACCACTGCCAGGGGTATAATCGGTGAGTGGGGAATGTATAATCGGTGTATGCTCACCGAGTGTTTGAAAAGGAGAGAAGTGAGAGGGAGAGGGGGTTATTGGTGGGTCCTCATTAACCAACCAATCATTTTTTTTTAAATTGAGTGAGTGTTTGACCATTGCTAGTGTTTGAGTGGAAAATGGGAAGTGAAGTTTAATATGAGCAGGCCCGGCTCTTGTGTAAGCAAAATAAGGCGGTTGCTTGGGGCCTCCACATTTGAAGGGCCCCCATTTTTATTAGGGTTAGCTTAAGTTGTTACTTGTATAGACCGTCTCTCCCATTCTGACGTTACTTCTTCTTGCTGTCTTGTTTTTCTAGAACAATTCTGGGTTTCCTTTTAACTGTAACCATTATAATCATGTTCTTTCTTTGCTTGATTTTATGCACTTTAACCAATCGACTTCTTTGCTATATTTTGATTTCCTCTGGTTATTTTTGACTAACCAGTTTTCGTATTAATTTATTCTTTAGGATTTGTGCCCAAGTTATCAAATCTGATATGACTTTTTTTATAGGAGAATTGGACTGTAATAATCCCATTTAGACCTTATTGGCCATTAATAATTCCACCTCAGAATATTCCCCCACCAGTCCCACCTTCCACCTATTTTTCCTACAATGGTCCCCCGTTAAAAAAACTTAAGGGAGTTAAGCTTTTTTTCCAAATTACAAACAGATGTTTTAGGGCTTTTGATCAGAACGACGATACGAGTCCATTGATGTAAAACGTGCCTCGAAACGGTGCTCCAAGTGACTTGATTTTGGTTAATTGGAACTTTACACACCCGAATTAAAGCGTCATTTTCATCGTTTGGAGCACCGTTTCGAGACAAGTTTTCCATCAATGGACTCTTGTCGTCGTTCTAATCAAAAGCCCTAAAAAAATTTGTTTGTAATTTGGAAAAAACCTTAACTCCATTAAGTTTTTTTAACGAGTGACCATTGTAGGAAAAATAGGTGAAATGTGGGACTGGTGGGGGGAATATTCTGAGATATGATTATTAATGGCTAATAAGGTCTAGGTGATTACATGCCAATTTCCCTTTTTTCTATTGTTGTCGGTCCCCAAATCAAATAAAGGGGCCCAAACTATTACTTCGCTTTAGACCCCCAAAATTGTTGAGCCGGCCCTGAATATGAGTGCGGGGGTGACTAGTGAGGATGCAATTTAGTCATTGAGAAATTAATAAAGCTGTGAACCAAATAAAAAAAAGTCAATATTTTTTTATTGAGCATTGAACAAATCAATCTTTTATGTTAAGATATTTATACCTGTATAAAGCAGAGTAAATTACAAGATTGAGCATTGAACAAATCAATCTTTTATGTTAAGATATTTATACATATATAAAGTAGAGTAAATTACAAACTTTTCTTTTATGTTTACATCAAATTTTAGGTGGTGTCCTTTGCCTTTAAAATTGTCGGGTTTTGTACTTTATATTCCAAAATCTTGCATGTTACGTCCTTTAGCTCTAACTAGTTAAAATTTTTAATTAATTATGGTGATGTGTGCTTCGCACATGAGGGCATTTTTGTCATTTCATCTCTTCGGGGACTATTGTGTTAATAAGTTATATGTAAGGACTATTATGTAAGAGCTTATATCATTTTATCCTCTCTCTCTCTCTCTTCCTCTCTCTCTCTCTGTAGATTTCATCTCCAGATTCTGTTTCTGATCGCACATCATCAACCGATAACAACAATAACAACAATCTCTCAAGTTTTTTGAATCCAGATCGCCTCACTCTCTCTTTCTCTATTCCGGCAAGACACTCCAACGCCTCCATCGTCACTGCCAGCGACGTAGAAAAACACCACTATCACTGCCGGTATTGCGTACAACGACTACAGCTATAACAACTGATGCGTGCGTAGCGTGATAGGTTTTTAAGTATATTTTAAGCCCTTTTTAACACTTTAGTCAAATTTTAAATTTATAAAACACGATACTTTACTAACACTAAACACACATATGGGCAAGTGCACCCATCGTGAGCATAGTATAGTGTTGGTAAGATACCGAGGTCGTCCAAGGACACAAGAGCTTTTAGTACCAGTTTATCCTCAACGTCTAATCAAATCAAAAGTTTAGAAAAAGTTTTAAACATGAAAATAAAAACTAGAAATGCTGAAAATAAAAAAAAATAAATAAAAACAGATAGACAAGATGAATCACTTGGATCCGACTCACCTTTAGTGTAACCTTTGATAATTTCTGCATGTTTGCACTTTTAAGAGATTATCTTAGTTATAGTAGTAGGCCCCTCTTTTGAAGGTGACGTTACCCTCAACCCATTAGTTTGAGTCAGCAAGGATACAATCCTAAATGGTCGGAATATTGAAAGATAATTAATTAAGTTATTAATGCGTAATGTGGTAGGCCCCTCTTTTGAAAGTGACGTTACCCTCGGCTAAGTGGTTTGAGTCAGCAGGGATACAATCCCAAGTAGCCGGGTTAATGTATTAATAGTAGTTTACATATGAGGGGATCAAGCCATTCGCACCCCCGCCATCCAATACCAGTGGGTATTGAAGGAGGTCCTAGTAAGCTTGACCCAGGTCCTTGCAGGATCTATACACTGAACAAGGCAAGAACCTTACCAAACCATTCCCTTAACCCCCGACCAGGTAGCCAACATATCTCTATATAGACAGTAAAATAACGCCAAGACACCATGGACAAATGATAAGGAAGTTTCACCTTCAACATAAGAAACTAGTTATTAAAGTCATTAATACAAAACCAAATAAAAAATGCGAAAAGATTAAAAATAAAAAGTATTACACTAAATGTTTGTCTTCACCAAGTGATGTAAGAGACTTAGGCAAACATGACATTTGATTGTCAAGAACTCTTACTATCAATCTTGGATCCCGAGACTACTACACACACTCTATGATGGGTGATGGTGGTGGATGTGGGTTGTAGTGGTGGTGGAGTGTGGGTGAAGTGGGAGAGAGGTGGTTTGCCAATGGATGCCTTTGAAGTGAACCAAGCACCCCTATTTATTGCCTTCACAGACGCACGGACACGGCCCCGTGTCCATTGGGCACGGCCCCGTGTCCATCCTTATTCCCTTTCTTCATTAATTGCACTTTGTCTACATTAGCTCCACACGCCCCGTGTCCATTGGGCACGGCCCCTTGTGCAGAAGCGTATCTGTACTATCAAGATTTGCTTGAATTCTGCGAATCTTAGCGTTGACCACGTCCCGTGTTGAGCTGGGCACGCCTCCGTGTCGGGAATAGAAGCTTCTATAGCTTTGTCCTTTCTGCTGACATCTGGCCACGCCCCCCGTGTCCGCTGGGCACGAGGCCGTGGTCAGCCTTCTGTTTTCTTGTTTTTGCTTGGGAAGATGCTGTCGAGGGGTTGGGCATGCCACGTTTGTTCCTTTTCTTGTAATTATGTTAGATTTTGCTGCATATTTGTTCATTTAGCTCATTTAATCCTGAAAATACAAAAGGAAGACAAAAGCACACTTTTTCCAACATTAGTACTAAAAAAGGGTTAGTTTTATGTCTTATTTGCTGTATTTTATATGTTACATTTTACACACATCAACAACCCTCCTAAAATCCTTAAAACACCCCTATATGTCCTAAAATACACCCCATATGCGAAAAACAACCCCAAAATACCTTTATTTTATTAAAAATCGAATAAAACAAAATCCTAAGGCCGCTCACGGGCCGTGACCATGTTGGTTGTGTGCTTCACGGGGCGCGACAGCTTGACACTAGGCCGGGCCACATTGTGCCACGTGTCGTGATGCGTGTCGAGGCTAGTTATTGAGTCAGCAAAGCTAGGGCCTACCCTATAAGCCCTCGCGGGCCGCGAAGCCTTACCCTTAAACTCTCGCGGGGCGCGAGCCGCCTGATTAGGCCTTATAAATTGGGCGATCGAGCTCAGTTTCGATTGTTCAGATTTCTTTTCTCTCTCTCAACATATAAGCTAATATTATCGGGTATTATACCCACTAAAAAGCGAAGCTCTGCCTCGTTGTAAGTATTATAACCCCCGGTTACGTATTAGTTACTCTGCCCGATTGATCTAGAGCTCCGTAACGTATGTCAAGGCTCTGCCTGACTCAATCGTTGGAGTTCGGTCTCGGGAGGAGGGTATAGCTAATGTAAATTGGGTTATCTTACTAACACGTGTGCATTGTTTAATTTAATAGATTATAACCAAGAAGTCACCAGGAATTATCTAAAATAGCAATGTGAGTTAATCCTCTTTTGTAAACCTTTTTGTGAGTCATTCCCCTTTTCTGTAAACTGTTTTTACAAAACCTCAATTATTTTAAAATTTTATTTAACAGTGATTTAGTATTTGTGATTCTACAATTATTGTCGGTATGTTGGGGTTTTGTATACATTACTTGTTAGTACACTGTGAGTAGTAGCATGACCACAAGTCAGGATTGACAGTACCGTGGGTGGTAATTTGATAGACGTAAACAAATGTAAATGCGGATGCCCTCAATACTGTAAAATGATAAAACTTGTCTTGATTAAACCGGGATTCACTCGCCAGTATTTCTTGCTGATAAAACTTTTTAAAACGCGTTTCAGGTAACAAAATGTGAAAGCCAAATAGAAGCCAACTGGAGAGCACTGAAGGCTTGGAAAAGTGGCTATAAAAGTTACCTAAACAAGAAAGGAGATTTTGTTTTCAATAAATTAGGGTTTATCCCTATAAACATGTTGTAATGAAAACTTGGGTTTTTTCCATGTATTTATTATTATAAAAATGTGGTGTTTTACTCTGATAAACTATTTCCTAACTACGGTCCTGATGTAATTTTCGCTGCCAAATTAATAAACACCGATACCACCAGCTCTGCGTACTCGCGGCTGTAACACCCCAATCGCGTAATACAACAACACGCGGCGGAAATATCATGGAGTCACGTTACAAATTGCTCACAACTACTAGTACTAAATTGTTTCATTATTGTGATCATTGTTTTACAAACAAGAATACGTGTAATTGTCTTTTGATTTAAGAAGTCTAATGTAACACCTAGAAAATTCATGTCAAATAAAATAAAGACACGTGTCACATAAGATAAATGTGTCATAAATTTCGGATCAAGTTAAAGGATGTAAGGTAGGATTTAAAAGCGTCGACATGTTAATAAATACCTCTGAGCGACCTATGTATAAATCCCAAACCTTAACCTGTGTTATAAACATCTGATATACATTCAAACCCGGTTAATACCAATAATAAAGGCCCTAATTCGTAATATCAAAGTTGCATGGTCAAAACTCAAGAGATTCTCAAATTTTTGCCCTCTGGTCATCGGTTACGGACCGTATGAGCCTTAGCCTTACGGTCCGTAAGCACTACAACTGGGCAAAATAAACCAAGGTCAATTACGGACCACAAAGACAAGGTCTTACGGTCCGTAACAGGTACTTACGGTCCGTAAGACCCTTAACCTTACGGTCCGTAAGATAGTCCCAGCATCAGAAACACAGGTAGCTGCCTGTTCCAGCCGGTTACACCGCCTCATTTTGCCATTTCTGGATTCTAGGGGCTTGTTTAATGATTTAGAAGGGCCTAGGGACACTTGGAACAATCCCATAACATCCATAGACTTTGTTTGGCATGATCTTGTGGGATTAAAGTCCTTATATAAGAAATTCTTTGATGCACCATTTGATCACATTTCACAACTTCACTTCTGGAGTATTTGGAGCTCAAGCACCTTTCCAAGTGATCATTTGTCGTGCTTAGGACCTTGGTAAGTATTCTTAACCTTCCCTAATTCAGTTTTGATTAGTTAATTAGCGTAAAGTCAAACCGTCGTAATTAAGATTTGACTTCGTCATTAATCTTAATTTGTCTAGTCAAATTACAAATTGAAAGTACCTATGAGTTGGTAATTATGTGGGCAATAAACCCTTAAAAGGGCACCCTCTGATTCTCACTCTAAGTAGGTCAATTGTCGGGTCAAACTTGATCTTAAAAAGTCAACAGGAAGCAATTTTGCAAATAAACACATAATTAGCAATGTAGAAGCTATGCAACCTGTTTTGTCATTGATATAACTTGGTAATTAATGTAAGAACATGTTTAAACATGTTCAACTCGACAATTTTCAGTCTAGGCTCGGTTCGGGATCGAAAGTCGCATAGTTTGACTCCTGCTTTGACTTTCAGTTCTGACCCGTTTGAGCATGGTTTAGAAATGCCTTAGAGCCTTATTAGGACCAAGTTTCATATAAGTATAACCCTCTGTGATTATACAACTTGGCTCATTAGTTATCCGATTCATGTGCATATTTCCGTTAAATGCCTAAATGTTGACTATTATGCCCATTTGACCTTAAAACGAGAATTTTGGAAATGTGAGAGGACAATAATCTTTGTTGCTGATTTATAAACATGTCCCTAAAATTTCACATCAGTTTGAGGTCTAGATTAAGAGTTATGCTCAATAGCGTAATTAGAAAGCTTTTTAGTAATTAAATGGCGTAACTAGCGTATAGCCTATCTAAACCCGATTTTTGATACCAAACTTTTTACCCACTGATATAAAATAATATTTTGGGAATTTTGGGGATTTTTATTTATTTTCATGCTAACCATAACATAGAGTTCTAAGCTTGATCCGATAATTGTCGGTTTTGCCCTTTTGGGCTATAAAATGAGTTTTACAAATCCTTTTGACCCCAAACATTTTTCTACTGATCTAATATGATAAATAAAATATTTTGAGCCTTCTGGAATAATAAAAATATCAGCCTTCCTTTGAAAACCCGGAAATGGCTCCAAATCGCCTTTTTAAGCGTTTTTAACGCATAGTATGTACTAAAACTATTTTAAACATATAAGGTTTGATACCTACTGATATTTTCAGTAAATCCTTATATATTAACAGTAAGTAAAAGTTTTAAACTCAGATTTCCAAATCGACCTTTAAAGCTTATGTGAAATTACCAAAATGCCCCTTCGGTGCATAGTTTGGTTATAATTAATAAATTTCACATATATGTAATACCATACTGATATAACTTATTAAATTAAGTATTTTTACTGATTAAATCAGACCTGAAACTCAGATGAATGTTTAACCTCTTTTATAACCTTTAAAATGACCAAAATACCCCTCTGGGGCATAAATTGGTTTTAAATTCGTTTTGGGCATAACGGAAGGTATCTTACTGATATCACAACATGTTTAAGGCATATTAACTTAGGAAACATGTATATGACTCTTATGGTTACCCGTTACGCATATTTCGCGTTCGGATCGGTTTATGTAACTAGTTTGCATAAATTGACCAAAACAGGTCAGACCTTATCATTTTTGCCTCAAAATCCAGAATGTGTTTAGTGTACCCAAATTATATAAGTCTCCAAACTTGTCGGGTCTAAATCACATTCTATTCCGGTGTTCGCTTAATCAGGCGTTTTGAACCGTAAACCTTTCCTTAAGAACTAACCGGTCTAAGTTTCAACTTAAATAAGACCCGTTAGGAATCTAATAGGTTAATAAAACCTTCGTTCCAGATTAAGAGCCCCAGTAGAAGTACTTGTGCTTGCTAATTAGAATATACGGCTGAGTATAAATTGCATTGCTAGCTCAGGTAAATACTCTTAACTTATTTTCCCTATACGGGCTTGGGATACGGTATTATAATAATACCGCTTGGTCGGGTATTGAATGTTTAATCGTATTGTGATTAAATTATTGAGGTAACCCGTTTTAATCTGTATTGTTTAAAATAAAAGCCTTTAGAGATTAATGACCATGTCCCGGATATCCTTGGCATCGTTATAAAATAAAAATGGCCACGTCTTAAGCACGGGGTGTAGGCGTACACCTGACAGTTGCATAAGGGAAACAATATCTCACTCTCTTGTGGGCCTATACTTGTGGTGTGTCTGTTAATCTTGACTCGGTTTCTACATCGGGCCCTGAATGTATAACGAACATGTAAAACTGTATACACGATTATTTTTAACTTATTGTCCCAAGTTATAAAAGATATTTTTGCCGAAGTGCATACAAATCAATTTTCAAACTCTTTTCAAAATGAGTCAGTTAATTGTATTTACCAGTGAAAACTGACGTATTTTCCAAAAAGATTAAGTGGCAGGTGCTATACGTAATTGGCTGGGAGCTCAGGGCGTTAATAGGGAATCTCGCAAGTTCTAGATGCCTAAAGTCTGTTGAACAATGTTATCTTTCTGTCTTATGATCCGCCTGTGGATCCAACTTACATTCCGTTGTAATAATTTGATGTTACTTTTGAATCAGATTGTATTATATTTATCTTTTGCTTCCGTTGTGCATTTAAATTGTGTTGTTTGACTATGATGATATCAACTACGTCACGATACTCCCCACCGGTAATACGTGGAAATATCGGGGTGTGACAGGTTGGTATCAGAGCCAACATTGAGTGAATTAAACACTAGCCTTTTTGTGTTTAATCTCAATGACACAGTAGTACATTCCTTGACCTTCTGAGTCTAAACTTAACATAGGAATACTCTCAGCTCTATTCGGAGAATTATTGCTTTCAATTCCATATATTTTAAATACGTCGCCAAGCAAAGAAGGCATAATGGAAATTCTCCCCATTCGAAGCCTAGGGAAGGCCGAGCTTCGTACTGCGACCAGGATTAACAAGCATCCAGGGAGAGAACATTCAGAAGTAAAGTGAAGAAGAAAACTCCTTTTGCTAAAGATCGTTTCTTTAACAGTCCTTATAAGGACATATTTATCTTTCAGTCCATTCGAGGGCAACATTATTCCTTTCAAGTCCCGTCTAGGGCACATCAGTACTTTTATTTTTATATAGTGGAATGATTAAATTTGGATTTTCATTCTAAACATGAAAAATAAAATAAATGAAAAATAACATTCCTTTTATAAGATCTACCATTATAATAAAATGGCAAAATCTAAAAAGGGACAAAACCTAGCCACGTGTTATTTTAAGACAGGGCCAAGATGGTAGTTCCTCAATTAGATTCAGATCCTTATTAAACATCTCAATTTAGGATTGTTCTGCGCTTAATATTAAAAAGAATCTTAAAGGTGAAACCTAGCCTACATGTCATTTCAGACATGGCCAAGATGGTGAAACCTATTCAAGAGATTCAGATCTTTGTTAACACCTAAGAACGTGTTAGCACTCTTGACAAATGTGATTCGAGAAAATCACAACAGTCATTCTTATATTGGAATTCTTCAAATTTCCTAATTTGGCCTAATGATCCAGAAATCATGGCTTATATCATCCTATAAGATGATCATATTATAACCATCCGTTAGTGATGAAGTGCCTACGGGCTAAACTTGTTGCCCGATAAGACAACGATAGTGGTGGTCTTTGACCCCTGTCTAAAGATGTTGGACTACGTCCAAGCATAATAGTCGGTAGGATCTATACAATCTCGACTAATAACATATGAAAAGATGATCATACCATAAACATCCCTTAGACGGGAAATGCCTACGGGCTATAATTAACGTCCTCTGAGACTAAAGACAGTGGTAGCCTACAACTCCCTGTCAAGAAAAGGTAACGAACTTTGATTCAAACCTGAATGCCTCGATTCCATAAAATCTGGGCTTATAAATTAAACTTGTCCACGTGACTAAGCCTTTTGTGCTATTACTAACTTATAATTTAGGATTATAATGAAAATCCTGAATAAAATAAATATCTTTCCTTTTCTGCCAGTATACATATTAAAAAGAATCTTAAAGGTACAACCTAGCCTATATGTCATTCCAGACGAGGCCAAGATGGTAGAACCTATTCAAAAGATTCAAATCCTTGCTAACATTTGTAAACATGTTAACACTCCTGGAAATAGTGATGCGATAAAATCACACTTATCATCTTCATATTAGGAATTTCCAAACCCCTTATTTAGCGTAAATGATCAAGAGGGATCATGGCTAATAAACGTCGAACATGATGAACACATCAAAACATCCATTAGGATGAATACCTTCGGGCAAAGATGTATACATGAAAAAGATAGTTTTATTTCTTAACTTCTTGTTAAGACAATGAACTATGAAATCTTCCGATCCAAAGGAATCATCGATTATGTTTTAAAATTCCCTAGTGACCAGGCATCTATGCCATCAAAAAGTCCTTTGGAACAAGCCCTTGTGCTATATATATAAAATGTCAGTACGACGTTGACAGTTGTGACTTATGTCCCCTGTCTAATAAATATGAAGGATTATATTCCGTTTAAACGCCAAAGATGGTTTATTTAAAAACCTAGGCAAAACATAATCAAATAAATTAAATACTATCTATTGGCCTATATGGTTTATCTACACCATGGCTATTTAATCATCAATTTCGACAATTCGCTATATAATTAAACAAATTATTACAAATTGGTTTGTAGCCTTCAAAGCTTCACCATGGCTGACTCCTCTGAAGCTCGCAATCGTCCAGTTGATCAGAATGATGATGCAAGACTGAACTTAACAAGAACCGAGTTACAGGCTATGATAGATACAGCCGTAAACAACGCTGTGGATCGTTTGTTGAAGGATCATAAGCGAAAGTGCGATAATACCCCAAATAAAGGTTGTAAAAAGGGTAAGACCGGTACAAACTATAACCCGTCCAAGCCAAAGGAGGCAAAACCCAAATGTAAAACCTGCAAGAAGAAGCACTTCGGAAAATGCTTCTATGAACAGACCGGGGGATGTGGCATTTGTAAAGAAATGGATCACAAGACCCTTGAGTGCAAGGACTTGAAGGACGCCACATGCAATGGTTGCGGCGAGAAAGGGCACATAAAGACCCGCTGCCCAAAGAAGGCGACTAAAGGGAAATGCACTTTAGAGTCACAGGCTAGGCCTTGTGGAATTTGTAATAAGAAAGGGCACCAGACTTTGGAGTGCCAAGGCATAAAGGACACAACCTGCTATGGTTGCAATGAAGTAGGGCACGTCAAAACAAATTGCCCAAATAAAACCAAGAAGCCTGGAAAGGCTAAGAAGACCAAAGCTGGAGGCTCTCAAATGGATGCTCAAGAGGCTATTCAGGATGACAATGTCACAACAGGTACTTTCTTTATCAATAACGCTCATGCTAGAGTATTATTCGATTCAAGTTCAGATAAGTCTTTCGTAGACAATAGATTTTGTAAATCATTAAATCTGCCTTTTAAAATTCTAAGCGTTAAGTATAAAGTAGAATTGGCCGATAGTACCTCAGTGACTGCTTCAGCAATATTAGATGGATGTTTTATATCCATTAGGAATCATTCTTTTCCACTGTCCCTGTTTCCATTAGAATAGAGGGACTCGATATTGTGATAGGAATGGATTGGTCTTCTTGTAACCAAGCCCATATTGTGGGTAATAAGAAGCAAGTAGTTATCAAGACTCCTTATGGTAAGCCTTTGACAATTCAAGGAGACATATGGTATGGATTGCCTATGTACTTGCTGAATTTGGTATTTAATACCAAAACTTCGAGTATGGAAAACTCAGAAGAGACAAACAACAGTCGCAATGCTAGAGATGCGACAAATGTTAATGATGCATCAAATATGAACCTCCATGTTAATGAAGTTAATCTACAAAACTGTAATTAACGCAACTGTTAGAAAGGCTATGAGAAAAGTCATGAAAAGGTTCAAGAAGCCACGTCGCTGCTCATAAGAAGAGCTTTATTCATACTTCAAATGAGAAGAATAAACCCAGCAAAAGCATATATGGAAAGGAGCCCCATTCTTTTTAGGATGTACTTAAAAAGTACTTCGTCTCTTGGAAGTCAAGGGACTTCAATAATAAAAAAGGGCCATCGATTGCAAGAAACTGTCAGATGAAGTAGAAACTATTAGGTATATCAGCGGTTATGCTGGAAAGGACACGGTGAGGTATGCACCGCGGTCGTTCGAGGGCAATACCCTTAATTAGTGGGGACATTAATAAAGTCCACAAGAAAGATCCTCTTATACAATACGGAAAAAGAATTTTCCGACTCCCCCCATAAGAGTTATAAACTATCGGCAGTGTTGCAAACCTTGGCTCATTGATTGAAATAGTGCCCTTATTCGGTTAACCTAGAATTTAAGCATAATGCACTATATATATTGAGGATTTAGCATCGGCAAATAAGAGGGCACATTAAGTTCTCAAAGCCTGCTCATTATAAATCCATTATGGATCTACCTCAGCTACTCACGTTATATAGATTTAGAAATAACCAGTCAAAGCTGAGACTACCCTAAAATATGTCAAAGATTTTGCAGCTAAGTTCAAAAGGATTAAGAATGGAGGCGTTCAACCCTCCTGATAAATGATTAGAGGCAGTTCATATTAATAATGACACCGGATAAATCCCTTATTGTGATCTTATTGCTAAGAGTTATGTTAGGGTTCAGGTGCTGCTAAGTCTCTCATAAGACCATAAGCTTAGCAAACTTTTAGAAATTTTTCCCGTAAGAACCCTAGATATTAAGTGTAAGGTAAAAGTTACAGACAAAATCATAAGAACCATTTCTTCTGTTCCTGTCAGAAACCTTCAGTCGTAGGACTTTAGAAGTATCCTCTCTCTGAAAGGAAGTGCGTCAGCATACATAGTTGATATCTCTTTAATCTCTATCGATTGCGAATACCAGACAGTATGATAAAAGTGCCATATGAGGATTGATGTATCTTAATAAGTTCCATAGATTGCTTCCATGCCTGATCAGTATAGAGGTTTAATGCATGGAACCGCAAGGATATTCTAATGGTCATATGGTACTAAAGTCAACTAATGGTATTCAAAGAAGATATCCAGAATGGAATTGTCCAAGTAAATATCCCCGATTAAGGAATTCGTGGACTTGTAACATGAATGTGTCACTTATTTGATACAAGCAATGATGGATGAACTGGAGCCTGAGATAAGGAAAAATCTCTGTAACCTCCTTGTATCCTGATTATCTTCTCCTAAGATTACCCTATTTACCTCTTGAGAGGCCAGTAGAGTTAAGATTTATATCCCATTTAGGGCTGTATTATTATGAAAACTCCAAGACGGCTAGTACCAACATTGGAAGAATCGAAACCCTGATTAAGCAAGTTTTAAAATAGAGGACGCATATAGCCTAACTCAATATTCTGAGAATTCGGTATTGTTAATTAAGAAAGACGGTTCATCTTGCTTATGCATTGATTACCGCAACCCTAATTAGGCAACAATTAAGAATTGCCATCAGCTGCCCAGGATCATCGATTTGTTCGACTAACGACAACGATTAGCTATTCCTTAAGATTAGTTCAAGCAGTGGTTGGAATAACCATCTGACCTTAAAATAAGATTTTCTATAATAGTTTTTTATATAAGTATCAAGGCTGCTCCTTTGGAGACCTTGTATTGTAACACCCTAGTTACTAATTAACGATTTACCATGTAAATACCAACAATTAGACGTGTAGTTAAGCCTACACATACTATAAAAATACGAGTTTATTAAAACTTTTATGAATCATAAGTTATTCTACATCACGTGGTTGAATTCGTTGTTTAAAATTTACAACGTGGCAAAGTGCGGAAGCATGTATCTATATCGTGTTCGGTTCTTCGTTGAGCTTGATCGTCTTCCGGCATCCCAAAGTGTACCTACATTTCATAAACATGAAATGCTTTAGTCTTACGGGGTTTAAATCATGTCCAAACGAGTCCGGGAAACAAATGATTTTCAAAAGAAAAAAAAAGAACTTGAAAATGAACTCCACCGTAAATTACGGTGGCACCGTAATTTACGGTGGCCCCTGTGTTCATATTCTTCTACCGTACAACAGTTGGTTACCACCGTAACTATATCAGGTCCACCGTAAATTACGGTGGCACCGTAATTTACGGTGGACCCTGCATCCAGCTTTTCCATTTTGCCGTAATTTGACACGAAATCTTTCGTATCTTTCAAACCGCTTATCCGTTTGACCTACCGTTTCTTCCTACATGTTTGAAATTTGATTCTCCATCATATGGAGTTAAAATCCGACATCCGGCTTGATAAAATTTAAGACTTTCAAGTCTTCGGCTTATTACTCTTTTACCAAAATTTGACCCGTTTGTGATTTTATCAAACATACAAGTTTGTTTGACCCTTATTTCTCACCAACCTATTAAATTCAATGATGTCTAACATAATAGGTTCCGATTATAGAATTATATACCTTCTTTAACCCATTTTCACCCATATGCTTATTTTGACCCGTTTGAGATATTTAAGCATATTATAAGCACCAATTGCTTTCATTCATTTCCAAATACATATGTCCACATTTCTTATCAAAGGATCTTCCACCACAACTATATTTGTGGTGGATTCAATGTGGTGATTTATATATACCAAATCTTACCCTTCAAATCGTTATTTTACGGCAAAGACTCGAATAGAGCCATTTGACTAATATAATACCTCTTTCAGTTTCTATACTTATTCTAAGTATTTACCTAGTTATAAAACTCGTTTCCAAACAACCTTTAAGGATCGTTTGTCCAATTTAGCTTGTAAGGGCGTTTTAGTCCGTTTAGCTAATCATTTACGATGAAGGACTTTTGAAAGAATATTTGACCCATAATCCCTCTTTTAACCTATGATTTTGTTTGAAAAGTCATTAAGCTTTCCAAACGCAATGTTCATTATTTAAACATTCGGGTTACTTATCAAGTAACCAAATGTTTATTTTGACTTCTTTTAACACTCATTGCCTACATATTCTAAATGAGTGTTACCCTTTTTCACATACCTGGCGCGGATCAATATATTGACCCGTTTTTAATACCTTGCTTTTATAACCGCTAATCCATAGCGTTGCTAATACCCAATTGACATTTACTCCTGAAATAATGTAACTCGACAATAATCATTAGTCGTTATTGTCAAAAGGTGATATCTTCACCTTTTGACCCATTTGGTCTAAGTGACCGATTATGTTGGCGAGATGATATTTATTACCATCTCATCTATACGACTCGTTCCGGTTTACACCACGCAGTCATTTCACTTATTACTCGTCTCTTAACGCTTTTTAGCCTATCATGACTTACATCATACCGTGCCTTTCAAAACCAATAGTTATGGTCAACGCATGACCAATTTACTGTTTTACCCTTATTGTTTGTTTTGGTTTACCCTATAAGGTAACCATTCAAAAGTTTCATTTTCCATTTGTCATAAAATGATCGAATTACCGATTTTAACTCCTTTTTAAACCATCAACATGGTTTTCTGTCATGCTCGACTATCTTGTTCCATGCGTTTACACGCCGGAACATCATATCGCAATCATGTATTTATCTTATTCGTAACTAATACGATAAGAGAATATTCTAAAATATAAGACTAGTGTAAGCTATACTTACCTTGCATCCGAATTATGCTTTTCCGTCATTCTTGTTTCGTTTGACCCGCTTTGTTCCCAAGCCTTCACCTAGCTTGTTAATCGTCAAACTATCATTGTAAATTGTAAGATGGTTAGATTAGTCATAATTATTCACAACTATTCCATCTCACTTATTTCATGAGTCGAACTACTATTCGACTTCATGATTAGTTAACTTAGCTTATTAAAGTTAACTACTTTCGATCACATGATTTACAACATTAGTTCAAATCAACATGATGATTAGAACTCTTCTTGTTTCATATTTCACATAACTTGCCATATTATTCAAATACACATTTTCACTCTAATTTCATCACCTTAGTTTTCATTTAGGCATTTTAACAAACACCTAATGTGCATACATTTTTACACATTTACAACTAGTTCATAACTAGTTATTTTTACCAAGATTAACATCAAAATTCACCACTATCACTTATGATCAAATACTCAAATTTGCAATTTGTTTAAGTATTTCCCGATTACTAACATGCATGATGATCCTAATCATAATCATATCATCAAATTCATCATATGATTAAAACCCACTTAACCTAGTGTGGTAAATCATTCAATCATTCAATCCATAGCATGTTATGTATGATTTTCACTTAGGGTTTTGTTCCTAAGTAAATATACATCACTAATCTAGCCATAGCTTCTCTAATCCATGCCTAATTCGCGATTAGGATGATTACCCAATTTTTACAACTTCACCAAACATCAAGATTTTACATACCTTATGATCCTCTTGTTCGGGTGATCGTTAATCCATGTTCGGTTGTGAATTTAAGCGTCGTTTGGCCCTCCAATTTGATGAATTTGGATGAGCTAGGGTTTGGAGCTCTTGCCCCTTTCTCCTGGACGTTTTCACGCACACACACACACAAGAGTGTGTGTGTTGTGTTTTGTTTTAAGTTTATAATTCCATTTTGCAAGATACCCGGCTTTGGTCCCTCGTGTTTGGTTAGTTATTAATTAGATCACAACCTAATTATTTTCAACAATATTCCCTCTTATTAACTAGGTTTAATATTCCTAGTTAACTTAGCGAGTTCGGGAATATTTATGACTAAGTTTATTTTAGGTCCCGTTAACTCGGGCCTTTTGTAAACTCTATTTTCCTTAGAAGCATTTATTCACGTTTTATTAAATATTAGGTTTATTTATTTAAATCCTAATATTTACCGGGTTACTTTTACCGCTAACGGTATTTTGCCGGTCTTTTATTATTAACGTGATTTGATTACCAGACCCGTTTTCGGGGTGTTACAAGTCTACCCCCTTAAAGAGGTTTCGTCCTCGAAACCTTTCTTACGTACCTTACTGGTTTAGATTATCAAAACCTTAGTTTTGGTGATCGCTCGAGCATTGCTCGTATATAGCAATCTTACCAGAGAAGTATAGTAACATGTTTTTGATTTTAAGGCGTATGTGCCCTTTTACATGTGTGGCCTCATAGGCCGATACTTTCATCTTGTATTCAACATGTTTATTCCACGCTAATTTCATATTGTCTAGCGTTTTGCGTAAGTCGTAACACTACTTCGACTTTATATGATTTCACCGGCTAGACTGATTAGTCGCCGTCACCTCATACCCCGTCGCTCGGGTATATCATGTTGCCATCCCGGCCTTTTGCGCGTTTTAGATTTCAAGACTTGAATCTTTCATGCTTTCTATTCAATTTCCTATCAGAATTTATATTTGTAAAAATGTTATTTCTTACTAAAACTGAATTTTAGTCTAACGTTTTTCTCTTTAACTTTTGTCAATTATCCATACCAGGATATTGACAGTCCATAATTTATTCTTATTTGGTTATATCCCATTACCGGGCTCATTATTCTCTTGCATTTAACGCTACCTTTATCTGGCTAGCGCTCATTTGTGCCATTCGGCGTTATATTGTATTCAACCTGTTTGACCTATTAATGTGAAATCCATCACTTATAAACAATCAACTTTATTCTTTATTCAACCCATTCGACTTCGAATAGTTGAACATATTTACTCACAATTTCTATATACGAGATTTTATAGTCATAACTCGTAATCCAAGTCCTTTGATTATTTTTTTTTCTCCCGCGTTCACGTCTCTTGGTTTACGCATGTGTTTAATTCTTACCCATCAACCGGGTGTTTTACCGAAGTCGTTATTATTGCAACCCTCCCGGTATGCATTAAGACCTCGCTTCATTTTTAAATTCCGACTTTGTCTTTAAGTTAGGAAACATGTATATGACTCTTATGGTTACCTGTTGCGCATATTTCGCATTCGGGTCGGTTTATGTAACTAGTTTGCATAAATTGACCAAAATAGGTCAGACCTTATCATTTTTGCCTCAAAATCCAGAATGTGTTTAGTGTACCCAAATTATACAATTCTCCAAACTTGTCGGGTCTAAATCACATTCTATTCTGGTCTTCGCATAATCAGGCGTTTTGAACCGTAAACCTTTCCTTAAGAACTGACCGGTCTAAGTTTCAACTTAAATAAGACCCGTTAGGAATCTAATAGGTTAATAAAACCTTCGTTCCAGATTAAGAGCCCTAGTAGAAGTACTTGTGCTTGCTGATTAGAATATACGGCTGAGTATAAATTGCATTGCTAGCTCAGGTAAATACTCTTAACTTATTTTCCCTATACGGGCTTGGGATACGGTCTTATAATAATACCACTTGGTCGGGTATTGAATGTTTAATCGTATTGTGATTAAATTATTGAGGTAACCCGTTTTAATCTGTATTGTTTGAAATAAAAGCCTTTAGGGATTAATGACCATGTCCCGGATATCCTTGGCATCGTTATAAAATAAAAATGGCCACGTCTTAAGCACGGGGTGTAGGCGTACCCTGACAGCTTGGCATCGTCATAAAATAAAAATGGCCACGTCTTAAGCACGGGGTGTAGGCGTACCCTGACAGTTGCATAAGGGAAACGGTATCTCACTCTCTTGTGGGCCTATACTTGTGGTGTGTCTGTTAATCTTGACTCGGTTTCTACATCGGGCCCTGAATGTATAACGAACATGTAAAACTGTATACAAGATTATTTTTAACTTATTGTCCCAAGTTATAAAAGATATTTTTGCCGAAGTGCATACAAATAAATTTTCAAACTCTTTTCAAAATGAGTCAGTTAATTGTATTTACCAGTGAAAACTGACGTATTTTCCAAAAAGATTAAGTGGCAGGTGCTATACGTAATTGGCTGGGAGCTCAGGGCGTTAATAGGGAATCTCGCAAGTTCTAGATGCCTAAAGTCTGTTGAACAATGTTATCTTTCTGTCTTATGATCCGCCTGTGGATCCAACTTACATTCCGTTGTAATAATTTGATGTTACTTTTGAATCGGATTGTATTATGTTTATCTTTTGCTTCCGTTGTGCATTTAAATTGTGTTGTTTGACTATGATGGTATCAACTACGTCACGATACTCCCCACCGGGCCCACCGGTAATACGTGGAAATATCGGGGTGTGACATCTAAGGCCTGAATGCAGTCCTATGCGTTGCATACTCGAATAATTGAAACCTGAAACATATGTGAAAAATAGTCAGCATAAAAATGCCGACGAGTACATAGGATTTGTTAGCCAAATAAATGGCAAAAAGTTTGGTAATTGCAATACTTTGACAACTACGAGAGTTGTTGATTGAAAATGAAATCTTGAAGCCAAAGAATGGCAAAAGTTAAGTATTGCAATACATCATCTTGATTCTGAAAACTTTTGACAAAGAGTTTTGTATATGGCAATATGATTATTACTAAGTAATTTTTATGCCATTGAAATTGTACTTTGTAATCTCATTGAAATCGTCATAAAACTTGTGAATGTGTTATTAGAAATCCAATCAAGGGTTAATAATAACAATATTTGAAATCTGTCAAAACTTGTGTGAGTATTATATAAATCAAGTCAATGATTTATAATAATACTTTGGATATCCTTTTAAGAATCTAACATATGAAGATATGGAAGATTCTATAAGGAATTGAATACTTAAACATTGAATCAATTGAACACATAAACCCTAATGTGATTCAGATAACACTACAAGAGTAATAAAATTAGAACACTTATATATAGGAAGTACCAGCGCCGTATCCACCATGTTCTTAATTTATTACACCCATTTCGTTATCTAAATCACAACAACCACATAAACACATAAATCGTCAACTTGTCACTAAACTTGTAAACACGCATTATAGTACACAATGAATCCAAACAAGGACTCCAATATTAGTACTTTAAACATCCCTTGAGTGTCTAGCTATGAAGATAGATACATACTACAGGAATCTGGTTTTTTGTCACATTGTCTTGTCAAATATGCATTTAAAGTACACAATGAATCCAAACAAGTACTCCAATATTAGTACTTTAAACATCCTAGAAGAATCAATCTGTAAAGATAGATCGATGCTAAAAGGATTTGGTTTTTGTCACATTGAATCATTGAAACATAACATCCTAAATCCTAATGGTGATTCGGGATGACGCCACGAAGGGTAATACAATAAGTACACTTATATATAGGAAGTACCAGCGGCGTATCCACCATGTCCTTATTGTATTACTCTAGTTTCGTTATCTAAATCACCAACAATCTCTACACATAAACCATAACCATTGTCTTGTAAAGTACTTAAAAATCTCACTATGAAGATAGGAAGATCTAAGAATGTACTTCAAATATCCTATAAGAATCAGTCTATGAAGATAGATAGATTCTATAAGGATTTGGATAATCATCGTGTTTGCATAATCGGAATATACACATAAAAGCACTTAGTAAACACATATATGCCATACATTGGAAAATAAATTGGTTACACATATGAATCACCCCAAAACCTTTGAAAAGGTGTAAAAGAGGGGACTATGTACTCACTTGGGATTGCGTATAGGTCTTGTTCAAATGATAAATCAAAGCTCAAAGGACCAAGAGTTCAAGTATTGAAGTGGTTCCTAGTGTACCGGATACTATGTTAGTGTAACGGGACATAAATCGAGGAATCAGATAGAATGAGGTATTGTAAACCAAATGAGTATCGGAACTCATTTGAAATGGTTTAACAAAGCCTACATTCTGATTTGAAACCTATCCTAAGTGCTTTTGACCCGTTATGACCCGTTAAGGTAGTTTACGCTACTTTAACGCGTCATTTGCGCAAATATAAGGTCGGATGGTTATCTATGTCATATGTTAAGTCTTATATGCCCAAATATGTTGAAAAATGTTATTAAATCAGTCTAGATGTCAAAAGTTTGATTACATATCTTAAAAATGAATTTATGCTCAAAAATGTCATTTTTAATGGGCATATAAACGACTTAACGAATAATTAACGAACCTAAGTGACCATAAGGTATAACCTTGGAAGGTTATTCCCTATACAACTATGGTCACAAAATATGTTTGGTCGGATCCTAATGATCGACCAAACGGGTCTGGTTCGAAAGTCTAAGCGGTTGTTAAGACCGCTTGACTTACGACCCTAAATAAGCACAAAACTAGTAGTGATGAGTTAAACATGTTAAAACATGTTTAACTAAGTTAGAAAACAGATTTGGTATCAAAACAAAGTGTTTTGATACCTGAAAATAGTTCCGTCGTAAAATGCACATAAATGCGCATTTTGACCGAAACTTTGACTCGTCACTACGACTAGTCAACGTCGTAATCAGTAGGTATAATCGCTGGGGATTATAACCATCGTGATTGTGATCACGTTGCTAAGTTCAATTGAACTTTGATTTGACCAATTCATGGTCAAAACCGAAAGTCAAACGGTAGTCAAACTATTTGACATTAAGCTTTTAATTGCTAAAAAATAAATAAACTAGCCATGAAAGAACACTTATTAATGTTCTAAGCCTGGAAAAAGAACTAGAAAACTCAGTTGGGAGGCATCCAATAATGGTAGCAACTCCACTTTGAGTTATAGAGAAAAGAATGAGAAGATGAGCAATGGATGAAGTGAAGAGGTTGGGTATTTATACTTGTTGGAATGTTGTAGGATCATGACAAGTGGATGTGTATTGCCCAAGCATTAAACATGATCATTACAAGTGTTGGAAATCTGATTCTAAGCTTGGAAAACACTTAAACTTGATCACCAAGTATGAAGAAATAAATAAAAAAATTCACGTGCATCAAGCTGGTAGCAACAAGGAAGATTCTGCCCAGATATAGGCGTCGCCGGACGCGACGGAAAAACCCTCAGGCGTCGCCGGACGCGAGGGCTCACCAGCAAGTTTCAAAAATGTCAGAAATGGTCCCTGCACGTAATTAAAGTTGTTTTTGACGCTTTTAACCCCTGTTAAGCCAAGATTTAGAATTTATAAGGACGTTAAAGCTTTGGGGACTTGAAATGTGTTTGGAAATGTCATGGATGTCGGTTCGTTCGGTCGTACAATCGCGTTTTGCGGTTAATTACGACGGAAGTCGTAACGAACGCGAAAACGATCCAAATTGCGAAACGAATGGTATTTTTGTATTCCCATCATTAAAATGAAATATTTTAATGATTACAAAAACATTTGGATGTCCGGATATGGTCAGAACGCGAGATATGCACGTATATGCAAACTTCCGCAGTTTTGATGCTTTTAGTCCCTGTGATCAAATAAGCGCGTTTTCGCATACCAGACCCCTCAAAACTTATTTCTAAGTGATGTTAAGGGTATTTAAGGTATGTCTGGCTTATGACCTTGTCCCGGAGTGTCCGTCGCTATGCGAATTGGCAGATTTTCGTAGTTTGTCGTAAATGGTCCTTGTACTTGTATAAACATGTTTTCGTTGTCCCTAACCCTTCGAAACCTATTTATAAGTTATGTAAAGGGTATTTAGGGTATGTGTACCTTGTTTCCTCGTCCTGGTGTGTACGTTGCATTAAACGGATTACGTTTAAGCATCGGTTTTTGAATTGCTTTCAAAGAAAAAGTTTTTGAATGCCCGAAATTTTGCACAAGGGTTACAGTCTCCCCTACTTTAGGAAATTTCGTCCCGAAATTTATTCAAAGGAGACTGTAGAGTATAATTGAAAAGACTGAAGGATAAGCAAATTGCTGGATCCCAAAGATGCGGAGCATCGTTTGGTGTTGGAAATTTTGGGGGATTCAAAATGTGATTTTGGATATTCAAAGTATCTCAAGGTATTCAAACCTTTGGAACTTGTGAATCTTTAAAAGTGTAAACAAGTGTACAAAAAAATGTTTGGCATGGCACTATGTTATACTAAGTTCTTAGTCTAATTCCTAGCAAACAAAGGGGTGTACATTCAAGCCTTGTCCATACGTACACGGTTTCTAACGTCCCACGAGGTACATCCCATGTACCATGAGCATCTCATGCATAGGAGACGGGTCTACATACCTATGGCATTAAGATTGTCACCTTTAACACCATAATATACTCCCGGTCGGCTCGAGTAGAGTTAATGAATGTACTCGTCGTGAACATTGCAAATAATAACACAAATAACAAATAATCACATAATCACATAATGGTCCAAGATAACATAAAATCACCAAGTGATCTTAGTAATGTTCTGAAGAATAACACAATAAGAACACTTATATATAGGAAGTACCATCAGCGTATCCACCATGTTCTTATCGCATCATACTCCTCCCGTTACCTTAATCACTCTAGATTTTATGTCACCATGCTTAACAAGGCTTATTATGATACTCATACGTCGAACCTCGTAATTAAGTGTGCACCCATAATTACTCGTTTCATCGCATGGTCCTCATAGCTCCTCTTGTTAAGCGAGGGTAAAAAAATAATACGGCCGAACTATCATCTAAATTAAATAAACATCGTCACAACACAACTTCTGTCAAATCGAATCGTGTTTCGTATTAGTAATGATAGCACTAGTTGTTTTGCATATAACAAATTTAGTAGTAGGTATGTCATTCTAGTACGAATGTTAATATATATTTCATACTAACCAATTTGGTAGAATGTAACATATACTAAGCATGTATTGTCATAATAATGTAAGCATATCGAGAAAATGTTTTCAAATCATATGCTAGGTATGCTAAGTCAACATACTAAGCAAAATGTATTTGAAAATAGTGTACTAAGTATGCTTGGCAACATACAAAGCAAGATGTATTTGTAATCATGTATTATACATACTAGATAAACAAATCATGTATGTAATATCATGAAAACTATCATAGTAGTAGTCACACAGTATTTGTAGCGTTCGTGTTGCTAAGTTCGTATGAGTGCGCTAGAGTGCAATCATAGTATGCTAAATTACGAGATTTAGTTCGTAAAGAACAGAATCCTCGAAGTTGGCATGTAGTTGTAATCACACATAGTGTAATCACACAGGAAATTGTAATCGGAATACGAATAATCAAGAATGAAGGAAAAACTTCTTGAAATCTATATTGTCATTACAAACATAGTTGAAATACGTCCATTGTTTTCGAAAAATAAACATAAAATGTAGAGGTTCAAATGTTCATAAGTGCTTGATCAGCAGCTTGACCCTCATTGACATTAAACACTCGTCCATTAGCATTGGCAAGCTTAGGGCAGTTTCGCTTGAAATGATTTAAATCACCACAACTGAAACATGCTCGAGGGCGAGTTTGAGTAGGGGTTGCTCGGTTCTGGACACGACAGGTCGCAGCTAAATGTCCAAATAGACCACAGATCGTACACTGGCGGCAAGGAGAATTTGTTGCGTGATGATAGTTGCAATGACTCCACCGAGGTTGCTTTCCACGATAAAATCCCTTAAAGGGCACTGAGTTTAGTGGAACCGGTGCAGATATTGCATAATTCTTTGAAGTCCTATGCTTCTTAGAATTTTTAGAAGATTCAGCCTTTGTTCCCTTGGAATTCTCCTTAGTAGTTTCAACGTTTCGTTTCTTGTCTCCCTTTCGAAAAAGTTTCCCCTTTCTAACCTGGGAGTCGGTTAGGGTAGCAGCTAATTCCTTAGCCTCCCTAAGCGTTGCAGGTTTGCTGCCAGTGACAATGTCTTGGACAAGATCAGGTAGGCCATCAATGTACTTTTCAATGTCCCGATCCGTAGGTGTGACCATGGTAGGGGAGAGTAGGCTTAACTCTTCAAACCGGTCAGTGTAGGAACGGTTTTCCCCACTATCTTGTTTTAGGTAATAGAATTCGTTTTCAAGTGCCCTTATTTCGCTTCGTGGGCAAAATTCTTTCTTCATAAGATTTTTAAATTCTTCCCACGTTTGTGCCATTGCTATATCGGCACCTCGGTCTCTCATGATACCGTTCCACCAAGCGAGTGCTCTCCTTTGAAAAACACTCGAGGCGAATTCCACCTTGCACTCATTGGGACACTGAACATGGCGGAATGTGCTTTTTATACTCTTAAACCATTGTAGGAGCCCAGTTGCTCCTTCAGACCCATTAAATTGGAGTGGTTTAGCTGAAATGAATTGTTTGTAGTTGCAAGGTGTGATAACATTGTTGTTGTTGTTATTGTTCTGGATTTGGTTAACTTGGGTCACAATGTCTGGGAGTACAGCAGCTAGATGCTGAGCAATTATTGCTGCTATTTCAGCGTTCCAAGTGGCATCACGGTGAGGAGGCATCTTGAAGAATCGGATTACATTTAAGAATCGGTTTTCAAATTGCTTTCAAAGAAAAAAGTTTTTGAAAGCCCGAAATTTTGCACAAGGGTTACAGCGGCCGCCCGCCTCCCGGGGTAGGGGTCGGGGTTGCTACAGAAGGTGATATCAGAGCTACAGCCACTGATTTCAGCCACAAAAGTGTTCTGCTGACACCAAAATTTTATCAATTTTGTTAGGAAATAATGTATGTGATTATGTGTATATATGTATATTATTTTTTTGTGTTATTTGACAATCTGTTAGTTTACAGTAGGAGTGATCAAGGTCCATCTAACGCCTATCGTCACCTAGCTAGTTCTCCCAAAAGTGAAGGAACTTCCTCACAGCCTACTCCTTCAGGGTATTCTGCTGATATAGAAGAGGGAATCTTCATCTTTAAGGCGCAATCCGAAGAACCATTCCATTCGAAAAAGAAAGGATGGTTCAGTCGGGGAGCACATGAGCGAAGAAAGCGAATGAGAAAGTTACAACAACAAAGGGCTTTAGCAGCAGCCAACAGGGAGATGAACGCCTAGACCCAAGACATAGTCAATAGGCAATTGGCCAACTTTCACATACTAGCCACCACTGCAGCAGACCCAAACCTAGAATAGATAATTGCACCACAACCACTGCCACTATTCCCAACCCAACCAATGGAAATAGAACCAAACCCAGGAGACCAAATTCCCGTACCAGCATTTGACCCAAACGAGATACCTAGAATCCCAACACCTAACCCTCTAATGTATGACCATAGGGATTACCAAGAACTCTATCTACATGGAGAACCAATACCAAACCCCATAGCACAATATACCAACCTAAATCCTCTAGACCCATATTGGAATGTCGATCAGTTTGTCCAGGAGATACTAGACAACCCATACCCATATGGAGAACCTATGCCTCAGTACCCTGACCCAATACCCTCACCACTGCCAACCATGAGTGAAGCAAATGTGCAAGAACTCCGCACATTTGGTGAGGAATTAGTAGAAGGAGGAGAGAGGATAAGATAAATAGGAGAAAAGCTCGTGTGGAAATACGACGAGCGCGAGATGCAATACTGGAACCACCCCTAGTAACAATAATAATAATAATAACAATATATATATATATATATATATGTATATATATATATATAGGGAGGGGCTCATGCGAGAACCACTCTTATTGTGAGAACCTTGAGAACCAATGTGAACACAACCTAAAATAGCTAAAAAAACCTAAAAAACCTAACCCCCACCCCCCCCCAACCCAAAAACCTAAACCCCCCACCCCCCCCCCCCAAAAAAACCTAACCCCCCCCCCCCCCCAGCTAAAAAAAAAACCTAAAAAAAACCTAAAAAAACCTTAAAAAAACCTAACCCCCACCCCCCCACCCAAAAACCTAAACCCCCCACCCCCCCCCCCCCAAAAAAAAACCTAAAAAACCTAACCCCACCCCCCCCCCCCCAAAAAAAAAACCTAAACCCCCCTCCCCCACCCCCCAAAAACCTAAACCCCCCCACCACCCCCCCCCCCCCCAAGCTAAAATGCTAAAAACTAAACCCCCAAAAAACCTAAAAAAATCTAAAAAAATAAAAAAAAAATCCAAAATTTTTTTTTTGATTTTTTTAATATTTTTTAGGTTAAAATCGCTACTTTTCGAAGCAAAAAAATTTTTTTTTTTTTTAAAAAAAAAAAAATTTAAATTTTTTTTTTTTTGGGTTCGAAAAGTAGCGATTTTAACCTAAAAAATATTAAAAAAATCAAAAAAAAAATTTTTGTGTGATTTTTAGCTATTTTTAGGCATTTTTGGTGTGTTCACATTGGTTCTCGCGGTTCTCGCAATAAGAGGTGGTTCTCGCATGATCTTCTCCCTATATATATATAAATGTGTGTATTTTGAAAAAAAAAATTAAACTAAAATAGATAACCTAATACCTATTGATGCATAATTAGTAGTGTGTTTTAAATTCCAGTTGCAGCTTGTGATATATATATATGAAAAAGATTAAATGTCGCAATGCTCGACGATTTTGATCAAATTGTTTGCGTGATTGTTTGCATTTAAAATCTTATTCTGTGATATTAATACCTGGTAAATGTTTGTAATTCAGATGAACAACAAAGTAAATCAGGAAAACCCATAATAGCGATAATAATGGGAACCAATTAGATAACAGTGCCATCCAACAAATAGTAGCACAAGGAATCATAGACGCTATGCCATATATCATAAAAAATGTTAAAGAAGCAGAAAATCATAACACTAATAGTGGAAGTAAACGACCACCTACTGAACCCAATCACAGCGTGAATAATGGACCGTTACTTCAATTGCCTATTCCAAAAAGAAGAAGAACCATGTCATATGGTTGTTCTTACAAAGAATTCTGGTCTTGCAAACTAATAGAATTCTATGGCAATGAAGGAGCCATTGAAGCTCTACGTTGGATAGAAAAGACTGAGGCAGTTTTAAAAATAAGCAAATGTGCAGAGGGAGATAATATTATGTTTGCTTCTAATCTATTTAAGAATGCAGCTCTAGAATGGTGGAATACTATTCTCCAGTCTAGGGGAAGTGCAGAGTTTATAATATGGAATGGACTGAGTTTAAGAACATGGTTGAAAGAAAATTCTGTCCTCCCAATGAAAAGGAACAAATTGCTAATAAATTCTTGAACCTTTGAATGACTGGAGTAGACTGTAAGGGTTACACTACCATATTCTTTGAATATGCTAGAATAGTGCCAACCCTAGCCTCACCAGAACCAGTATTAATCTCCCATTACATCTGGGGATTAATTAGTGAGATCAGACACGTAGTCAAGGCAGCTAGGCCACCAACCATAGAAGAAGCTGTAGAACTAGCCAATACCTTGACTGATGAATTAGTACGTACGCAAGAAGAAAACCAGAGAAAGAACCTCGCCTAGAAATTTACCTAAGAATTTCATTCTAGAAATACCTACCGTGGAAAGAATGCAGGTTCTACTTCCGCACCTTACTATAAGTACTGCAAGAAGAAGCATTCAGGAAAATGTTCCTTATACTGCAACTTGTGCAAAATATCGGGGCACAAGGAAGAAGACTGTAGGAAGAAACCCAGTAATGGGATATGCTTCAATTGAGGAGAAAAGGGGCATATCAAGCCAAACTGTCTGAAACTAGCTCCAGCCATGAATAGCAAGACTACTAAGAATGCCAGAGCATTTATCTTGACAGCTGAAGAAGCTAAGATGATCCCGGACGTGATTGCCGGTACATTTTTAGTTAATGATGTTTTTGCTAAAGTATTATTCGACTCTGGTGCGAACCAAAGTTTTATTAATACTTTGTTCTGCAAAATTCTTAATCAACCATTAACTAAACTTCAACAAGAATGTTTGGTAGAAACGGCAAATGGGGAATCAATTAAGATCACTGAAATCTTGCAGGGAGCAAGAATAGAAATTTTAAACCATAAATTTATTGCTAACCTTTATCCAATGAATCTGGCGGGATTTGATATTGTATTAGGAATGGATTGGTTAGTAGCCAATCATGTCAGTATTCTATGTGATCAAAAGTCAATACAAGTAAGTTCACCAAAAGGTGAAAAGATCACAATTAAAGGAGACAAGCCAACTAGATCTACAAAATTCATCTCTGTGATGAAAACAGCAGGTTATGCCAGGAAAGGATCACTAGTGTAAATGATTTCCATAATCATTAAAACTAAAGGAAAAGAATTGAAAGATATTCCCGTAATATCTCAATTCTCAGATGTTTTTCCAGAAGAGTTACCTTGACTACCGCCAGATAGAGAGGTTGAATTCAGAATCCACTTACTACCGGGGACAACACTGATTGCCAAGGCACCTTACCGTTTAGCACTAGCAGAGATGAAATAACTGAAGAAACAATTGGATGAACTATTGGAGAAAGGCTTCATACAGCCTAGTTCATCACCATGGAGAGCGCCGATCTTGTTTGTCAAGAAGAAGGAGCTCGATGCTAGCCCCAAGGTCGGCTAGTGCATTACGTATAGGTGATCCCCCAATGGAACAAGGGATGGTGAAGCTTCCGGGGTCGATTTTCTTTTGTGGGAGTTTGTTGAGTAACACGGCGGAGCATTCTTCACTTAAATTGACTAATTGTAATGTTGCAATCTTTCTTTTGTGAGTGAGGAAGTCTCTTATAAATTTTGAATATTTTGGCATTTGAGTGAGGACTTCCACAAATGGAAGATTGATATGCAATTATTTTAGTAAGTTTGTGAATTTTGTGAATTACTCATCGGTCTTTTGGCGAAGTAACCGACCGGGGTAGGGTACCAAGGGGCTCTTGGTAGGTTCGGGAATTGGCGGAGAAGTTTTTTCCTTTTGGGTCGTTGGTGAGGTCATGGGTTGAATGGGTGGATTTTTGTCGGATGAGGGTAGCGGAGCTTCCTCGGGACCTACGGTACGGTTTCTCAATGTTATGAGATGCACTTGCGCCTTTGGGTTGGGCTCGGTATTGCTAGGTAACGCGCCTTGTGGTCTCACAGAGAAATTTTGAGCTAGTTGATTTAGTTATTTTTCAATGTTTTGAATACTAGCTTGTTGATTTCTAAAGTTTGATTCCATTTGTTGGAATCGATCCGAGTTCTTCCTTTCAGTGTCAGAGATGAGGCATGAAACAGTATCTTCAAGCCTCTCTCGTCCCCCTTGTGGTTGTTGAGAGAAATTTTGTGACTCATTTCTTTGTTGTTGAAAGTTTTGTTCATTGGTTTTGGTTTTTTTGGTTACTATTATTGTCGGGTTCTCTCCAACCAAGGTTAGGGTGGTTACGCCATCCTTGGTTGTAGGTGCCCGTTGGGGGACCCGACGGCCTAGGTCTATTATCAATGTAGTTTACCATTTATGTTTGCTTGTCCACTTCTTTCATACAACTCCAATTTTCATGTGGCCCACCACACCCTTCGCAAGCCATAACCGAGGCCGTTTTTACCATTTCTAACTTTTTGATTTTTGAAGATAGGGCCTCGATTTGGGCTTATAAAGAAGTGTTTTCATCTACCTTATGGGCACCCGGGGCAATAGATTTCGTGCCTCGGGGGGTGTGCCATTGAAAATTGTTTTGAACAATTTCCTCAATTTAATTATAAATTTCATTTGGGCGACGATTAGCTAGAAGTCCCCCGGAGCTAGAGTCGAGTGTTTGTCTTGTGTGTGGCAACAACCCATTATAGAAAGTGGATACTTGTTGCCATACTGCAAGACCATGATGAGGGCAATTTCTTAATAGCTACTTGAACCTTTCCCAAGTCTCATATAAGGATTCCCCGTCCTCTTGTGAATATGTATTAATTTCAGTCTTTAATTTAGCTGTTTTAGACGAAGGGAAATACTTATATAGAAACTTTTAGGCTAGTTCATCCCAAGTGTTTACCGAACCACTTGGGAGGGCGTTAAGCCAAGACTTAGCTCGGTCTTTTAGTGAAAATGGAAACATCCGGAGGCGGATGGCGTCGTTTGATGCCCCATTGATCCGGAAAGTATCACATATTTCCCAAAAGTTGGTAAAATGTAAATGTGGATCTTCGTCCGCTAGGCCATGGAAGGTAGCAGAATTTTGGAGCATTTGGATTAAATGTGGCTGAAGTTCGAAGTTATTGGCATCGACATTCGGTGCATTGATAGCGGCGTCGAGATTACCTACCGTGGGCCATAGGTAATCCATTAGGGTACGCTGATCCGCCATTGGAGGTTGGTCCTCCAAAACTTTCTCTTGGATTTTAGCTTTTAGTGTTTTTCTTAGAAAGCGTTCGGGTTCGTCTAGAGGTTTTTTATGTCTTTATCGCAACTGGAGCTCATGCACTGCGTATAAAGTTCAGGTGTTGCGCATGGGTTCCAAGTCCTACGAAAAAAATCAAAAAGAATGTTGGTCAGAAGTCTCACCACGGCCCCGTGGTCACTAACCACGGCCCGTGGTCGTGGTTACATGGATTGTTTCCTGGGTCCCAGTTGCTGGAGAGTTAAACACGACCCCGTGGTGCACCGCCATGGCCCTGTGGTCACCCTTGTGTAACTCAGAAAACAAAAACTGCCAGTAAGGTTGCTGGGCACGGCCCGTGTCCGACCAGGCACTGCCCCGTGCTGAAGTCTGCAGAAGTTGAAAATTTAAGAAAAATCCTAAAAAATAGAAAAATAAGAAAAAATGATTAGGCCGTTGATTCCTAACTTTCTTAAAATCCTTGTGTCCCCGGCAACGGCGCCAAAAACTTGGTGTGTGCAAAGCGTGATATGTTTTTATTGATATTTTAAGCCAATTTTACACATTAGTCAAGTTTTAAATTTATAAAACATGATATTCTACTAACACTAAACACACACTTGGGCAAGTGCACCCATTGTGAGCGTAGTATAGCGTTGGTAAGATACCGAGGTCGTCCAAGGACACAAGAGCTTTTAATACCGGTTTATCCTCAACGTCTAATCAAACTAAAATTTTTAAGAAAAGGTTTTTAAAATATGAAAATAAACTAAAAATGCATAAATAAAAATAAAATAAAAACAGATAGGCAAGATGAATTACTTGGATCCGACTCGCCTTTAATGTATCCTTTGATGATTTCTGCACTTTTGCACTTTTTAAGAGATTATCTTAGTTACAGTAGTAGGCCCCTCTTTTGAAGGTGACGTTATTCTCAACCCAGTGGTTTGAGTCAGCAAGGATACAATCCCAAAGGGTCGGAATATTGAAAGATAATTAATTAAGTTATTAATGCAAAAAGTGGTAGACCCCTCTTTTGAAGGTGACGTTACCCTCGGCTAAGTGGTTTGAGTCAGCAGGGATACAATCCCAAGTAGCCGGTTTAATGTATTAATAGTAGTTTACATATGAGGGGATCAAACCATTCGCACCCCTGCCATCCAATACCAATGGGTATTGAAGGAGGTCTTAGTAAGCTTGACCCAGGTCCTTGCAGGATCTATACACTAAACAAGGCAAGAACCTTACTAAACCATTCCCTTAACCCCCGACCAGGTAGCCAACCTATCTCTATATAGACCGTAGAGATATGAATGGTGTAAATCTTTTACTTTATATATACAGTAAAGTAATGCCAAGACACCATGGACAAATGATAAAGAAGTTTCACCTTCAATATAAGAAACTAGATATTAAAGTCATTAATACAAAACCAAATAAAAAGTGTGAAAAGATTAAAAATCAAAAGTAAGACATTAAAGACTTGTCTTCACCAAGTGATGTAAGAGACTTAGCCAAACATGGCCTTTGATTGACAAGAACTCTTACTATCAATCTTGGATCCCGAGACTACTACACACACTCTAAGGTGGATGATGGTGGTGGATGTGGGTGGTGGAGTGGTGGGAAAGTGGGAGGGAGGTGGTTTGCCAAGGGATGCCTTTGAAGTGAGCCAAGCACCCCTATTTATAGCCTGAACAGAAGCCCGGCCACGGTCCCGTGTCCAGCGGATACGCCCCCGTGGCCATCCCTTTTCTCTTCCTTCTTTAATTGCTTTTGTCAGCATAAGGCTCAACCCGGCCCGTGTCCAGTGGGCGCGGCCCCGTGTGCAGAAGCGTATCTGTACTTCCAAGATTTTACAAGATTATGCGAATCTTAGCGTTGACCACGCCCCGTGCTAGCTGGGAACGCCCCTGTAGTGGGCGTAGAAGCTTCCACAGCTTTGTCCTTTCTGCAGACGCCTGACCACGCCCCCGTGTCCGGTGGGCACGGGCCGTGGTCAGTCTTCTGTTTCTTGTTTTTGTTCTTGAAGATGCTGTCGAGGGGTCGGGCATGTCACGTTTATTCCTTTTCTTTGTATTTATGTTGGTTTTTGCTGTATATTTGTTCCTTTTGTTCGTTTAAGCTCATTTGGTCCTGTAAATTCAAAAGGAAGACAAAAACACACTTTTTCCAACATTAGTACTAAAAAAGGGTTAGTTTTATGCCTTATTTGATGTAATTTATATGTTGCATTTTACACACATCAACAAACTTAGAACTATATCTATACGTACTAACCCGATCACGCCAATAAAAAAATTAATATCAAATCTAAAAGTTAAACCCTAAACAGATAAACGACAGTCTACTCATCGCCTCAATGTTTCATGTCGTTACCCTAAGCCAATCTTCTCTTGCTCTCAACGTCATTGTTTGTGCAATATGATCATCGCCTCATTGGCCACAACATTGTTATTCATAAGAAAAATATTATGCCATGAAATGTGCTTCTTTATTAAGAAATAAAAACTTGAGACCCTACATTGTCACTATCTTTCTCAGCAAATTTAAATCGGGTGACCCAATTGTCCAAATCGCTCGAACTTCGCTCGCCGCTTGCTTGAAAGATTTACTGCTCGAAAAATGCTCGCTTGATTTGTGGCTCAGTTTTAAATGAGCCGCTTCGCTCGGTTCAGTTTGTAAACTAGCCAAGCACGAGCAAAGGTCCGCTCGGTTCGACTCAGCTCGTGAACAGCCCTAGCTTCGTTGTCCCTGAACACATATTCCCCTGGAGTGTACGTACATATGCGCACCCTCGCGTTGTAGTATCGCTTGAGTTGGGTTTTATACTTGGCCTCTTTAATGCGTGCGATATCACGCCTTTCTTCAAGTCGGTCCAAGTCGAGACGACGCTCTGCATCATTATCAATTGCGTTAACTGCTATTAAGCACGGCGAGGGGAGGCCGATTTCTGCTGGGATAATTGCCTCCAAGCCGTAAACAAGGCTGAAAGGGGTCTCGCCGTTGCTTGTCTTGGGCATGGTACGATGAGCCCATAGGATGCTGGGGAGCTCATCGACCCATCCACGTCGTCTTGTGCCCAGGCAGGCCTTGATCCCTTCAACTATGCTTTTGTTAACACTCTCCACTTGACCGTTCCCTTGGGGGTGCGCAACGGAAGAGAAGGTGTGTTCAATGTTCAATTCCTTCATCCATTTTTAAAGATCTTCAGAGGCGAAATTTGTGCCATTATCCGTCACTATTTTGAGTGGGAGGCCGAATCTACAAATGATATGCTCCCAAATGAATTTCCGGACTATCATTGCTAAAGTTGATGCCAAGGCCTTTGCTTCCACCCACTTGGTGAAATAATCAACAACAATGATTATGACCTTAACTGCTCTTGGGGCTTCAGGAAAGGGTCCTACCATGTGGATCCCCCACTGCTGGAAGGGCCAGGCTGTTGATACTGGAATCAGATCATTTTTTGGGCGTAGGGTCTTCGGCGCATGCCTTTGGCAGGCATCACATTTGCGCAGTTCATTTAAAGCATTGACGTGCATCCCAGGCCGATAATAGCCTGCATTCATGATCTTCGCCATAACCATGCGAGGGCCCGCATGTATTCCACAGATGCCTTCATGAATTTCTCTGATTAAGTAGCTTGCATCTTGGGGGTCCACGCAGTGTAATAGTGGCCCCAAAAAAGATCTCCAGTAAAGAATGCCTTCGTCCATTTGATAAAACAGCGCTTTGTTTTGGATCTTCCTGGCTTCCGCCTTGTTTTCTGGAAGGATCCCTTCTTGCAGATATTGAATGATAGGGGTCATCCATGAAGGTGGTCCTATCTCGATGACATTGACCTGGCGCAGCAGTACCTATGGGTTTTTCAAAACTTCAATTCTAACATCCTTCGTGAGGTGTTGAAATGTCGTTGAGGCCAGCTTACTTAGCGCGTCAGCGGGCTTGTTTTCTGATCGGTTGATGTGAACAACCTTGTATGAGTTGAACTTTTGGAAAAACTCTCTTGCCTGATCCAAATTAGAGCCATTACATCGCCTTTTGCTTCATATAGCCCATTGATTTTGCTCGCGATTAGCAGTGAATCAACATGTGCTTGTAAGTTTTTTGCCCCCATCTTGATGGCCAGGCGCAAGCTTGCTAGGAATGCTTCGTACTCAGCTTCATTGTTGGTATTCTTGAAATCCAACTTTATAGCGTAGGTAAACTCATGCTTTTCTGGGCTGACAAGGCACAAACCTACTCCTGCGCCGTCCTCATTTGAAGCCCCATCAGTAAATAACAACCACAGTTCATTTGATGTGTTCTGGGCGGGTGTATTGACTGCTTCACATTCTTTGATCTTATCCTCTGGAACTTTCGTAATGAAATCTGCTAACACTTGGCCCTTGATAGCTGGGCGCGGGGCCTATACAAGATGTTATGGCCCCCCAGTTCAATTGCCCATTTTGCCAAACGACCGGAGGTCTCCGGCCTTTGTAAGATGGTGCCAATGTGAAAATTGGTGAGTACTGTGATGATATGACCCGTGAAATACCTGGGCATCCTTCTAGAAGCGTGAAGCAGCGCGAGAACCAATTTTTCCATGATCGAGTAGCGTGTTTCTGGGTCAGTGAGCACCCTGCTGACGTAATAAATTGGGGTTTGAACCCCATCCCTTTCCACTAGCAATACTGACCCAATTGCTTTGTCCGAAGCAGACAAGTACAATATGAGGGGTTCTTTTTCGAATGGAGCTGTTAGCGTAGGGAGTTTGATCAAGCATTCCTTCATCTGCTAGAAGGTTGTTTCTGCTTCTGCTATCCATTTAAACTCTTGTTTCTTTACGAAATTGCGCAATGTACTGATGAAAGGATACAAATTTGTCGCGTGATTTGATAAGAAACGATTAAGCGTGGCTAGACGACCGACTAATCTTTGCATCTCTTTGATGGTGCGCGGCGATGGAATTCTTTCGATTGCTTGGACTTTCTCTGGGTTGACATTGAAACCACCTTTGGTAACCATAAAACCCAAAAATTTTCCTTCTTCCATCCCAAAGGAACCTTTGCTCGGATTGAGCTTCATGTTCACGCTTCGTAGGGAGTTGAACGTCTTTTCAATGTCTTTCAACATTTGGTCCTCTTCAGGACTCTTGATCACAAGATCATCTATGTATACCTCGATGTGCTTTCCAATGTCATCCCTAAAAATATTGTCCATCAATCGCTGGTAGGTTGCGCCAGCATTCTTGAGCCCGAAGGGCATCTTTGTATAGCAAAAAATACTGATGTCAGTGCGGAAAGCAGTTTTATCTTCATCTTCTAATTTCATCTGGACTTGATGGTAACCTTTGTAGCAGTCCAAAAAAACATTTCCCCCCGAATGGCGCGAGGGAGTCTATTTTCTTGTCGATCTCAGGCAATGAGTAACAGTCTTTGGGACATGCCTTATTGAGATCTGTGTAGTCGACGCACATGCGCCACCCACCTATAGACTTTTCAACCATTACAGGATTCGCGACCCAACTCTAGTAACGTACCCCTCGCAATATTCCTGCCTTGAGCAGCTCACAAACTTGTTCATTCATAGCCTTTGTCTTGTCAGTCCCTAGGCTGCGCTTCCTTTGGACTTTAGGCTCAACCAAAGGATAAGTATTCAAACAATGTTCTGTGACGTCACGCGGGACGCCCTTCATGTCGGACGGTGTCTAGGCGAATATGTCCATGTTTCTGAACAGCAGTTGCTTTAGATGCGTCCCGATGGTTGGGGAAATTGCGTGGCCGATCGTCACCGTCTGGTCTGGGTACTTGCAATTCAAGACCCATTTCTCCGGTTCAGTTGGTGAGACCTTGCTGGCTTTAACTGGACGAGCATCTTCTGCCGCCATCACTTCTTTCTTATAAATAAATAATCGCCACCCCCATTTCAGTTGGGAAGCCAACGGCTGAATGGGGAGTGGAGGTTACCATGCTCATCTCTCCTTGGGTTTCTCTTCCGATCAGAACGCCGTGTCTCAATTTTACTGGCATCACCATGAAGTTGACGTTCGTTGTTCTTGAGTGCTTCCCGTCAGATAGCGTGATAGGGAAACTAATCTGACCTAACAGGAAGACTGTTTCGTTGCAGAACCCAGACAGTGGATAGTCAACTGGCTCGAGACGCGCTTTATCTTTAGGGTCGAACTGATTGAAACATTGTTCATAGATTATATCTGTCGCAACCCCCGACCCCTGCCTCGGGAGGCGGGCGGCCGCGGCCTATTCAGAGATGGTGGTATCGGTGTTTATCATTATTTGGCAGCGGAATTTACATCAGGACCGTAGTTAGGAAATAATAAACATATTGGGATAAAACCCCAGTTTTCATTACAAACGAGTTTTTAGGGATAAACCCTAAATTATTGAAATAAAACATCTTTCTTTATTTAGGTAACTTTTATAGCCACATTTTTCCAAGCCTTCAGTGCTCTCCAGCTGGCTTCTATTTTGGCTTTCACATTTTGTTACCTGAAACGCGTTTAAAAACATTTTGTCAGTGGGAAATACTGGTGAGTGAATCCCAATTTAATCAAGACAGGTTTTATCCTTGTACAGTATTGAGGGCAATCCAGTAATTACATTTGTTTACCATTCTACCTTAATTACCACCCATGACACTATCAATCCTGACTTCTGGTCATGTTACTACTCACAGTGTAGTAACAAATTTTGTATACAAAACCCCCACATACCGACGATAATTGTAGAATTACAAATACTCAATCACTGTGAAATATAATGTAAAACATTGAGGTTTTGTAAAAACAGTTTGCAAAAAGGTTTACAAAAAGGAGATTACTCACATTGTTATTTTAGACTTTTCCTTGTGGTTTCCTGGTTATAGTCTAATAATTTAAACAATGCACACGTGTTAGTATAATAACCCAACATTTACATTAGTTATACCCTCCCCGAGACAGGACTCCAATGACTACGTCGGGCACAACCTCGACAGCCGTTACGGAGCGCTAGATCAATCGGGCAGCGTATCTAATATGTAACTGGGGGTTAAAATACTTACAATGAGTTAGACCTTCGCTAATTAGGGGGGTATTATGCCTGGGTATAATTTTAGCTTTAAAGAAATTTGAGATTGAGAGAGAATTCGATGTTTCTGAACGATTTCAAAATGAAAGCTGAAGGTCCCTACTTATAGTTTTGATCGGCCAGCGGGTCGCGGCCCGCGACCACTTGTGCTTTTTCTTTCGCGGCCGGCGAGGCCAACTAGGGTAGGCCCTAGCTCAGCTGAATCAAACACTAGGCTCGGCACGATTCAGACACGTGGCAGCACCGAGCTGCGCCCTGGTGACCAGCTGTCGCGCCCTGCGATTGAGGTGCCTAGGGGCTTCGCGCCCCGCGAGCGGCCCCAAATTCTTGTTTTAATTTTATTTTTAATTATACAAAGGTATTTGGGACCGGTTTTCGTATACGGGGTGTATTTTAAGGCATATTGGGACGTTCTAAATAATTTAGGGTTGTCGAAATATTTTAGGAGGGTTGTTATATCCTCCCCACCTTGTTTTAGAACTCGTCCTCGAGGTCTACTGGAATAGGTGTGGATATTTCCTCTGCATCTCTGATTCAAGCTCCCATGTGTACTCTGGTCCTCTCTTGGAATCCCATTTTACTTTGACTAGAACTAGTCTTTTGTGGTTGAGATTTTTGACTTTCCTGTCTTTAATTTGTAGAGGCTTTTCTACGAATTTAAGCTTCTCATTTACCTCTATGTCCTTAAGGTATCATTAATGTTTCATCGGCTAAACACTTTTTGAGATTACATACATGGAATACATCATGTATTCCTGTCATTTCTTCTAGCAGTTGTAGCTGATAAGCTACTAGTCATATTCTTCTAATAATCTTGAAGGGTCCAACATACATGGGGCTTAGCTTTCATCTCTTGATGAATCTTACCACTCCTTTCCAAGGAGAAACTTTTAATAATACCTTGTCTCCTAATTGAAATTCCAATGGCTTTCGCCTATTATCAGCATAACTCTTTTGTCGATCGCGTGCTGCTTTTAGTCGTGTCTTGACTTGAATAATTTTGTCTGTAGTTTCTTGAACTATCTCGGGTCCAGATAGTTGCTTTTCTCCAATTTCTACCCAACAGACTAGGGTTCGGCACTTTCATCCATAAAGTGCTTCGAATGGTGCAGCATTGATACTGGTATGATAGCTATTATTGTAAGAAAATTCTATTAATGGTAAGTGGTCGTCCCAATTTCCTTCGAAATTAATTACACAAGCTCTAAGCATATCTTCCATCGTTTGAATTGTCCTTTCACTTTGCCCATCCGTTTGAGGATGATAAGCGGTGCTTAGATTTAGCTTGGTTCCCATTACTTTTTAGAAACTTGTCCAAAAATGAGAAGTAAAATGGCTATCTCTATCAGACACAATAGATAAAGGAATTCCAAGTAATGAAATTATTTCATTTACATACAACTTGGCTAGTTGTTCCATACTGAAAGTTTCCTTCATCGGCAAGAAATGAGCAGATTTAGTTAACCTATCTACAATCACCCAGATTGTATCATTACCTTTTCGTGTTTTGGGTAATTTGGTAACAAAGTCCATTGTTATCAATTCCCATTTCCATACAGGCATTTCCAATTGCTGCAACAAACCTGATGGTTTCTGGTGTTCAGCTTTGACCTGTGTACAGATTAGACACTTGGTAACATAAGCTGCTATATCATTTTTCATTCCTATCCACCAGAAATTCTTTCTTAAGTCTTGATACATCTTATCACTTCCAGGATGTATTGTATACTTAGACTTATGGGCTTCTTCTAATATTCGGTGGCGTAGGTTTCCTAGTTTCGGTATCCACATCCTTTTCTTATGAAATCTCCAAATTCCATCTGTTCCTTGTTCTAATTCCTTAATCATTCCTTTAAATTTTTCAGTATCATCCTTGATTACCGATTCTTGTATTTTTCTGATCTGTTCATTTAAATCTATCTGCAGATTCAATTTAAGAGAACGTACTCTTTTTGGCTTTTCATGATACTTTCAGCATAAAGCATCGGCTACTACGTTGGCCTTTCCTGCATGATACTGGATACTACAATCATAATCACTAAGAATTTCCATCCAGCGTCTTTTTCTCATATTCAATACTTTTTGCCCAAAACATATCTTAAACTCTTATGATCGGTGAGAATGGTAAACTTACTATCGTAAAGATAATGTCTCCAAATTTTCACGGCAAATATTATGGCTCCCAATTCTAAACCATGGGTCGTATAATTTTCTTCATGATTCTTAAGTTGTCTAGAAGCATAGGCTATAACCTTTTGACGTTGGATTAACACACATCCATACCCTATATAACAACCCTCCTAAATTTTTCTGACACCCTAAAATATATTAAAATATTCCAATATGTCCTAAAATATACCCCGTATGTGAAAACCGAGCCCAAAATACGATATAACGTTAAAAATTAATTAAAAACAAAGTTTTTAGGTCGCTCGCGGCCCGCGTAGATCCCTTAAAGATCTTACGCGGGGCGCGACAGCTCCAAACTCAGGCGTTACCCGGTGCTGCCACGTGTCAACATCGTGGCGGATCTAGTGGTGATGACTAATCAGGGCTAAGCGCTATACCTCTACTACGCGGGCCGCGTAGCCTGAGGTCTCACCTTACGCGGGCCGCGAGAAAACCTAAAATCAGCCCTATAAATAGCAGGCAATGGCAGTTCATTCAAAATCGCTCAGTCTCTTTCTCTCTCAACGAAATTCTGAATAGTAGGCATAATTTTCAAGTATAATACCCCCTAATTAACGAAGTTCTGCCCCGATGTAAGTATCATAACCCCGGTTACGTATTAGATACGCTGCCCGATTGATCCAGGGTTCCGTAACGGCTGTCGGGGTTCTGCCCGACGTAGTCGTTGGAATGCCGTCTCGGGTAGGGTATTACTAATGTAAATAATGGGTTATTTTACTAACATATGTGTATTTGTGTAAATTATAGATAATCACCAGGAAACCCTTACAGAAAACCTAAGACAACAATGTGAGTAATCTCCTTTTTGTAAATTGTTTTACAAAACCTTAAATGTTTTACAATGCAATTAAGTAGTGATTGAGTCTTTGTAGTTCTTCAATTACTGTCGGTATGTTGGGGTTTTGTATACAAAACATGGAACACGTTACCATTGGACAACGAGTTAGCCAATGTGTAATATGACCCACCAGTCAGGATTGACAATACTGAATGAGTAAATGTGTAGAAATAAACAATGTGATAGCTCTCAATACTGTTAAAGAATAAAACTCTTCTTGATTAAACTGGGATTCACTCACCAGTATTTCCCACAGACAAAATATTTTTAAACGCGTTTCAGGTGACAAAATGTGAAAGCCAGTTGGACAGCACTGAAGGCTTGGAAAAGTGGCTATAAAAGTTACCTAAATAAAAAGAAGATGTTTTGTTCAATAAAATAGGGATTTCCCCTATGAAAATGTTTGTAATGAAAACTTGGGTTTTACCCCAATATGTTTAATACTCTAAAAGCGTGGTATTTACTTTGATAAACATTTCCTAACTACGGTCCTGATGAAATTTCCGCTGCCAAATTGATAAACAAATGATACCACCAAAACTGGTCTCGCGGCCGCCCGTTCCCGGGACAGATATGGGCGGGGGTTGCGACAGAAGGTGGTATCAGAGCTAAGCCACTGATTCAGCCACATAAGTGTTCTGCTGACACCAATATATTATTTAAATTGTTAGGAAATTAATTATGGAAATACGTGCATACCTGTATTTTATTGTTGTGTGTTATTTGACTATTTGTTAGTTTACAGTATGAGTGATCAAGGACCCTCAGACGCATATGATCAGTTGTCCGATTCACCTAGGAGTGAAGGTACTTCTTCCCAGCCTGCCCTCTCTGGGTATTCAGCTGATCAGGAAGAAGGGATGTTTGTCTTTAAGGCTCAGTCTGAAGAGCCATTCCCTCAGAAAAAGAGAGGATGGTTCAGTAAGGGAGCATTCGAGCGTAGGAAAAGAATGCGAAAGTTGCACAGCAAAGAGTCCTAGCAGCTGCTAAGCGAGAGTCAGATGCCCATACACAGGATATGCTAAATAGGAGCTTAGCCAATTTTCATATCCTAGCAACAACTACTGCCGACCCAAACCTGGAGCAACTAGTAGCCCTACAACCCTTACCTTTGTTTCCCACGCAGCCGATGGAGATAGAAAACAACCCCGAAAACCAAGTCCAAATGCATTGCTTCAACCCTGAGGAGATACCTAGGATACCTGCCCCTAATTCCTTAGACCCAGATTATGATCCATGGTTCGATGATCATAGGGATTATGTGCCACGCTACCACCCAAATGACGAACCCATGCCAAACTTAGCAGCCTATCCAGGTCTGGACCCTCTAGATCCCTACTACGATAACAATGAATACATTAGGGAGATCTTAGAGAATCCGTACCCTCAGGAGGATCCCATGCCCCAGTACCCAGACCCAATACCAGCACCTGCACCCTCAATGAGTGCAGAAAATGTGCACGAGCTTCGAACTTTCGGAGAAGAGATTTTAGAGAGTAGTGAGAGGATGAGGCAGGTAGGAGAGCGACTCGTCTGGAAGTACAACGAGCACAATATGGATTACTGGATGAATCCAGATCAGTGAAGGTGATGGTGGAGTTGGTAATAATAATAATAATAATATATAATATGTTTGTATGAAAAAAAATTATATATATATATATGTGTGTGTGTGTGTGTGTGTGTAATAATAATAACATATGTTGTAGTATAGACCACTTCGTGGTTAGTGATGCATAGTAGTATTGTATTGTAATTTTTAATTTCTAGTATTGGTTTGTATTAGAAGCATACTATAATAGAAAAGAGTAACGTTGCAATACTCGACGCTTTTGGCCAATATGTGTATTGTGTGATTGTTGCCTAAATTATTAATTATTTTGTGATATTAATAATTGGCAAATGTTTAAAATTCAGATGGACGACGAAGTAAACCAGGAAAACCAGAGTAACATTAACCTGGATAATGAAAACCCGAACAATAACAATAATGGAAACCAAGTGGATAACAGTGTCATGCAACATATAGTGGCACAAGGGATAATAGATGTGATGCCATATATTATCAAAACAGTTAAGGAAGCAGAAAATAAAAGTAAACATGATAGCAAGCGACCCTCTGAACCTGAACACAGCGGAAACAATGGACCCGTACTTCAAGTGCCCATTCCCAAAAAGAAGAAGAACCGTGTCTTACGGTTGTTCTTATAAAGAATTCTGGTCTTGTAAACCAATGGAATTCTCGGGCAATGAAGGGGCCATTGCATCTCTATGCTGGATAGAAAAGACTGAGGCAGTCTTAAGAATAAGTAAATGTGCGGAAGAGGATAAGATAATGTTTGCTTCCAATCTGTTTAAGAATTCAGCACTAGAATGGTGGAACACTATCCTCCAGTCTAGGGGAAGTGATAGAACTTACAATATAGAATGGGAGGAGTTTAAAAACATGGTAGAAAGGAAATTATGCCCTCCCAATGAAAAAGAACAGATAGCAAACAAATTCCTAAATCTTAGGATGACTGGAATAGATAGTAAGGGTTATACTACATTATTCTTTGAATATGCTAGAATAGAACCAACCCTTGCATCACCTGAACCAGTATTAATCTCCCATTAAATTTGGGGATTAATTGGGGAAATAAGGCATGTAGGCAAGGCAGCTAGACCTCAAACCATAGAAGAAGCTGTAGAACTAGCCAATACCTTGACAGATGAATTAGTCCGTACATGAGAAGAAGATCAGAGAAGGAACCTAACTCAGAAACTTACCCAATAATTCCGTTCTGGAAATTCTAACCGTGGGAAAAATATAGGTTCTACCTCTGCACCCTACTGTAAGTACTGCAAAAGGATGCATTCAGGAAAATGCTCCATATACTGTAATTTCTGCAAAATATCGGGACACAAGGAGGAAGACTGCAGGAAGAAGCCTAACAACAGGATATGCTACAACTATGGAGAACAAGGTCATATCAAGCCTAACTGTCCAAAGTTAGCTCCAGCTACGAATACCAAGAATATTAAAAATGCTAGAGCATTTGTTCTGACTGCAGAAGAAGCAAAGATGATCCCGGATGTGATCATTGGTACGTTTTTAGTTAATGTTGTTTTTGCTAAAGTATTATTTGACTCTGGTGTAAACCAAAGTTTTATTAATACTTCATTTTGCAAACTTCTTAATCAATCATTAACTAAACTTCCACAAGAATGTCTAGTAGAGACAGCAAATAGGGAAACCATTAAGATTTCTGAAATCTTGCAGGGAGCAAGCATAGAAATTGTAAATCAGAAATTTGTTGCAAACCTTTACCCCATGAATCTGGCAGGATTTGATGTTGTGTTAGGAATGGATTGGTTAATAGCCAATAAAGCCAATATTTTATGTGATCAAAAGTCAATCCAAGTAAATTCACCAAGGGGTGAAAAGATCACAATTAAAGGAAATAAAACCCCTAAATCCACAAAATTCATCTCTGTGATGAAAACCGCAAGTTATATAAGAAAAGGATTATTAGTGTATTTGATTTCCATAATCACTAACACTAAAGGAAAATAATTAAAGGATATTCCAGTAGTATCCCAGTTTTCAGATGTATTTCCAGAAGAGCTACCAGGGCAACCTCCAGATAGAGAAGTTGAATTCAGAATCCATTTGATACCAGGAACCGCACCAATTGCCAAACACCTTACCGTTTAGCACCTGCATAAATGCAGGAACTAAAGAAACAGTTTGACGAATTATTGGAAAAAGGATTCATACAGCCAAACTTATCGCCATGGGGAGCCCCAATTTTGTTCGTTAAAAAGAAGGACGGATCAATGCATATGTGCATTGACTACCGTAAATTGAACAAAGTCACGATTAAGAATCGGTATCCATTACCAAGAATCGATGATCTGTTTGATCAATTGCAAGGAGCACGATTTTTCTAAAAAATCGATTTAAGGTCAGGATATCATAAATTAAAGGTACAGGAAGAGGACATTCCTAAGACCGCTTTCAGAACAAGGTATGGCCATTATGAATTTACTGTCATGCCATTTGGTTTAACCAATGCCCCAGCTGCATTTATGGACATGATGAACTGAATATGTAAGCCATATTTGGATAAATTCATAATTGTCTTTATAGATGATATTCTTATTTATTCCAAAAGCAAAGAGGAACATGCAGCGTATATGCACGCACTTCTAAGTTTACTAAGCAAAGAAAAGCTTTATGCTAAGTTTTCGAAGTGTGAGTTTTGGTTAGAACAGGTATAATTTCTTGGACATCTAGTTAATCATGAAGGAATTCATGTAGATCCCACCAAGATCGAGATAATTACCAAATGGAAAACCCCTGAGTCACCAACTGAGGTTAGAAGTTTCTTAGGATTGGCCAGTTATTATAGAATATTTATTTGAAATTTTTCTAGAATAGCCATTCCGTTAACTAAGTTAACCTGTAAATCCGTTAAATTTGAATGGGGACCAATACAAGAAGAAGCCTTTAGAATTCTTAAGCAAAGATTAACCCATGCACCCATACTAGCGTTACCAGAAGGAACTGAAGATTTTGTAATCAATTGTGACGCTTCTAAGTTAGGTTATGGATGTGTGTTAATGCAACGTCAAAAGGTTATAGCTTACGCTTCTAGACAACTTAAGAATCATGAAGAGAATTATTCAACCCATGATCTAGAATTAGGAGCTATAATTTTTTCCCTTAAAATTTGGAGACATTACCTATACGGTAGTAAGTTTACCATATTCACCGACCATAAGAGTTTAAGGTATGTTTTTGGGCAAAAAGAATTGAATATGAGACAAAGACGCTGGATGGAGATACTTAGTGATTTTGATTGTGATATCCAGTATCATGTAGGAAAAGCAAATGTAGTAGCTGATGCGTTAAGTCAAAAGTATCATGAAAAGCCAAAAAGAGTACGTTCTCTTAAGTTAAATCTGCAAGTAGATTTAAATGAACAGATTAGAAAGGCACAAGAATCAGTAATCAAGGATGATACTGAAAAGTTATAGGAATGATTAATGAATTAGAACAAGGAACAGATGGAATTTGGAGATTCCATAAGAAAAGAATGTGGATACCCAAATTAGGAAACCTACGTCACCGTATATTAGAAGAAGCCCATAAGTCTAAGTATACGATGCATCCTGGAAATGATAAGATGTATCAGGATTTAAGAACGAATTTTTGGTGGATAGGAATGAAAAAGGATATAACAGTATATATTGCAAAGTGTTTAACTTGTTCACAAGTCAAAGCTGAACATCAGAAACCTTCAGGTTTATTGCAACAATTAGAAATGCCTGTATGGAAATGGGAATTGATAACAATGGATTTTGTTTCCAAATTACCCAAACAAGAAAAGGTAATGATACAATCTGGGTGATTGTAGACAGGCTAACCAAGTCAGCTCATTTCCTACCAATGAAAGAAACTTTTAATATGGAACAATTAGCTAAATTATATGTAAATGAAATAGTTTCTTTACATGGAATTCCTCTATCAATTGTTTCTGACAGAGATAGTCATTTTACCTCTCATTTTTGGACAAGTTTCAAAAAAGCAATGGGAACGAAGTTGAGTCTAAGCACCGCTTATCATCCACAAACGGACGGACAAAGCGAAAGGACAATTCAGACAATGGAGGACATGCTTAGAGCTTGTGTAATTGATTTCGGAGGTAATTGGGACGATCATTTACCATTGATAGAATTTTCTTATAATAACAGTTATCACACAAGTATCAGTGCTGCACCATTCAAAGCACTTTATGGACGAAAGTGCCGAACACCAGTCTGTTGGGCATAAATTGGAGAAAAGCAACTATTTGGACCTGACATAGTACAAGAAACAACAGACTAAATCATTCAAGTCAAGGAATGACTGAAAGCAGCACGTGATCGGCAAAAGAGTTATGCAGATAACAGACGAAAACCATAGGAATTTCGAGTAGGAGATAAAGTGTTATTGAAAGTCTCTCCTTGGAAAGGAGTGGTCAGATTCATAAAAAGGGGAAAGCTAAGCCCCAGGTATGTTGGACCTTTTGAGATTATTAGAAGAATAGGACCTGTAGCCTATCAGTTACAACTGCCAGAAGAAATGGCAGGAATACATGATGTATTTCATGTATCTAATCTCAAAAAGTGTTTAACTGATGAATCGCTAGTAGTGCCTCTTAAGGATATAGAGGTAAATGAACATTTAAAGTTTGTAGAGAAGCCTCTACAAATTGAAGACATGAAAGTTAAGAACCTCAAGCATAAGAGATTAGTTCTGGTCAAAGTGAAGTGGGACTCCAAAAGAGGACCAGAATACACATAGGAGCTTGAATCAGAAATGCAAAGGAAATATCCACACTTGTTCCAGTAGATCTCGAGGACGAGCTCTAAAACAAGGTGGGGAAGATAAAACAACCCTCCTGAATTTTTCTGACACCCTAAAATATATTAAAATATTCCAATATGTCCTAAAATATACCCCGTATGTGAAAACCGAGTCCAAAATACGATATAACATTAAAAATTAATTAAAAATAAAGTTTTTAGGTCGCTCGCGGGCCGCATAGATCCCTTAAAGATCTTACGCGGGGCACGACAACTCCAAACTCAGGCGATACCCGGTGCTGCCACGTGTCAACATCGTGGCGGATCTAGTGGTGATGACCAATCAGTGCTAAGCCCTATACCCCTACTACGCGGGCCGCGTAGCCCGAGGTCTCACCTTACGCGGGCCGCAAGAAAACCCAAAATCAGCCCTATAAATAGCAGGCAACGACAGTTCATTCAAAATCGCTCAGTCTCTTTCTCTCTCAACGAAATTCTGAATAGTAGGCATAATTTTCAAGTATAATACCCCCTAATTAACGAAGCTCTGCCCCGATGTAAGTATCATAACCCCGGTTTCGTATTAGATACGCTGCCTGATTGATCAAGGGTTCCGTAGCGGCTGTCGGGGTTCTGCCCGACGTAGTCGTTGGAATGTCGTCTCGGGGAGGGTATTACTAATGTAAATAATGGGTTATTTTACTAACATATGTGCATTTGTGTAAATTATAGATAATCACCAGGAAACCCTTACAGAAAACCTAAGACAACAATGTGAGTAATCTCCTTTTTGTAAATTGTTTTACAAAACCTTAAGTGTTTTACAATGTAATTAAGCAGTGATTGAGTCTTTGTAGTTCTTTAATTACTGCCGGTATTTTGGGGTTTTGTATACAAAATGTGGAACACGTTACCATTGGACAACGAGTTAGCCAATGTGTAATATCACCCACCAGTCAGGATTGACAATACTGAATGAGTAATTGTGTAGAAATAAACAATGTGATAGCTCTCAAAACTGTTAAAGAATAAAACTCTTCTTGATTAAACTGGGATTCACTCACCAGTATTTCCCACTTACAAAATGTTTTTAAACGCGTTTCAGGTAACAAAATGTGAAAGCCAACTAGAAGCCAGCTGGACAGCACTGAAGGCTTGGAAAAGTGGCTATAAAAGTTACCTAAATAAAAAGAAGTTGTTTTGTTCAATAAAATAGGGATTTTCCCTTTGAAAATGTTTGTAATGAAAACTTAGGTTTTACCCCAATATGTTTAATACTATAAAAGTGTGGTATTTACACTGATAAACATTTCCTAACTATGGTCCTGATGAAATTTCCGCTGCCAAATTGATAAACAAATGATACCACCAAAACTGGTCTCGCGGCCGCCCGTTCCCGGGACAGATAGGGGGTGGGGGTTGCGACACCCTAACTTAGAAGCGTCACAATAGACTACAAAGTCTTCAGTTCCTTCTTGTAATGCTAGTATGGGTGCGTTGGTTAATATTTGCTTAAGAATTCTAAAGGCTTCTTCCTGTTTTGGTCCCGATTCAAACTTAACAGACTTACAGGTTAGTTTCGTTAAGGGAATGTCTATTCTGGAAAAATCTCGGATAAATCGTCTATAATAACCGGCCAATCCTAGAAAACTTCTAACTTTTGTTGGCTACTTAGGAACTTTCCATTTAGTAATTGCCTCAATCTTTGTGGGGTCCACATGAATTCCTTCATGATTAACTAAATGTCCATGAAATTGCACTTCTTCTAACCAGAATTCGCATTTCAAAAATTTAGCGTAAAGCTTTTCTTTTCTTAGCAAATTTAAAAGTGCATACAGATGCGCTGCATGTTCCTCTTTACTTTTAGAGTAAATGAGAATATCATCTATAAAGACAATTATGAACTTATCCAAATATGGCTTACATATTCAGTTCATTATGTCCATAAATGTAGCTGGGGCATTGGTTAAACCAAATGGCATGACAGTAAATTCATAATGGCCATACCTTGTCCTAAAAGCGGTCTTAGGAATGTCCTCTTCCTGTACCTTTAATTGATGATATCCTGATCATAAGTCAATCTTAGAAAAGAATCGAGCTCCTTTTAATTGATCAAACAGATCATCGATTCTCGGTAATGGGTACCGATTTTTAATCGTGACCTTATTCAATTCTCAGTAATTGATGTGTGTAAAATGCAACATATAAATTACATCAAATGAGGCATAAAACTAACCCTTTTTAAGTACTAATGTTGGAAAAAGAGTGTTTTTGTCTTCCTTTTGTATTTTCAGGATTAAATGAGCTCAAATTTATAAAAGAAGCAAAAAGACAGCTAAATCTAACATAAATACAAGAAAAGGAACATAAGTGGACTGCCCGACCCCTCAACGGCATCTTCCCAAGCAAAATAGAGAAGGCAGAAGACTGAACACGCCCCGTGCTCAGCCAGCACGGGGCCGTGCCCAAGAAGCAGCAGAAAAGACAAACCTATAGAAGCTTCTATTGCCCACCACGGGGCCATGTCCAGTGAACACGGGGGCGTGGCGAAAGTACAGCAGGCGCATTAATTGTAATTGCGAATTACAATTAATGAAGAGAGAGAATGTCAGACAGGCACGGGGCGTGTCCAGCGGACACGGGGCCGTGCCCAGCCTTCTGTTCAGCCTATAAATAGGAGTGCTTGGTTTCATTTCAACTAATCCCTTGGCACACCACCTCTCTCACACTTCATCCACCACCCACCACCATCACAACACCATCATCCACCACAATCATCCATTGTCCATCGTAGAGTGTGTGAGTCGTCTCGGGATCCAAGATTGATCGTAAGAGTTCTTGACAATCAAGGCCATGTTTGCCTAAATCTCTTACATCACTTGGTGAAGACAAAGTGTCTAGTATAATACTTTTTATTTATAATCTTTTGCACTTTTTATTTGGTTTTGTATTAATGACTTTAATAACTAGTTACTTATGTTGAAGGTGATCTTTCCTTATCGTTTGTCCGTGGTGTCTTGGCATTATTTTACTGTCTATATAAAATAAAAGATTTTCACCATTCATATCTCCACGGTCTATATGGAGGTATGTTGGCTACCTGGTCGGGGGTTAAGGGAACGGTTTAGTAAAGGTCTTGCCATTGTTCAGCGTTTAGAGGTCCTGCAATGGACCTGGGTCAAATTTAGTAGGACCTCCTTCAATGCTTCACGGTATTGGATGGCGGGGGTCTAAACTCTTTGATCCCCTCATAAGTTAACTACTATTAATACTATAACCCGGCTATTTAGGACTGTATCCCTGCTGACTCGGACTACTTAGCCGAGGGTAACGTCACCGCCAAAAGCGGGGCCTACCATAATTTGCATTAATAACTTAATTAATTATCTTCCAATAATCCACCCTTTTAGGATTGTATCCTTGCTGACTCAAACTACTGGGGTGAGGGTAACGTCACCTTCAAAAGAGGGGCCTACTACAATAACTAAGATAATCTCTTAATTATGTGCAAAAGTGCGGGACTAATCAAAGGTTATACTAGATACGAGTCGGAACCAAGTGATTCATCTTGTCTATCTGTTTTTCTTTTTATTTTATTTTCAGCATTTTAGTTAGTTTTTATTTTTCTTAGTTTAAAACCTTTTCTAACTTTGTATTTTGATTAGACGTTGAGGATAAACCGGTAATAAAAGCTCTTGTATCCTTGGACGACCTCGGTATCTTACTGTCACACCCCCAAAATCCACCTGCGGAGTACTACCGCTTGGAGGCGTGACTGACCAGGATCCAGCCACCAATCATATTGAACAAGCATATAAGTAGTTATAAAATCCAACCAATACAATTGGTGTTCAAACAAAACATAGTTAAGTTGCAAGCGGAAGCATAAGTCTTAAATCAAAACATAAATTTAATTGTTTCGAAGTTTAACATGGCACACAGTCGTCCATGTCCCACAACGATCCTCCTCCATGCAAGCTCCAGCTAAGAACCTAAGGACCTGCAAAGCATGTAGTAACGAGTCAACAACAAGTTGAGTGAGTTCACGGTTGGGTGTTCGTTTTAAGTTGTTTCGAAAACAGTTTCCTTTATCTGGCGATCCTGCCGTGGGGGTTACCCCATAGTTAAAAACGTGATTTGTTTATTCCCGGTTACTCTGGCAATCCAGCCGTGGGGGCTACCCCGTGTTAGTTATCTGGCATTTCGGCCGTGGGGGCTACCCCATGTATACACTAGACTCGTTACCATATCGACTGCTGACTGTAGTCATGTTTATGTGCCCTGAAACTGTCAATGTCTATCATCATTGACGTGCCCCAGATCCATTAGTTCACGCCCGTCCTCTGCGGCACGGTGTGAGGTTTGTCAGACCTAAATAGCGCTATCTAACTAATGACCCGCTCGCCATTGGCCCGGCGATTAAGTCGATACAAAAATGAGGGACTTCATGATAGAGCTTTGGTCTAGTACGAGTTATCTGTCCGTGAGGACGAGGAATTACATTCCTGAACCATTGCTGTCCTACCCAAGGAGGACGAGGAACCCATGTTCCTTAACCCCAATTCCCGGCCCCTGGGAATCCCATGCTTTGTAGAGGGTGTGAACTCACCTTGGTTTGCTCGGTAGATACACAGAAAAGTCAACCAAGTAATATTGTGGTTACTCACGTCCTATCATAGTTGTATCATACAATCAGGTTCGTATTCAAGTAGTACACGTATGTTTCTACACGTATGCTAGCACGTTGTATTCAAGTATCATTCGTGGCTTTCACATATAAGCATGGCAGTTTGCAAGTAATGCATACGAGTTGAACGAACAGTAACATGCCCATAATTAAACAAAGTCCAAGGTCCGGCCCAAACACTAAGCCCATACTAAAGCAAGTCCATACAGCGTACACAAGTGTGTGGTCTCGAGTCGAGACTGTACGGTCTCTACTCGAGACTGTGCGGCCTTGAGTTGTAGCCCACAAGGTTTTGAGTCGCAACTAAATTGATCTCGAGTCATGCATGCGGTGGTCTCGAGTCGTAACTGGACTCGAAATCATAGTCTCTAGTCATGATGTGTGTGTGTTGATGAAGCATGGTCTCGAGTCGAGACTATAGGTTCTCGACTCGCAACTTGTGTCGAGACCGGGGATCTCGAGTTGACATATGGTGGTCTCGAGTCGAGACCAGGGGTCTCGACCCCCAACCATTGCTGATTCTGCACAGTTGTACTATCCAATGGAAATTTGATTTCATGTAACAGTTTGTACTATCCACTTAAACATGTTTATTTGTCTAACCCTAACCAAAAACGGATCAAACACATAAATTTCAAATATTCATATCATGTTCAAACAGTTCTTCATGTATTCATCATGTTCTTCAAACATTCAAGTAGTTCATCAAAATCATATCTTGAATAACGACCTAAACATTTAAACAACTAATCCGATTTCCCCATATGTGCAGCCCTTTTTAACAAGCATTTGATTCTTAGCATGTAAGTATATAATCCGGTCAACATGGCATTATCTAATACATATATGCAAGCCTATTTCGTGAACATCAACAATAAATGGTTTAAATCACATTTAGACACAAGGTATCATTAGTTCTTTATGCAATATATCCGAATTCAAGACATGTTAGCCAAACATCATCATACACATCCGATACACAAGAACATCATCATTTGTACAATTATTCTAGCTACACCATGTCATTCACAACATTTAACAACAACGACAACATAAAACACTAACCGGTTGTGAGATGGTGCCTAGTTGGTAAGGAAGATGAGTAAAAATGGAGTGTCCGAGTGATGACGATGAGCTTAACCGGGTCTCCTTGTGGTCACCGGTTTGATCCGAGAAGAAGGAGAATAATGTTGTAGCTTAGGGTTTTAGTGAGAGGGAGGGGGAGTGTGTGTGTAGGTTGATCAAAAGTGGTGATGTTGGCTCACTACAAGGGTTATTTACTAGCTTCTATGTTGATGCACCCTAATGGGTTTTCGAGTGGGGTGGGAAGAGACACGGCCCAACCGGCCCATCAGTTACACTATTCACTCGAGACCACATGGTCTCGAGTCGGGTTCTTGGTTCTCAGCTCACTTAATCATATACACATACTATACACACAAGCATACATATAACATAACACATAATCATATAAAAGGTTCACTTATCATTAATCACACAAGTTAACTAGTCACACGTTTAAGCATGTTACATCGGGATACAAGAAAGGTTCTAAATTTCGAGTTGTCACATCATCCCCAAGTTGAAAGAAATTTCGTCCCGAAATTTGGTAGGCACTCAATGAGGAAGCTAGTTAAGTTGTATGGTTTTCCTGGTTTTCCTGGGGTGTCACATCCACCCCCCGTTGATCTGTCCCGAAATTCCGTAGCTTCGGCCTCAGTAGTGGGTGTACTGTTTGCGAACAGTTGGGGATACTTTTGTTTCATCTGATCTTCGCGCTCCCAGGTGAACTCTGGGCCGCGACGTGAGTTCCAACGAACTCGAACGAGAGGTATTCTGGTGCTCTTGAGGACCTTAACATCCCGGTCCGTGATCTCGACTGGTTCCTCGACGAATCGTAACTGTTCGTCGATAGTGAGTTCCTTCAGAGGAACTACGTGAGTCTCATCTGACGGACACTTCTTCAGATTTGACACGTGAAAAACGTTGTGAACTGCACCGAGTTCCGCTGGTAAGTTCAGTCTGTAGGCCACCCTGCCTATTTTCTCGATGACTTCGAAAGGTCCAACGTATCGTGGGTTGAGTTTGCCGCGTTTACAAAAACGAACCACACCCTTCCAGGGTGAAACTTTGAGTAGTACCCGCTCCCCAACCTGGAGCTCAAGCGGTTTCCTGCCCATGTCGGCGTAAACTTTCTGACGTTCGCGAGCTGCCGTCATGCGTTTTCGTATTTGAGCAATTTGTTCGGTCGTGTCTACCACATATTCTGGACCAGTGATCTGACTATCTCCCACCTCTGCCCAGCAAAGAGGTGACCGGCATTTACGTCCGTACAATGCCTCAAATGGAGCAGCTTTAATGCTGGTGTGGTAGCTGTTATTGTACGAGAATTCCACAAGTGGCAGATGCTTTTCCCAGCGGTTGCCAAAGTCGATTACACATGCACAAAGCATGTCTTCTAAGGTTTGAATAGTGCGCTCGGACTGCCCGTCCGTCTGAGGGTGGTACGCTGTGCTCATGTCTAATCGTGAGCCGAAGGATTTGTGCATTGCTTGCCACAGCTCGGAAGTAAAACGTGCATCTCGATCCGAGATAATGGAGGTGGGCACCCCGTGCCTCGAAACGACTTCCTTAAGGTATATTTCTGCGAGCGTGGAGAATTTATCCGTCTCCTTGATAGCCAAGAAGTGTGCAGACTTTGTGAGTCGATCCACGATCACCCAAATAGTATCGTTCCCGCGCTGGGATCTAGGCAGGGCAGTGACAAAATCCATGGAAATTTGCTCCCATTTCCATTGAGGTATCTCTGGTTGTTGGAGTAGGCCTGAGGGTTTCTGGTATTCAGACTTGACTCTTGCACAAGTCAAACACTTGCTGACGTAAGTTGCTATGTGGGCCTTCATGCTAGGCCACCAGTACGTAGCCTTGATATCGTGGTACATTTTATCCGAACCAGGATGCACCGAGTAGCGAGACTTGTGTGCTTCGTCCATCACAAGCTCTCGTAGGTTGCCATAGAGTGGGACCCAAATGCGTCCCGTTACGTAGTAAGCACCGTCTTCCTTTTGTTCTAATCGTTGCCTTGATCCACGTAGGGCTTCAGCCCTGACGTTTCCTGGTTTCAGTGCTTCTATCTGAGCTGCTCGTATCTGGGAAGGGAGACTAGAGTGGATCGTGAGTTGTAAAGCTCGCACGCGCTTAGGCGCAGTGTCCTTCCGACTGAGGGCGTCAGCCACAACATTGGCCTTGCCCGGGTGATACCTGATTGAGCACTCGTAGTCATTCAGTAGCTCGACCCATCGTCGTTGCCGCATATTCAGTTCCTTCTGCTTGAAGATATGCTCGAGACTCCTGTGGTCGGTGTAGATCGCGCACTTGGTACCATACAGGTAATGCCGCCACAACTTAAGTGCAAAAACAACAGCTCCCAGCTCTAAATCGTGCGTAGTGTAGTTCTTTTCATGAACTTTGAGTTGGCGTGAAGCGTAGGCTATAACTTTATCTCGTTGCATCAACACGCAACCAAGACCTTGAATTGATGCGTCGCAGTAGACCACAAAATCGTCTGTGCCTTCTGGCAAGGAAAGGATAGGTGCGCTACAAAGTCTATCCTTTAGGTGCTGAAATGCCAACTCCTGTGCGTTTCCCCATCGATAAACAACGCCTTTCTGTGTTAGTGAGGTGAGAGGCTGTGCGATCTTAGAAAAATCCTTAATGAATCTCCGGTAGTATCCCGCCAAACCCAAGAATTGGCGAATTTCCTTTGGTGTACGAGGTGCAGGCAAGTTCTTAATCGAGTCTATCTTGGATGGATCAACATGAATCCCATCCTTGTTTACCACGTGGCCTAGGAAATGGACTTCTCAAAGCCAGAAGTCGCATTTCGAGAACTTTGCATAAAGCTGTTCTGTTCGAAGGAGTTCCAGAATAAGTCGCAGATGCTGCTCGTGTTCCTCCCGACTCTTGGAATAGATCAGGATGTCTTCGATGAAGACTATGACGAACTTGTCCAGGTAAGGCTTGCACACTCGGTTCATCAAGTCCATGAAAACCGCAGGTGCGTTTGTCATCCCAAAAGGCATGACCAAAAACTCATAGTGCCCGTATCGAGTTCTGAAAGCTGTTTTGGAGACGTCCTCTTCCCGGACTCTCAGCTGGTGATAACCCGATCTCAAATCGATCTTCGAATAGTAGCTCGACCCTTGCAGCTGGTCGAACAAGTCGTCGATACGCGGTAGAGGATAACGATTCTTCACCGTCACCTTGTTGAGTTCTCGGTAGTCGATGCACATTCTGAAGGTACCGTCTTTCTTCTGCACAAATAGCACTGGAGCTCCCCAGGGCGATGAGCTAGGACGAATAAAACCCTTATCCAGGAGCTCTTGTAGTTGCGTAGAGAGTTCCTTCAACTCTGATGGGGCTAAACGATAAGGTGCACGGGCTATGGGCGCAACTCCAGGAGCTAGTTCGATCTGAAACTCGACTTGGCGATGAGGCGGAAGACCAGGTAATTCCTCAGGAAATACCTCTGGATAATCGCGTACAACTGGAAAATCTTCTATCTTCTTCTCTTTTTCTGTGGTGTCAGTAACGAGAGCCAAAATGGCAGTGTGGCCCTTTCGCAAGCACTTTTGGGCCTTAAGGAGAGAAATGACGTTCTCAACAGCACTCCTCTTGTCGCCATGAATCATGAGAGGTTCACCATTGGGACCTGGAATGCGGACAACCTTCTCGTTGCAAAGAATCTCTGCTCGGTGTTGGGATAACCAATCCATCCCAATGACAACGTCGAAACTACCCAAGACAATAGGAATGAGGTCGATAGAGAAGGTCTGGTCAGCGAGAATAAGTTTACAACCCTTGACTACGTGTGTGGCTTCAAACTCTTACCATTTGCTAGCTCTACGGTGTGCTTGTTGTTCAAAGGGGTTGGAATACGCTTAAGCATTCGACTAACTTCTAGTGACATGTAGCTAGTATCGGCACCCGAATCAAATAAAACTGAAACATAAAAGTCGTCGAGAAGGAACTTACCCGCCACAACATTGGGGTCATTCCTTGCTTCACCTTGGCCAATCACAAACACCCGCCCCCTGGCGCCATTGTTGTTGTTGTTCCCATTGTTACCATTCCCCTGATTGTTGTTATTGTTGTTGTTGTTGTTCTGGTTCCTGTTCAGTTGGGGACAATCTCTCTTGAAGTGGCCCTCAGCTCCACACTGAAAGCACCATTTGTTATCACCTTGCTGTTGCTGCTGGCGTTGATTCTGTTGAGCTTGCTGACGATGCTGATTGGCGGGGTATAAGCTCCTGCAATCCTTTGCAGCGTGACCAGGCTTGTTGCACCGATGACAGTTTCCCCTGGTGCATGGCCCGCTGTGGTGCAGGCTGCAGCGATTGCATTTGGGGTGATTTCCTTTGTACCCACCATGACCTTGACCACCAGACGATTGCTGATTAGGGCTCTTGTAGTCATCAGTCTTTCTCTGCTGAGACTGGGACTGAACAGAAGTCGAACCCTTACTTGAAGTTCCATCCCATTTCCGTTTGTTGTCACTAGAGGTACCAGAAGTAGTTGCAGCACCTATGCGTTTTGGTAACTTGTTCTGCTCCACCGCCTGATCCGTGAGACGGTGAGCCAACTGAACGGCTTGCTGGTAGGTGGCGAGGTTCGCTGAAGTCACATGACTTTGGATTTCTGGCACTAAGCCCTGAAGAAATAGTTCGATGCGTTTGATGGGAGGATCCACCATAGTAGGGCACAGAATTGCCAGTTCGTTCGACCTTTTCACATAAGCCTCAATTTCCGACCCCGTCATCTTGAGGTTGAAGAACTCCACTTCCAGTTTGTGAATCTCATCACGACTGCAGTATTCTTCTTTGATCATCTCCTTAAAAGTTTCCCATGGGGTGGCGTTGGCAGCAACCAACCCCAACATCTGAACCTGAGCGTTCCACCATGTGAGGGCTAAACCCTCGAGAGTACCAGTAGCATACTTCACCCTGCGCGCCTCAGGGCATTCGCACATTTCGAACACAGATTCTAGCTTCTCAAACCAGTGTAGGAGACCTACTGCTCCTTCAGTGCCGTTAAAAGTAGTTGGTCGGCAGTCCATGAAAGTCTTAAAAGTACACACGGGTGGTTGAGCGTGCTGACCTATCGTGGGTGAAAGAAAAGACAGAGTTTAACACAAAGGTTGGTTCACGAGAGTAGGATTCTAAAGATCCTAGAATGAGTTCGGACTGCAGGATATACCTCCTGCGTGTGCAGCTGCAAGTGCTGCGGCAACTCGTTCATTGATCAGAGCCGTCAACTGGGCTTGTGTCAGGTTAACGCGTCCAGACATGATCTTCATATCAAGAAGAACGTGAGTGAGAGGGGTTCGCGAAAGTACGACGATAAGATAGAGTAAGTACGCACGTGTTCAAGCAACAGTAGTTACACTAACCAAGCATACCATGAGCAATGTACTATGTAACTAACAAGTAGGCAATATATACACAGATCATATCACCTAGAATGTCGAGCCTTGCATGTGGAGTGAAGCATCGTTGTGGACCGTTGAGCACTGTACAGGTTATAGTCTGGTTTTAACAAAAACGTTTTCCCCTTTATTAAAACCAAGTTCACTATAACCAATGGCTCTGATACCAATCTGTCACACCCCCAAAATCCACCTGCGGAGTACTACCGCTTGGAGGCGTGACTGACCAGGATCCAGCCACCAATCATATTGAACAAGCATATAAGTAGTTATAAAATCCAACCAATACAATTGGTGTTCAAACAAAACATAGTTAAGTTGCAAGCGGAAGCATAAGTATTAAATCAAAACATAAATTTAATTGTTTCGAAGTTTAACATGGCACACAGTCGTCCATGTCCCACAACGATCCTCCTCCATGCAAGCTCCAGCTAAGAACCTAAGGACCTGCAAAGCATGTAGTAACGAGTCAACAACAAGTTGAGTGAGTTCACGGTTGGGTGTTCGTTTTAAGTTGTTTCGAAAACAGTTTCCTTTATCTGGCGATCCTGCCGTGGGGGTTACCCCATAGTTAAAAACGTGATTTGTTTATTCCCGGTTACTCTGGCAATCCAGCCGTGGGGGCTACCCCGTGTTAGTTATCTGGCATTTCGGCCGTGGGGGCTACCCCATGTATACACTAGACTCGTTACCATATCGACTGCTGACTGTAGTCATGTTTATGTGCCCTGAAACTGTCAATGTCTATCATCATTGACGTGCCCCAGATCCATTAGTTCACGCCCGTCCTCTGCGGCACGGTGTGAGGTTTGTCAGACCTAAATAGCGCTATCTAACTAATGACCCGCTCGCCATTGGCCCGGCGATTAAGTCGATACAAAAATGAGGGACTTCATGATAGAGCTTTGGTCTAGTACGAGTTATCTGTCCGTGAGGACGAGGAATTACATTCCTGAACCATTGCTGTCCTACCCAAGGAGGACGAGGAACCCATGTTCCTTAACCCCAATTCCCGGCCCCTGGGAATCCCATGCTTTGTAGAGGGTGTGAACTCACCTTGGTTTGCTCGGTAGATACACAGAAAAGTCAACCAAGTAATATTGTGGTTACTCACGTCCTATCATAGTTGTATCATACAATCAGGTTCGTATTCAAGTAGTACACGTATGTTTCTACACGTATGCTAGCACGTTGTATTCAAGTATCATTCGTGGCTTTCACATATAAGCATGGCAGTTTGCAAGTAATGCATACGAGTTGAACGAACAGTAACATGCCCATAATTAAACAAAGTCCAAGGTCCGGCCCAAACACTAAGCCCATACTAAAGCAAGTCCATACAGCGTACACAAGTGTGTGGTCTCGAGTCGAGACTGTACGGTCTCTACTCGAGACTGTGCGGCCTTGAGTTGTAGCCCACAAGGTTTTGAGTCGCAACTAAATTGATCTCGAGTCATGCATGCGGTGGTCTCGAGTCGTAACTGGACTCGAAATCATAGTCTCTAGTCATGATGTGTGTGTGTTGATGAAGCATGGTCTCGAGTCGAGACTATAGGTTCTCGACTCGCAACTTGTGTCGAGACCGGGGATCTCGAGTTGACATATGGTGGTCTCGAGTCGAGACCAGGGGTCTCGACCCCCAACCATTGCTGATTCTGCACAGTTGTACTATCCAATGGAAATTTGATTTCATGTAACAGTTTGTACTATCCACTTAAACATGTTTATTTGTCTAACCCTAACCAAAAACGGATCAAACACATAAATTTCAAATATTCATATCATGTTCAAACAGTTCTTCATGTATTCATCATGTTCTTCAAACATTCAAGTAGTTCATCAAAATCATATCTTGAATAACGACCTAAACATTTAAACAACTAATCCGATTTCCCCATATGTGCAGCCCTTTTTAACAAGCATTTGATTCTTAGCATGTAAGTATATAATCCGGTCAACATGGCATTATCTAATACATATATGCAAGCCTATTTCGTGAACATCAACAATAAATGGTTTAAATCGCATTTAGACACAAGGTATCATTAGTTCTTTATGCAATATATCCGAATTCAAGACATGTTAGCCAAACATCATCATACACATCCGATACACAAGAACATCATCATTTGTACAATTATTCTAGCTACACCATGTCATTCACAACATTTAACAACAACGACAACATAAAACACTAACCGGTTGTGAGATGGTGCCGAGTTGGTAAGGAAGATGAGTAAAAATGGAGTGTCCGAGTGATGACGATGAGCTTAACCGGGTCTCCTTGTGGTCACCGGTTTGATCCGAGAAGAAGGAGAAGAATGTTGTAGCTTAGGGTTTTAGTGAGAGGGAGGGGGAGTGTGTGTGTAGGTTGCTCAAAAGTGGTGATGTTGGCTCACTACAAGGGTTATATACTAGCTTCTATGTTGATGCACCCTAATGGGTTTTCGAGTGGGGTGGGAAGAGACACGGCCCAACCGGCCCATCAGTTACACTATTCACTCGAGACCACATGGTATCGAGTCGGGTTCTTGGTTCTCGGCTCACTTAATCATATACACATACTATACACACAAGCATACATATAACATAACACATAATCATATAAAAGGTTCACTTATCATTAATCACACAAGTTAACTAGTCACACGTTTAAGCATGTTACATCGGGATACAAGAAAGGTTCTAAATTTCGAGTTGTCACACTTACCAACGCTATACTACGCCCACGATGGGTGCACTTGCCCATATGTGTGTTTAGTGTTAGTAAAATATCGTGTTTTATAAATTTAAAACTTGGCTAAAAATAAGTGTTAAAGGGGCTTAAAATATACACCTAGTATATATAACACTTCACACGCATCAAGTCTTTGACGCCGCTGCCGGGGACACAAGGATTTTAAGGAAGTTAGGAATCAACGGCCTAATCATATTTTTATTTTTCTTTTTAATTTTTTAGGATTTTATTAATTTTTCAGCTTCTGCAGAGCTCAGCACGGGTCGTGCCCGCTGAACACGCCCCCGTGCTAAATCATTGGAACTGGCAATCCTGTTTTAAGTCAGACAGTAAGCTGAACACGGGGCCGTGCTCATGATTCAACACGCCCCCGTGCCCAAGATTCACTTACTGAAAACAGAACCGTTAGATCCCGACGGTTGGTAATTTCTGACATAAACATGAGTGATAGTAATTGTTTTTACTTTCGGCACTCTTATGGTACGTGGTGTCAATTATGTGGAGGCGAACATAAAGAATCAGAATGTTACTTTCTAAATTATAGGCCCCACTACATAGACCCACCGATTCCTTATAACCTTAAGAGGGGCGAAAGTAAAAATAAGCACTATCTCTCCCTCGAATGCACCCAGCCAGATATTCTAAGGGAAATGCTGCTTGAGGAGTTATTTCAACTAGAAAAGCTAATTCTGGATTGGTTAAAAGAGCTTAGGAAGGACTTTATTGATCCGCCCCAAGATGATAACCATGAAGAAATGTTGGAACCGCATTCCGACAACCTCGCTGCTCCCAAAAATACCTTCATACCTAGCAAAGACTTAGACGATAGTCGTCCCTGTGCCGATTGTGCCGTGAAGGACTCTCCATCGACTTCGTTCGGTGCATACATAGACCTGAGAGATTCGGCATACACCTTCTTTAACGAGAGCCCGGGAAAGGGTTGGACTTGTCCACCTAGAATGAAAATAGGAATTACCCTCACCGACAACCTCTTGCGTTCTCGCCTTAGTTTAGGACAATTAAGGTATCTTAGGCACTTTGGGGTTGTTCCGACCAATCAGGAGCCACCCGATACTAGTGAGTTCCTTAAAAAACTAGACAACTTCATAAACAGTCCCTCGACACGGGGCCGTGCCCGGCCAACACGCCCCCGTGTTCACCAAAAGATTCCCTTTTGATCAGTACGTCAGAATACGGACAACTGTGTCAGAACTCCACCTGAACTCGGGGACGTGTCCAATGGACACGGGGCCGTGTCCAGGATGCTGTCGTTTTCTATAAATGCAGCCAAGAATTCTGCACATTTGGACCAACTTGGGACAGAGATTTGAAGGAATCTTCTCTCAACTATCCTAGGTAAGTCTAAAAGAAGGTTCCAACAACCCATCTTGTCCTTTCCTCTTTTAGCCATTTCCTTCTTCTCCATCTTTCTCCAAGAACTACCATTAAAAAGTTTGAATTCTTCCAACTTTGTGGTAGGGATTAATGAGTTTTGTTCAAGGAATCTTGGTAAAAATATGTTGTGTAACATTGTTTTAAGTTATTAATAAAAAGACCCCACAAGTTCAGAAAATAACTTAAAATTTCAAGTTTCCTTGCTCCAAAATTTTGCAGAAAGATGAACACGGGGCCGTGTCCGGTCACTGTTTCATCAAATAAACTATTTTTCAGTTTATTTTTCGTAGAATGTCGAGTGAAAACAGCGAAACATCTTCCGTGCATTCATCAAACAACCGAAGAGGAAGGAGGCCCTCCGTTGAAGCTACACTTGTGCACTATGTGATAGCATTAAGGGAGGCTCTCGACGAAATGACGTCTGTAGAGGAGGTCCTAATCGACCGTATTAACGATCTTACGGTGGGACTCGAAAGCAGCTTCCAAGAAATTAACCTCTTGCACCAGAGGTTAAATATTCTTGTAGCACCCCCGATGGAACCAGTCCTCCCTCAACAGGATTGGAACCTGGCACTCGGAATTAACAACCCTACCGGATGGGAAGACCTTCCAGCGGAACCTCCCGCGGAGCACCAACAAGAGATCCCGGTGGAAATCGAAACTCCTCAAACTAATGCCAATGAGCCTTCTTTTCTCCTTCCAAGGGAGGTGGAGGAGTGGCTCGCCGACATGTGAGGAAAGCTGCACCGGGAAGAAGGAGTTCTAAAAGGCCTTGTCTAACCAAGATTAGTAGCTTCTTGGAAATTTTGCTAATTAAAATAAAGTAGAGGCTAGAACTCCATGGTTTAATATTTCTTTGTTTTCATATCTAGTTTAATATAAATTTAGGACTATGTAAGGTCTCTCTATGAGTGCAATGAAATGATGGTTTTTTAAAGTTTGGATGGTTCATAATAAATAAAACACACTCATGGTGGTAAGGGATGAAAAGGGGAACGAGAAAAATGACCCCATGCACAAGAACAAGGCAACCCGGCATCAATCTCTCCATTACAGAAGGTTCAACACGGGCTGTGTCCAACCAACACGGCCCCGTGCTGAATCCCCTGCAGAAAAATGCCCAGTTCAGGTAACTGGACACGGGTCGTGTTCACCAGACACGCCCCCGTGTCCAGGCTTCTGTTTCTTTTCTTTAATTTTCGTTACTGGCACCTGAACACGGGGCCGTGTCCGGTCCCCACGGGGCCGTGTCCAGACTGCCAGTAACATAAATCTTTGCTTTTAACACCATATTACACATCTAATCGACCTAAAAATTTATTTTTGGGACACATTGAGGACAATGTGTAATTTAAGTGTGGGGGGGTGCTAAAACCTTGAAATTTTGCAAGTCCTAATAACAAGCCTTACACAAAACTCTATTGGAACCGCTAAACACCCCAAATTTTTTCAAAAATTTTCATTTTTTTTTACTTGTCTAAAGTTTAAGTTAGAAATCATAAGATTAATAAGGTTATATTTTTACAAATTTACAACCGAGAGCGTCGTGATAACAAAAACCAACATAAGAAAATTATGAAACGGCATGACAAGCTTAGTTAAAATTTGATTATATATACTTGATCACATAGAAAAACCCGTTCCCACAAAAAGTGAGTTTTTGAGCCTTTATTGAGCATACAAATTTACATCTTTAGACTAAATGCTCATTTTTCGTTTCTTGTGTGAATAGCCGCTTGGTTCTTACGACTCTAGAACTTGTCATGACGATTCATTCCCGGTCCTTACCAACTTAAACCCAAGTAAGTAAATGATGGAGGCATTAGGACTAACCTTTTCATTTCTACACCATTAAATTTTTTACCACCTACCCAAAACCCCCCTAGTTAGCCCCTTTGAGCCTAAACCTTTTCATTTCATAACCCAAACCAAACACCCTTTTACCCACCAAAACCTTTTTCATTTTTAACCCTTTGTTTTAGTAACAAGTTCGGTTTTTCGTATGATCGTTCAAAAAAATGTGTTGATGATGAAGCAAAAGAAAATAAACAAACAAGTTCATCAAAAATAACTTTGTTTGAATAATAGCTTCATCAAAATAAAAGTTACAAAAACAGAAAGTCCTACGAAAACCGACACTTGTTACGCTTTTTCACCCTTTTTCTACTAACCACTAACCCAACCACCTACCTTTAACCCAAGCCTAACCCTTCACCCACAAAGTGCTCTTGATATTTACAAAGGTATAAAAGTTAAAAAGGAGGAGGATTGATTGCTTGGCAAGCTTATGGTAGGAATAAGTTCCATGCCGCTCTCGAGTGATTCACTAAAAATACACCTTCGGCCGAGTGTGAGTGATTTCTCCCGTGAGGTATGTGAACTTGTATATAAATGGAATTTTAAAAAGGCATGTTATGCCCAAATAAGTAATTTCTCCTATGAAACGTTCTAAACAAATCATAACGAATAGGATTGTAAATAGATAAAAATAAAACCCAAAAAGATCTTGGATTCCCAACACTCTATGACAAGCCAAAACCTTCTCTTCTACCCATTCCATTTGGGAGTTAAGCCACATATTAAAGAGTTTTGCTTGAGGACAAGCAAAAGTTCAAGTGTGGGGGTATTTGATGTGTGTAAAATGCAACATATAAATTACATCAAATGAGGCATAAAACTAACCCCTTTTAAGTACTAATGTTGGAAAAAGAGTGTTTTTGTCTTCCATTTGTATTTTCAGGATTAAATGAGCTCAAATTTACAAAAGAAGCAAAAAGACAGCTAAATCTAACATAAATACAAGAAAAGGAACATAAGTGGACTGCCCGACCCCTCAACGGCATCTTCCCAAGCAAAATAGAGAAGGCAGAAGACTGAACACGCCCCGTGCTCAGCCAGCACGGGGCCGTGCCCAAGAAGCAGCAGAAAAGACAAACCTATAGAAGCTTCTATTGCCCACCACGGGGCCGTGTCCAGTGAACACGGGGGCATGGCGAAAGTACAGCATGCGCCTTAATTGTAATTGCGAATTACAATTAATGAAGAGAGAGAATGTCAGACAGGCACGGGGGCGTGTCCAGCGGACACGGGGCCGTGCCCAGCCTTCTGTTCAGCCTATAAATAGGAGTGCTTGGTTTCATTTAAACTCATCCATTGGCACACCACCTCTCTCACACTTCATCCACCACCCACCACCATCACAACACCATCATCCACCACCATCATCCATTGTCCATCGTAGAGTGTGTGAGTCGTCTCGGGATCCAAGATTGAACGTGATCATCAGGATCGGTGAGGCCTTTAAACTTACCCACGGTTTGCGGGAATTTAGCTTTCTCGAGCGTAGCTAGAGCTATGCTTCGAATAAACTTTGAATGTTCAGCTGCTTCCGCTGGTCTGTAGACGAGACTGAAATCGTGCTTTGCTGCTTCGTTGTACACGGTGTACGGCCTTGATTTGTATGACTCATGGTTTCTCTGCAGGCAGCTAAAGACTAAAGAACCCTCCTCTTCTTGCCAATTGGGATCATCCTCATCCGTGTTGTCCCATTCGTTGTTGATGTTGTGCGGCCCAAGCCAGCTGTGCAATGGACGCCTGTGTTGCGCATTGGACGGATGATCATAGTAACTGCCTGTCTCCTCATACGTATGGCGCGTGTCATGCACGCTTGGTCTTCTTTGAGGAAGAGGTCTTTCAAACTGTCTTTGCATGTTCTGTTGAGGAGTTGCAAGGCGCGCCCCCTATGTTGGCGCAGGGGGCGTCACCAGCGATGGTTCCGCTTCTAATATTGACTGTTGTGCGCTTAACGACTGGTAAGCAGCGTTTATAGTAGCAATCTGTTTGGCATACCAAGAGGCTAAAGTTTCGCCCTCTGGTAAACCTAATAATAATGATATGTTTGAAGGTACTGGGTTTGACGGACCAGCAGTGTTACTCGTTGGGGTAGCTGTTTGAGTGATAAGAGTGTTACTCGCGCGGGTCCCCCAATGTCCGTTGTTTCGCCCTCGGCTAACTCGTCAACGGGGAGGGGTTGAACGTGTGAGTTGTTCTCCCCCGTTCCCATTTGAGAGCGTGTGCCGAAACCGAAATCTGGAATTCCCTGATCAGCCATGAATCGAGGGAACAAGAAAACTCAGAAAAAGAAGATGAGAATGATTCTAAGAACAGGTGGACGCCAATGAAGAAACACGGAACTAATTTTAGGGTTATTAGTTTGGTTTATGTTTCGACCATAGTGGTTAATCTTCTTAATCCTTCCTGAGTTAAAGCTTTGATCCTTCCTGCAAAACAATCAACACCCTGTTAAGCTCGTTAAGAGGGGAATATGGGGGTTTCCCTCTTAACCACCCTCCGGCGTGAGAATAAGTATTTTTTTTTAAGGAAATAAGTGTGTTTATGAGTGAGAACAGAGAATAGAATGAATCAATGTAACACCCTAGTTTCTATTTAACGGTTTTACATGTAAATACCAACAATTAGATGTGTAGTTAAGACTACACATACTATAAAAATATGGATTTATTAAAACTTTTCGCAAATCAAAAGTTATTCGACATAACATGATCAGATTCGTCGTTTAAAATTAAGACGATGCAATGTGCGGAAGCATGTATCTATATCGTGTTCGGTTCTTCGTTGAGCTTGATCGTCTTCCGGCATCCAAAGAGTACCTACAATTCATAAACATGAAATTCTTTAGTCATACGGGGTTTAAAACGTATCTAAACGAGTTCGGTAACGATAATGGAAGGAAAAAAAATCCCAACGTTAATCTCTTGATCTCAAAACAAAATTTTCAACCTAGCCTCCACCGTAACTTACGGTGGTCACCGTAAGTTACGGTGGTCCCTGCATTCAATCTTTCCATTTTGCCGTTTATTGACACGAAAACTTTCGTATCTTTCAATCCGCTCGTCCGTTTGACCTACCGTTTCATCATACGTGTTTGTAATTTGATTCCCCATCATATGGAGTTAAAATCCAACATCCGGATTAACAAAATTTAAGACTTTTAAGTCTTCGGCTTATTACCCTTTTTACCAAATTTTGACCCGTTCGTGATTTCATCTAACAAACTTATTTGTGGCCCTTGTTTCTTTTGTAAACATATTATTATGATTATTTCCTATTGCACAAGGTTCAAATCATGGGTTATTACACATTCTTAACCTGTTTCGCTAATACTTCTATTTTGACCCGTTAAGGGTATTTAAGCACTTTCGAGCTTAAAATCGCTTTCGATTGCTTCTAGCATTCCATCACCACATTTCTTATCCTATAATCTACCACCACAACTGTATTTATGGTGGGTTTAATGTGGTGATCTATAAAAACCAAATTTTACCTCTCGAATCATTATTTTACGGCAAAAACTCAAATAGTGCCATTTGACTAATATAGTACCTCTTTCAGCTTCTATACTTATTCTAAGTATTTATCTAATCATAAAACTCGTTTCCAAACAACCTTTAAAGGTTGTTTGTTCGAATTAGCTAACAAGGGCGTTTTGGTCCTTTTTAGTCTTTCAATTACGAAAAGGGCTTTTGAGAGCATGTTTGACCCATAATTCTTCTTTTGAGTTATGATCTTGTTCGAAAAGTCATTATGCTTTTCGAACGCCACGACCCTCTTTTAAAACATTCGATTTACCCATTATCTAAGACTTCATTTAATACTCATTGAACCTTACGTTCTAAATGAATAATTACTCTATTACACATACCTGGCTCGGGTCAACATTTTGACCTGTTTTAATGCCTTGCTATAATATTCGCTAAATAATAGCGATGCAAATATCATTTCTACATTTATTCCTGAAATCATATAACTCGACAAGAATCATTAGTCGCTATTATCAAAAGGTGGTATCTTCAACCTTTGACCCGTTTGTTCTAAATGACCGATTATATTGGCGAGATGACATGTGTTTTCATCTCGACTATATGACTCGCTCCGATTTACATCGTGCGGTCGTTTTACTTATAATTCATTTCTTAACACTTTTCGGCCTATTAAGGCTTACTTCATAAGTGTCTTTTAAAACCAATTGTTATGGTTGACGCATGACCAATTTACCGTTTTACCCTTATTATTTGTTTTGGTTTACCCTATAAGGTAACCATTCCAAAGTTCATTTTCCATTTGTCATAAAATGATCGAACTACCGATTTAACTCCCTTTAAACCATCAACATGGTTTCTTGTCATGCTCGACTATCTTGTTCCGTACGTTTACACGCCGGAACATCATACCTCAATTATGTATTTATCTTATTCGTAACTAATACGATAAGAGAATATTCTAAAATATGAGACTAGTGTAAGCTATACTTACTTGCATTCGAAATATGCTTTTTCCTTCATTCTTGATTCGTTTGATCCGCTTCCTTCCTCAAGCTTTCACCTAGCTCGTTAAGCGTCAACTATTATCAACATTTACAAGGTGGTTAGATTAGTCATTAACAATCACGACTATTCCACCTTACTTATTTTCTTTGTCGAAACTACTATTCGACTTCATCACTAGTTAGTTTGACTTTCTAAAGTCAACTACCTTTAATCATATGATATGCACAATTAAGGCAAATCAACATTATGATTAGAACCCGTTTTATCCCATGTCTCATGTAATTAGTCAAGCTTGCCAATTACGCGTTTCACTTGAATTCCAACACTTTACTTCTCATTTAGACATTTTAACAAACACCTAATGTGCATGATTTCATATAATTCATTAACAAGCTCATAACTTGACATATAACCCGAATTTTCATAATTCAAACTATTTAACACAAATACTTGCCTTTAAAATTCTGAAATAACTTCACATATGTCAAATTACACTAGAACAACCCCAATTTCCTAGTGTTTATCAAGTTCTACATAACCCACTAGTCACCTACAATGGTGACCATGGATTTCACTAGAATCTAGCAAAATTTCAACATGTACTTGTCTAGGGTTTACTCCTAGACATTTTAATGTTCCTATTTCATCTACAATTCAAACATGCATCATCATATTTCAAGTTCTCTAAATTCATGAGAATTTCAAGTAGAGAATTTTTGTTAAATTTTACATACCTTATGATCTCCTTGCAATGGGGATCATTAATCTATGCTTGCTTTTCGTTTTGGACTTGATTTGCCCCTTCAATTTGACGAATTTCTTGAAGTTTAGGGTTGAGTAGGAGAGCTCTTGGCTCCTGTGATTGTATCGACCAGAACACACACTTAGAGTGTGTGTTTTGGTGTTGGCATTTTTATTAAATTAAAACTAGTTTCTAGTTTATCAACTTTAGTCCCTCTACTTCACACAAGTTATTTAAAGGGTATTTTAACCATACTTGTTCTATTATGTCAAGATACTAACTAACTAGGTTAATATTCCTAGTTACTTGGTGGGTCCCGGGAGTTATAACCCGTTCCATTTTAAGTCCCGTTAAATCTCGGGCCTTTTATATACTTTGCTTTCACAAAGTATTTCTCATCCTTTTAATAAATATTAGATTTATTTATTTAAATCCTAAAATTTACCGGGTAAGTTTTACCACTAACGGTATTTTACCCGTCTTTACTATTAACGTGGTTTGATTACCAAACCTGTTTTTGGGATGTTACAAACAACCTGTACATGGAGATCCCTATTTATAGCCGGAGTAGTGTAGAAGGAGATGGGCTGATGGGCCTTGGGCCTGGTGTCGACAACAAGGAATATCCTCCCTTCTCTTATGACCATTAGTGTTTTCAGAGGGCTACCGGTGCTGGCACAGCTGGAATGGTGTCGCAACCCCCGACCCCTAGTCCCGGGAGCGAGCGGCCGTGAGACTCAGAGCTGGTGGTATCGGTGTTTATTTAATTTGGCAGCGGAAATTTATATCAGGACCGTAGTTAGGAAATATTTTATTAGACTAAAACACGTCATTTTATAAATAATAAACATGTGGGCAAAACCCAAGTTTCCATTTATAATATGTTTATAGGGATAAACCCTATTTTATTCAAATAAAACTTCTTTATTGTTTAGGTAACTTTTATAGCCACTTCTCCAAGCCTTCAGTGCTCTCCATCTAGCTTCTATTTGGCTTTCACATTTTGTTACCTGAAACGCATTTTAAAAAGTTTTATCAGTGGGAAATACTGGTGAGTGCATCCCAGTTTAATCAAAACAATTTATATTTATACAGTATCGAGGGAATCCGCAATTACATTTGTTTATATCTACCAAATTACCACCCACGGTACTGTCAATCCTGACTCATGGTCATGTTACTATTCTCAGTATTAGTACCAAGTAATGTACACAAAACCCCAACATACCGACAGTAATTGTAGAATTACAAATACTCAATCACTGTTAATTATACTTTAAAACATTTGAGGTTTGTATAAAAAGGTTTACAAAAATAGATGTACTCACTAATAGTGAGAAAAAGTTAATGAACTCACATTGCTGTTTTAGATAATCCTACAGCTTTTTGGTAACTTCCTGTTTATAATCTATTAAATTAAACAATGCACACATGTTAGTAAAATAACCCAATTTACATTAGCTACACCCCCTGGTATGTGTCGGGTGTGATATGATTTTATTGATATTTTAAGCCCATTTTACACATTAATCAAGTTTTAAATTTATAAAACACGATATTCTACTAACACTAAACACACACTTGGGCAAGTGCACCCATCGTAAGCGTAGTATAGCGTTGGTAAGATATCGAGGTCGTCCAAGGACACAAGAGCTTTTAGTACCGGTTTATCCTCAACGTCTAATCAAACTAAATTTTTTAGAAAAGGTTTTAAACATGAAAAATAAAAACTAAAATTGCTGAAATAAAAATAAAAACAAAAACAAAAACAGATAGACAAGATGAATCACTTGGATCCGACTCGCATTTAATGTATCCTTTGATGATTTCCGCACTTTTGCACTTTTTAAGAGATTATCTTAGATATAGTAGTAGGCCCCTATTTTGAAGGTGACGTTACCCTTAACCCAGTGGTTTGAGTCAGCAAGGATACAATCCCAAAGGGTCGGTTTAATGTATTAATAGTAGTTTACATATGAGGGGATCAAGCCATTCGTACCCCCGCCATCCAATACCACTGGGTATTGAAGGAGGTCCTAGTAAGCTTGACCCAGGTCCTTGCAGGTAGCCAACATATCTCTATATAGACCGTAGAGATATGAATGGTGAAAATCTTTTACTTTATACAGACAGTAAAGTGATGCCAAGACACCACAGACAAATGATAAAGAAGTTGCACCTTCAACATAAGAAACTAGTTATTAAAGTCATTAATACAAAACCAAATAAAAAGTGCGAAAAGATTAAAAATCAAAAGTAATACATTAAATGCTTGTCTTCACCAAGTGATGTAAGAGACTTAGCCAAACATGGCCTTTGATTGACAAGAACTCTTACGATCAATCTTGGATCCCGAGACTACTACACACACTCTAAGGTGGATGATGGATGATGGTGGTGGATGTGGGTGTTGTAGTGGTGGTGGAGTGGTGGCAAAGTAGGAGAGAGGTGGTTTGCCAAGGGATGCATTTGAAGTGAACCAAGCACCCCTATTTATAGCCTGAACAGAAGCCCGGCCACGGCCCCGTGTCTGCTGGACACGCCCCCGTGGCCATTCCTTTTCTCTTCCTTCATTAATTGCATTTGTCTGCATAGGGCTCGACACGGCCCGTGTTCGCTGGGCACGGCCCCGTGTGTAGAAGTGTATTTGTACTATCAAGATTTGCAAGATTCTTCAAATCTTAGCGTTGACCACGCCCCGTGCTGAGCTGGGCATGCCCCCGTGGTGGGCGTAGAAGCTTCCACAACTTTGTCCATTTCTGCAGACATCTAACCACGCCCTCGTGTCCAGTGGGCACAGGCCATGGTCAGCCGTCTGTTTCTTGTTTTTGCTCTTGGAGATCCTGTCGAGGGTTCGGGCATGCTACGTTTATCCTTTTTCTTTGTATTTATGTTAGTTTTTGCTACATATTTGTTCCTTTTGTTCGTTTGAGCTCATTTGGTCCTGAAAATACAAAAGGAAGACAAAAACACATTTTTTCCAACATTAGTATTAAAAAAGGGTTGGTTTTATGCCTCATTTGATGTAATTTATATGTTGCATTTTACACACATCAAATACCCTCACACTTGAATCTTTGCTTGTCCTTAAGCAAAACTCTTTATTATGTGGCTTACACACCCAAATGGAATGGGTAGAGGAGAAGTTTTGGGCGTGTCTTGAGTGTCGGGAATCCAAGATCATTATTAGGTTTTATTTTTATGTTATTTACAATCCTATTCATTATGATTTATTTAGAACGTTTCATAAGAGAAATTACTTATTTGGGCATAACATGCCTCTTTAAAATTCAATTTATATACAAGTTCACATACCTCACGGGGGATCACTCAACACTCGGCCGAAAATGTATTTTTTGTGAAACACTCGGGACCGGCATGGAACTTACTTCTACCATATGCTTGCCAAGCAATCAATCCTACTCCTTTTTAACTATAAACCTTTATAAATATCCAGAGGACTTGGGAAAGGGTTAGGCTTGGGTTTAGGGTAGGTGGTTTTGGTTAGTGGTTAGTAAAAAAGGCTAAAAGCGTAAAAAGCATCGGTTGTCGTAAAACTTTTTGTTTTTGTGACTTTTATTCAAACAAAGCATTTTCAAACAAAGTTGCTTTGAGGAACTTGTTTTTTTATTGCTAGAGTTTTTTTTTTTTTTTTTGATAAAGAAACGTCACAAGAAAACCGAGCTTTTTACTAAAATAAAGGGGTTGAAAAGAAAAAGGTTTTGGTGGGTAAAGGGTGTTTGTTTTGTGGGTTTGGAAATGAAAACGTTTAGGCTCAAAGGGGTTAACTAGGGGGATTTTGGGTAGGTGATAAAGAAAATGAAAAATAATGGTGTTGAAAGGAAAATGGGTTAGTCCTAATGCCTCCATCATTTACTTACTTAGGTTTAAGTTGGTAAGGACCGGGAATGTATCGTCGTGGCAAGTTCTAGAGTCGTAAGAACCAAGCGGCTATTCACACAAGAAATGAAAAATGAGCATTTAGTTTAAAGATGTATGCTTGTATGCTCAATAATGGCTCAAAACTCACTTATTGTGGGAATGGGTTTATAATGTGATCAAGTATATATAATCAAATTTTAACTAGATTTGTCATGCCGTTTCATAATTTTCTTATGTTGGTTCTTTTTATCACGACGCTATCGGTTGCAAATTTGTAAAAATATAACCTTCTTAGAACTTGTTATTCCCAAATTAAACCAAGACAAGTAAAAAATGAATTTTTTTGAAAAAAATTGGGGTGATTAGCGGTTCCAATCGAGTTTTGTGTAAGGCTTGTTGTTAGGACTTGCAAAATTCAAGGTTTTAGCATCCCCCCCCCCCCACTTAAATTAGACATTGTCCTCAATGTGTCCCAAAAATAAGTTTTTAGGTTGATTGAATATGTAAAAAGGTGTTAAAAACAAAGTGATTAATCAAGTAAAGGTTAAATGGGAACATAGAAAGGGTTCGGATACCACATGGGAGTCCGAAGAAGAGATGCAACGACTCTACCCTACATTATTTGGTACGTACTATGGTTTCGGGGACGAAACCCTTTTTAAGGGGGATGGACTTGTAACACCCCGAAAATAGAAAACTATATATTAAAATTATAAAGCACAAAATAAACAAGAACAAACTAACTAGGATTAAATAACCCAGTTAGTTACAATTCTTGTAGTACCTCATAAGTGGGATTGAAACACTCAAAATATAAACTAAGGAGAAATTGAGGGGCTAAAGTGTTAAACTTGATTTAATAAAAACAATTTTAATTAACACAAAAACACACATTTGAGTGTGTTGAAGATCGACTAAACGTAGGGAGGCGACCAGAACTCTCCAAAACCCTAGTTCATGCTTTTGATCAAAATTGAAGACCAATTTCAGTCCAAAATCAAAATCCGAACATAGATTAGTGATCACCTCGGTGAAAGGGATCATAAGGTATGTAAATTTTGTAGAAAATTCTCATCTAAAATTTCTGAATGAACATAGGAATTCGAATTTGATGTTGCATGATAGTTGTTTTGAATGAAATAGTGTCTAGAGATAAACCCTAGTCAATTACTTGTTGGAATTTTGCCTAACTCTTGTGAAATTCATAATCGCCATTGAAGGTGATAAGTGGGTTTTGTAGAAACATGTTGAACACTAGGATTATAATGTTATCTTAGTGTAATTTGAGTTCTATGAAACAAGTTCAGATTTGATTAATGTGAAAACTGATGTGAACTTGCCTAAATTGATGTTTATCTTGGCTAAAGGACAAATATTGAACTTAATTATAAGTTGTGAGAAATTGTGCCTTTAAGGTGTTTGTGAAAATGCCTAAAAGAAGATTAAAAACTGGAAATTTGAGCTAAAACGCGTGTTTGTAGAGTTATGGAAAATTATGCGTTACATGTAAACAAAAGAGTTCTAAAAGGGTTGTGATTGAACTCTATAGAAAAGGAAACCGGAGCGTCAAGTGGACAAGCCGGTGGTGACGCGCGACTGAAAGGGGTGCTTTGAAAGGTACGTGACTTTGGTCCCGTTACATTACGTATAAATGTTTGGTTTTAGCTTGTTAATGGTGTCATAATGTAGTATATGCGTTTGACGTGTCATTTAAGTGGCGAAGCCCACTCGACATTCAAACGGGTCAAAGTATTGGTTAGAAATAGTTGGCTTGACATTAAAGTGAGGATTTTCACTCGTCAACCAAACGGGTCAAAACTATGTCCTTATATTGATTCTTACGCGTAAAGATTTGAAAGCCTCATATTGCGCATGTGCTAGATAGCAATTTTAGTAATGAATGGTTATACTAAGCTAAGGTTATGAATCCGTGTTATCGGGTCGAATGGTAGAAACTAGTTGCAAGAATTGCATAAAGTGGCAATGCTTGAATTTATAAAAAAAAACAAGCATGAAATTCGAATACGAGCGTTAAGCCATGTAATGGTACGGATACGCCAAGAATTTCAAGCCCGGGGAATGGGTAAATAAGATTAGAATGCCAAAGAATAAATTGGCGAACAATTTGCACACATAGTTAACGGGTCGAATAATCGAAAAAAGGATTTTGTGGGCCATTCGTTCACAATCCGGGTTTCGTTAAGTGAAATTTATATGGTTAGATCCGTAATCTTAATACGGACATATAGGAAAAAGAATCGGCTAAAACGGATATGTAAATAAAAAGTTAAGAGGAATTAAGCGAAAAAAAATAAAGAAGGCTGAGCTGGGCGAACCGTGGGCACGGTTCTGAACCGTGGCTCACAGTCTGGCAGTTCTGCCTTGAGCTGGGTGAACCATGGGCCACGGTTCTGAACCATGGCTCACAGTCTGGCAGTTCTGCCTTGAGCTGTGTGAACCGGTGGCCACAGTTCTGAACCGTGGCTCACAGTCTGGCAGTTCTGTTTTGAGCTTGGCAAACCGTAACCTACGGTCGGTTTGAAATAAAATTTTGATTTTGTTTGTTTTTCGTTGTTTAGCAATAGAATTTGAATTTATTTGATATTATGATGTCAAAACTAATAATTGATGTGGTTTTGACCCTAGGTAATGCTCGTTTCGTTGTGGATGTTGATCAAGCAAGGAAATCAAGAACCGAACACAAGTTTTGAATGCTTCCGCGATAATCTAATCTAGTTCAAACCATGTTGTTTTGTAAACACTTCTAAACGTTGAATATTTTAATCTAGTTAGTTGACTATGTTCAAATGCTATAATGAAGTACATCTTAGTTTATTAACTAAGTTTTTGTTAGCTATGTATTTCGTTTTAAAAAGCCCGTTATTTTATGATTAAACAATAGTATTATAAGATGAGTGTTACAAGTTGGTAATCAGAGCTCAAGGTTATTAACAAGGTGTGTTTGGTTCAAGCTTGATCAAACATCCGGTAAGAGTTAATTGTTTTAGTAGATTTATAAAATATAGAAGAGAAGTATGTATTGACGTGCACGGGAAGGGTGTGTTAACACACTCAAACCCGGAAAGTGCATTAAATTAGAACGGTTAAAGCAAGTTATGAACTTGGCTAAACCAAAGAAAATAAAACATTTATTATAGAGGAAATGTTTAACGGTTGGTATAAACATTTCAGCTTTTAAAGATGACGGACGAAGGTAATGTTAATGCGGTGCCGATAGTCACCGAGCAAATGAAGGAAGTGATTGCCGAGGAAGTAGGAAAGGCAATTGAAAACAACTTATCCGGCTTTATTGATAAAATCCAGAACACGGTACTATCGGTAGTTGATGAGAGAATCAAGAAGTTGGAGGATAATACCAACATAGCCAAAGAAAAGTCGGGAGAACGCAAGGGCTGCTCGTACAAGGAATTCATGGCATGTAAACTACCACTTTATAATGGAGAGGTGGATCCGATAATATGCCAACGTTGGTTATGTGATATTGAGGGGGTATTTGAGAGAACCCACTGCGACACAAATGACTTCGTAGCTTATGGCACAGGTCAGCTGAGGGGTCAAGTAAAAGACTGGTATGATAATAAGAAAAAGGAAATTGGAAGCGAAGCGGTAAGAGCGATGACATGGGATGAGTTTAAGGTGCCATTCCTTAAACACCACAGCCCCAAAGCAGTTAATAACCAAATCAAGGAAGAATTCATTCAGCTTAGGCAGAAAGGCGAATCTATCGATAAGATCATGGGGATCTTTCTCGATAAACTGAGGTTTTGCGATGAGTTGGTGACATCTGAAGAACAGAAAGTGTATTATTACTATAATATGCTAAGTTCGGAATATCGGGAGTTTATGACTCCCTCGAAGTATGAGACTCTCACCGAAATCATTAATACTGCTCGTGAAAGGGAGATAGAACTGAAGAAGCAGATAGACAGAGGGGAAAGAAGGGAACAAGTTGTAAATCTAAGCCCTACGAAAAAGGCGCGTACGACTGAGTCGTCAAAGAGACAGGAGGGAAAAAGCGGGTCGCCAAGCAGCAAGGTATGCGGGAAAGGGCACAAGGGTGAGAGCCGGTTTAAAGATAAGCCAGGTCCCATATGTGGGAAGACAGGGCACACGGCTGCATTATGCCCCGGGAAGGTATCGGTGTGTTATAAATGCTACCAACCGGGTCACAAGAAATCGGAATGCCCGGAGCTAGTCGGGAAAAAGGATGGCAAGGATTCACATACGGAGACTCCAAAAGCAAAAGCCAGATCCTTCCAGTTAACTGCAGCCGAGGAGAAGGTGGAAGCCGATCTGGTCTCATGTATATTTTCCATAAATTCAATTCTTGCACATGTGTTATTTGACACGAGTGCGAATAAATCCTTTATTTCACATGGATTTATTCGACATCCTTCATTCGAACTGACGAAATTACCTATGCCTTTAGAAGTAGAAATAGGTGACAACAAAAGTTTTATCGTGTGTGACGTGTGTCAAAACTGTAAAATGAGTATCGACGGTGAAGAATATTCAATAGATTTGATTCCAACGTCGATGGGAGAATTCCAAGTAGTGGTCGGGATGGATTGGCTATCCCAACATCATGCGAAGGTCATGTGTTTCCGCAAGGAGATTAAGTTAACATCTCCAAGTGGAAAACACGTTACCATCTATGGCAAAAAAAGGGGGTAATCCCATTATGTGCTCGATGCTAAAAGCTCACAAACTTATGAGGCGACGATGTAGAGCGTTCATGATATACGCAAACGAACCAGATAAAGAATCGCCAAAGATTGAAGACGTACTGGTGGTACGTGAATATGCCGATGTATTTTTGGAAGATTTACCGGGAATACCGCCAGAACGGGAGTTAGAGTTCGGAATCGAATTGATTCCGGGCGCAAAACCTGTGGCCAAGGCGCCGTATTGGCTCGCGCCATTAGAGCTACAAGAATTAATGTCTCAAATTGTTACACCCCGATATTTCCACGTATTACCGGTGGGCCCGGTGGGGAGTATTGTGACGTAGTTGATATCATCATAGACAATTTATCACAGATTATATACACAGCGGAAGTCGAAAGATATAAACATTACAAACCGAATGGAAGTAATATCATTTATTACAAAAACGGTTGTAAAGGATCCACAGGCGGATCAAAGTTAAAAGAAACACTGTTCAGCAGATTTATAAACATCTAAGCTTGCAAGACTCTTTATTGATGCTAAGAGTAGCCAACCTATTCCGATTAGTACGTGCACTTAACCTTTTTGGAAAATACGTCAGTTTTCACTGGTAAATACAATTAACCGACTCATTTTGAAAATGTTTAAAAAATTGATTTGAATGCACAAGGCACAAAATATCTTTTATAACTTGAGACAATTATTTAAAAATAATCTTGTATACAGATTTAAATGTTTGTCGTCTGTCAGGGCCGGTTAGAAGAGCCGGACGAGATTAACTGACACACCACAGGTATAATACCCACAAGGAATTTTCCTTATTGTGGGGTACCTTTTATACATACGCAACTGTCAGGTGTATGCCTACACCCCGTGCTTAAGTCGTGGCCATTTCAATGAATGAGCCGAGGATATCCAGGACATGGTCATTAACCCCCCCCCCCCCAAAAAAAAAGCCATATACCAAAAAAAAAACAGATTAAAACGGGTTATGCAATATATATTAATCACAATCCGATTTAAAAATAATTACATACCCGACCAAGCGGTATTATTATAATACCGTATCCCAAGCCCGTATAACGAAAAATAAGTTAAAAGTATTTACCTGAGCAAATTATATAAATTTATCCCAGCCGTACAAATCAGCAAGTGCAAGTATCTTTTACTGGTCTCCTAAATCTGGAACGAAAGTTTTAATTAACCTATTAGATTCCTAACGGGTCTTACTTAAGTTAAACTTAGACCGGTTAGTTTTAAAGAAAGGTATACGGTTCAAACGCAAGATTAAGCGAAGACCGGATTAGAGTGTGGTTTAGACCCGACAAGTTTGAAGACTTGTATAATATGGGTAAACTAAACACATTCTGGATTTTGAAGTAAAAATGATAAGGTTTGACCCGTTTCGGTTAATTTATGCAAACTAGTTACATAACCCGTACCGAATGCGATAAATGCATAACGGGTAACCAAATGACTCATGAACAGGTTTCCTAAGTTAATATGCCTTAAATACATTGTGATATCAGTAGGATACCTTCCAATATGCCCAAAACGAATTTAAACTCAAATTAAGCCTCGTAGGGGTATTTTGGTCATTTACCTAAGGCATATAAACTACCTATCATACAACTAACTAAACGAAGTGACCATAAGGTATAACCTCGGAAGGTTATTCCCTATACAACTATGGTCACCTATTGTGTTTGGTCGGATCCTAATGATCGACCAAACGGGTCTAGTTCGAAAGTCTAAGCGGTTGTTTAGACCGCTTATCTTACGACCCTACGTAAGCACTAAACCTAAAGTGACGATTTAAACATGTTAAAACATGTTTAACGAAGTTAGAAAACAAGTTTGATATCAAGACAAAGGGTCTTGATACCCAAAAATAGTTTGGTTGCAAAATAGGCATAAACGCGCATTTTGACCGAAACTATGACTCGTCACTAAGCCTAAATAACGTGGTAATCAGTAGGTATAGTCACAAGAGACTATAACCATCATGATTACACTCACGTTATGAAGTTCAAACGAACTTCGTGTTGACCATTGACTGGTCAAAGCAGAAAGTCAAACACTGTTTGACTTTCCCGCTTAAAAACGCATAAAAGAACGAAAGAAGCTTACAAAGGGTCCAAGCTAGGAAGATCTTGATTCAAATTTCTTAGGTATGAAGTGTTAAACCCCAACTTAGAGCTATTTGAATCAGATTGTGAGGAATGAGAATCAAGGTGTTGGGTTTATATAGATTTCGGTAAACCGTTAGGATCGTTCCTCGTAAACCGTGCTTGAATCATGACCTTACACTTGGGCCCAAGGTTTTAGAATACCATGGGAACATGTAAAACCATCAAATACCAGCCCATAGGGTGCAAAACCATGGGTTAAAACCATCAAAACCTCAAAAATGGACCAAGTTCAATGTATTTGCCAGAAATTTCAAAAATGGTCCCTGCACTTGTAAAACTTGATTTTTGGCACTTTTATGCCCCGTTAACCCCATTTCAAGGCTCTAAAATACATTTAAAGTATAGGGAACTTAAAATATGCTCAAAAACATCTCGGATGTCGGCTCGTTTGGTCGTACGGTTGCGTTGTTTGGTTAATTACGATGGAAGTCGTAACGAACGCAAAAACGGTCCAAATTAAGCGACGAATGGAATTTTATCATGCCAATCACTAAAATAAAATATTTTAATGATTATATAAATTTTTGGATGTCCGGATATATATTCAGAACGTAAGATATGCGCGAAAATGCAAACTTATGCACTTTTTGACGCTTTTAGTCCGTGTTGATCAAACAAGTTTATTTTTGCGCACCAAACACCTCTAAGCCTATTTCTAAGATATGTAAAGGATATTTAGGGCATGTTTAACTTATGATCATATTCCGGAAGGTTCGATGCCATACGAATCGGTATACTTTTGCAGTTTGACGTAAATAGTCCCTTAAATCGCACAAAGTAGCGCGAAATGCCATTTGATGATATCCAAGCCTTCCATGGCCCATAATGGGTATTCCCAAGCATGTGTTTAAATATTACTACGCTCTCGTTTGCTTAAATGGTCACCAAAAGGCGTAGATTCAAAAGTTGACGCTTTTGGGTCCCTCTAATGCGCAAAGTTGCGTATATCATCGTTTAATAGCATCGAAGCCTTATCTAATCCATGTTAGGCACTCTTGAGAGTATTATTAAACATCACGATGCTTCAGGTTTGTAAAAAGGTCATTCATAGGTATAATTAAACATATTGACACTTTTAGTCCCTCTAACTTGCAAAGTTGCGCGTAACTTTACTTATAGGCATAAAAGCCCTTAATGGCCAATATTAGGCATTCCCAAGAGTATAATCAATTATCATGAAGCTCTTGGTTTGTTAAAAGGTCACTCAGAGGTAAGAATTAACATGTTGACGCTTTTAACCCTTCATCGCGCAAACTTTCAATTAATTACGCAAACGGCTACTCTTGATCAACAAGTGGCTCATTTGTGAACATGATTATCGTGTAACGTTATTCAGAGGCTTATAATAAGCATGTTAACATTTCCAGTCCTTCTATAATCAAAGTTTTTGATTTTTCACAAAATTAGTCCCTCAAATTCAACGTTTGACTTTATTAGGATTTATTACACGTGTCAATACATTATTGGACGTGATTTTACGAGGTGTTACATCCTCACCCCCTTAAAAGAAATCTCGACCTTGATATATGCTAAAGTAGTGGAAGTACTTTCCGACGTATCATGGACTTATCCTCCATAGCATATTTGGGCCTCTACGGGCATCTCAGTTGACCTATACAATAAGTACGTACTCTCTTTCGGAGCTTCTTAACCTGTCGATTCTTAATCTACACAGGTTTCTCATCAAAACATAAATTTTCATTAGTCTACATATCCTTATGTGACAATGCTTCTTGACTTATTGTCTATACATATCTTTAGATCACAGTTGTGGAACATATTGATTCCCATCATGCTCCTCAGGTAAGTTTTAGCTTGTAGCTTACCAATCTTGATATATTCGATTTCCTCGAATGATTCTATATATCAGAACTTAACTAGCCCTATAAATTGAAAATTCAGCACACCCTTCTTAGGGTGATACCTTCAATTGAACCTTATTCCTTATTATGGATTCAAGAGGGTTGCGACTTTCATCAATCCTTGATTTTTCCGCCGATTACTGGCAACTTTCAGATGATTATGAATTTGTATGATCTTATTCGTTGTTTCCAAGGCAACTTTCAGATCCTGATAATTGGACTTACCAAACTTCTTTCCAATAACAGATGTCTAACATCCCATCTATACAAGGTCTCCAAAGGAGCAGCCTTGATACTTATCACAACTATTATAGAGAAACTCACTTAAGGTGAGATGGTTATTCCAACTACTGCCTAAAACCAATCTTAAGGAATAGCAAATCCTTACGGTTAGTCGAACAAATCGACGATCCTGGGCAGCTGATGGCGATTCTTAATAGTTGCCTAAATAGGGTTGCGGTAACCAATGCATAAGCAAGAGAACCGTCTTTCCTAACTAATAATATTGAAACTCTTAGAATTACGAATTAGGCTTTAAGAACCTTTATCTTAAAATTCATCTAACTAGGGTTTCTATTATTCCCGAGTTGGAGGTACTAATCGTCACGGAGATTTCATGATACTGTAGCCCTAAGCGGGATGTTAATCTCAACTCTACTTGTCTCAGGAGGTAAACAGGGTAGTCTTTGGAGAAGATAATCATGACACAAGGAGATTACAGAGATTTCCAAGTCTCAAGCTCCGGTTCATCTATCTATACCCGTGTCAGATAAATGACACATTTACTTTACGAATGCAAGGATGCCTTAATTTGCGACACTTACTTGGACATTTCTATATTGGATATCTTCTTTGAATACCATTAGCCGATTCTTGTACTATATGACCATCGGGATATCTCAGTGGTTCCATGCATTAAACCTCCATACTGATCAGGCAGGGAAGCAATCTATGGAACACACTAGGATACGCCAATCCTCATATGGCTCTTTTATCAAGCATAGTCTAGCATTCGCAGTTGATAGAAATCAATGAGATAACAAAATAAAGTAACATAAATTGTCGTACTGGATCTGGAGAAAGAGTACTTTAGATTTTTATGAATGAAGATTATTTGATGAAAATAGAAGGAAAGGTCTCTATGATTTTCTTTGGCAAGTCTTACCTTATGCTTAATATCTGGAGTTCTTATGGGATAATTCTAAAAGTTTGCTAAGCTTATGGTCTATGAAAGACTCAATAGCACCTGAATCCAAACATGATTCTTAGTGATACCATCATAATAAGGGATGTACCTGGTGTCATTTTTTATATGAACTGTCTCAATAGCGCCTCTATTCTTAGTCTCTCTATACTTGGCTATACTCTCTTTGACAGTTTTAGGGCAATCTCAGCTTTGACCGGTTTATTTCTTAACCCATAAAATGTAAGTGGCTGAGGTAGATCCATAATGGATTTATAAGTAACAAGCTTTTAATATGCCTTCTTATTTCCGATGCTAAACCACCAATATATAGTGCATTATGCTTGGATTTTGGATGAACCGAATAGGACAGTATTCCAGACAATAAATTATAGTATGTATTATACTATCGATAGTCTAGGTCCTTCATGGTGAAAGTCAAAAATTCTTATTCCATCATTTCTATTCCGTGTCGCAGACAACCGGTTTTTCTGATGAGTCCATAAACTTGGACCATCCTATATTGTATGAGGGTATCTTTCCTGTGGACTTTATTAACGTCCTCACCAATTAAGGGCATCTCCCTTGAATGACTATGATACATATCTCACCATGTCTTTCTCAGCACAATCGCTGATGTCCATAATGGTTTCCATTTCATTCAACAACTTTACGAAATCAATGGCTCCCTTTCTAGCCATTTAAGTCTCTTGACTTGCAAGAGACAAAGTACTTTTTAAGTACATCCTTTAGAGGAACGGGGCTCCTTGCTATATGTCATCTTATTTGGTTTGTCCTTCGCATTCGAAGTGTGAGCAGAACTCTTCTCATGAGCAGGGAAATATGATTTAGAGCAAGTAGCATTCGGCTTTTCGAACCTTTTTAGATCCTTTCTCATAGCCTTTCTAACAGCTGCATCAATCACAGTTTGGAGATTAACTCCATTAACCTTGAGATTCACCTTTGTTGCATCATTAGCATTTGTCGCACCATTGGTATTGCGACTGTTATGTGTCTCATTCAAGTTTGCCATACTTGAAGCTTGGCACTAAACACCAAAATTAAACAATTGCTTAATTGCATTTCTATAGCTAGTCATCGTCCTGACGACCAACATACATTAGCCATGTTATCCTTAAACCTTACCGGCTAATGGGGTATGAACATTCCTAATGAATGTCATTTGAATGTATATCAATTTACTTAGCCTAGGTCGCAAAAGATCCATCAATGGCAATTAAGGTTTGGACCGAGTCCATTACCCTTTTGACAGGAGATCACAATGTCACAACTGTCTTTGTCATATTGATGATTTTAGATAGCTCGAAGGCTTGCCACAATGGCTTTTACAATATGAAACATGAGTTCGTCTTGAATGATATAAAAATCATATGGCACGAAGGCCTTGTCGCAAAGGACATTATAAGAAATGGCAACAAAAGCCTATCACGGAGGACATTAATTTATAAGTCGCGATCTTATTAGATTAGGGACTTTAAGGTTCGAACGTAGTTCTTCACCTTTAGACAGGGAGTCATAGACTACAACTGTCATCGTCCTTGAACGACGATTCATTTTGGCACATAGGCAAGTCATGGGACATTACTAATGGATGTTTATGTATATACACATATGTGTATATATATAATTATCGCAATTTAGTATATTTAGTCATGATCTCATCGATCTTATAGACTATAAGGCTTGGGCATTGCCCATCACCTTTGACGATGGACCATAACGGTCACACATGCCAGTGTCTCTAATGGACAACATAGTATATAGCCCGTAGGCGGCATAATCTCTAATGGTGACTCAGGATAACGCCACCAAGGGTAATACAATGAACACACTTATATATAGGAAGTACCAGCGGCGTATCCATCATGTGCTTAGTGTATTACTCTAGTTTTGTTATCTAAGCACCGAAAATTTATGCATAAACTATAACCATCGGGTCGTAAGTATTTGTTAAAATCTTACTATGAAGATAGGACGGCCTAAGCCTGAACTTCAAATATCCTATAAAATAATACGATCACCGTATCAGTTGATATTAGTCATGATCGCACTGATCATACATCGACTATTAGGCTTGAGCATAACTCACTACCTTGGACATGGGATCAGAAGGATCACAATGTCAATGTCACTAATGGACAATATATTATACATAGCCCGTAGGCGAAATATTATTAAGGATATTTACACATGATCATCTTTTTAATAATATTAGTCTTGATCGCATTGATCATATGGACTATGTGGTTTGAGCATAGCTCACTACCTTGGACAGGGATTCATAGGAGATCACCGTTGTCCTTGTCACAATGGACAATATAATATGGCCCGTAGGCGAAAACATCTCTAAAGGATGTCAAATAATGTGATCATCGTATTTATACGATATTAGTCATGATCGTAATGATCATATAGACTATTATGCTTGGACGTAGTCCAATATTCTTAGACAGGAGTCATAGACCACTACTGTCGTTGTCTTTATTAGACAACAAATTTAGCCCATAGGCACTTCATCACTAACGGATTTTTACATTTTGATCATCACATTGATGATACTTGCCAAGATCAAATTCGATCCTATAGGCTTTAAGACTTGGATATAGTCCAAAATACCTTGACGACTGCCGTGGTTTCTCAAGTCACACTGCCAGGAATGTTAACATGTTCTTAGATGTCAACAAGGATTAATTTGTCTTAATGGTCACACAACATTACCATGATCGCATTGATCATATAGTCTTGGAGGCTTGAACATAGTTCACCACCTTTGGATAGGAGGGGTAACTCCTTTAACTATCATAGTAGAAGGAATAATTATCCTTAACTACCGAAAGTTTTGGCCAATTAATGTGGACTTGCCACTTGGCAGGGGTAAACCATTAAGAAGATCCTTTGAAAATTTTTAGCTGATCGATAAAGTTCGAATAAAATTCATACTAATGATTGATAAAGGACGATATGAGTACCTATATAAATTTTTTTTATTTTTTTTTTCAAAACTCCCAATAAATCATTAGGAAATTTTACCATAGTGCCTCAAACAGGACTTTTAATATCATACTTGTCCATAGAGGACTTATGTCACACCCCGATATTTCCACGTATTACCGGTGGGCCCGGTGGGGAGTATCGTGACGTCATTGATATCATCATAGTCAAACAACACAAATTTAAATGCACAGCGGAAGCAAAAGATAGATTCATTTCAACTGAATAAATTGTAATATTAAGTATCACAAAATAGTTAAAACAGATCCACAGGCGGATCGAAAGAAAAAGGAAAATTGTTCAACAGACTTTAACATCTATAGCTTGCGAGACTTGGTTATTGATGCATGGAGTAGCCAGCCTATTACGTATAGTACCTGCACTTAGCCTTTTTGGAAAATACGTCAGTTTACACTGGTAAATACAACTTAACTGACTCATTTTAAAAATGTTTTTGAAAATTGATTTGAATGCACTTAGGCAAAAATATCTTTTATAACTTGGGACAATTATTCAAAAATAATCTTGTATACAGTTTTACTTATTTGTCGTCCATTAGGGCCGGTTTGTAGGGCCGGTCTAGATTAACTGACACGCCACATGTATAATACCCACAAGGTTGATTCCTTTAAGTGGACTACCAGTTTTTACATATGCAACTATCAGGTGTATGCCTACACCCCGTGCTTAGGTCGTGGCCATTTCTTTGAATGATGCCAAGGATATCCGGGACATGGTCATTTAACCCCCAAAGGCCATACACCAAATAATACAGAATAAAACGAGTTATGTAAATACATTAATCACAATCCGATTTAAATGACTACATACCCGACCAAGCGGTATTATTATAATACCGTATCCCAAGCCCGTATAGGGAAAATAAGTTAAGAGTATTTACCTGAGCTAAATATAAATTCAATCCCAGCCGTATATCAATTCAGAAAATACAGATAGCTTTTACTGGGCTCCTAAATCTGGAACGAAGGTTTTTAACAACCTATTAGAATCCTAACGGGTCTTTAATTAAGCTTAGACTTAGACCGGTTAGTTTTCAAAAGGAAGACACGGTTCAAACACATGATAAAGCGAAGACCGTTTTAGAATGTGTTTTTGACTCGACAAGCTTGGATGCTTGTTTAATATGGGTAACTTAAACACATTCTGGATTTTGAGATGAAAACGATATGGTTTGACCCGTTTCGGCTAAATATGCAAACTAGTTACCTAAGCCGATCCAAACGCGAAAAGTGCGTAACGGGTAACCATATGAGTCATATACAAGTTTCCTAAGTTAATATGCCTTAAATATGTTGTGACATCAGAAAGATGTCTTCTATTATGCCCCAAATGAATTTAAACTCAAATTATTCCCCATAAGGGCAATTTGGTCATTTAAACGGTTATAAAAGAGTTTAAATATAAATATGAGTTTCGGGTCTGATGTAATCAGTAAAAATACTTAATTTGCCAAGTTATATTAGTAGGGTATAGCTTATATGTGAAATTTATCATTTCTAACCATACTATGCACCGAAGGGGCATTTTGGTAATTTCACCTAAGGTTTAAAGGTCAAATCTGGAAATCTGAGTTTAAAACTTTTGCTTACTGCTAAAGTATAAAAATTTACTTAAAACATCAGTAGGTATCAAGTCTTATATATCTAAAATGGTTTTAATACATACTATGTGCTTAAAACGCGTAAGAAGGCGATTTTAAGCGATTTTTGGGTTTTATAAGAAAAGCTGATATTTTTGTTATTCCAGAAGGCTTAAAATAATATATTTATCATATTGGATCAGTAGAAAAAGGTTTGGTATCAAAAGGATTGGTAAAACTCATTTTATAGCCTAAAAGGGCAAAACCGGCAATTACCGGATCAAGCTTAGAACTCTATGTTATGCTTAGCCTAAAAATAAATAAAAATCTCCAAAAATCCCAAAATATTATTATATATCAGTAGGTAAAAAGTTTGGTATCAAAATTTGGGTTTAGATAGGCTATATGCTAATTACGCCATTTAATTACTAAAAAGCTTTCTAATCAAGCTATTGAGCGTAACTCTTAATCTAGACCTCAAACTGATGTCAAATTTTAGGTACAAGTTTATAAATTAGTAACTAAGGTTCCTACTCTTTTACATTTTCAAAATTCATGTTTTAAGGTCATATGGGCATAATAGTCAACATTTAGGCATTTAATGGAAATATGCATATGAATCGGATAACTAATGAACCAAGTTGTATAATCACAGAGGGTTATACTTATATGAAACCTGGTCCTAATAAAGCTCTAAGGCATTTCTAAACTATGCTCTAATGGGTCAGAACTTAAAGTCAAAGCAAAAGTCTACTTTTGTGACTTTCGGTTCCGAACCGAGCTTAAACAGAAAATTGTCGAGTTGAACATGTTTAGACATGTTCTTACATTAATTACCAAGTTATATTAATGACAAAACAGGTTGCATAGCTTCTATATTGCTAATTATGCATTAATTTGAAAATAAGCTTTCTGTTGACTTTTTAAGATTATCTTTGACCCGACAATTGACCTAGTTAGAGTGGGAATCAGAGGGTGCCCTTTTAAGGGTTTATTGCCCACATAATTACCAACTCATAGGTACTTTCAATTTGAAATTTGACTGGACAAATTAAGATTAATGACGAAGTCAAATCTTAATTACGACGGTTTGACTTTTTGCTTTATAAGCTAATTAAACGAACTAAACAAGGATTAGAACTCTTACTTAAGGTCCTTGCTATCTTTTCTACACTTCTTAATCTTCTCCCAAGTCAGCTACCTCCAGAAATGAGTGCTTGAATTGTTGCAAGTGAATGAGCAAATTAACAACTCAACTCATGGCCCTTATATAGGTTTTCTAAGGCTCCAAGATCATTACAACAAAGCCTATGGATGTTCCCTGATCATCCCAAGTGTCCCTAGGCCCTTAAAAACCATCAAACAAGCCCATAGAATCGAAAAACAAGCTTCTAAGTCGGTGCAACTTGCTGGAACAGGCAGCTGCCAAGTTTTTCTACATCTGGGCATCTCAGGCGCCCCGCGTAAGGATCCCCAGGGGGTTTACGCGTCTGGTATGAGGGTCATGTCCGGTCAACAAAGTTTCAACAATTGCAATTTAGGCCCTTGGTCCTTCCAAATGTGGTTTCCACTTCATTTCTTGCACTTTTGGCCCTCTAACTTGACTTTTAAGGGCTCCAAGGTATAAACAAACATCATTATGTCCTTGGTTAACTTTGTGATCACCCGTAAAGCCTATAATTTCAACGTTGACGCTTTTAACCCCTCGTATACGAATATTGTCATAACTTCCTCATACTTAATCGAAACCTTGTGAAATTTTTATCACTTATTCTCGTGAGTATAATTAACCATTACAAATCTTTGGGTTTGCTAAAAGGTTACTTAGAGGTATACTTTAAACATGTTGACACATTTAACCCTTGTAGTTTGTAATTCCTCACTTTCTTTCACAATTAGCTTAGTATGATCCATGATTTATTCGTTTAAGGGTATAAACCTCATGTAGGGCTATTTTAAAGTATATTTATTCATTGTTGACACTTTGAACCCTTTTATTCACATACTTTCCTTGTTTGTCAACTTTAGTCCCTTTAAATCAATCCTTTACACGTTTAAAGCTCATGACACGTGTCAAGATAATATTGGACATGAATTTTCGAGGTGTTACAACTTAAAAGGAAATTATAAGTCCGGCTAGGGACTATAAAAATATCATATGTTCGTATAGGGACTATATTAAAATAGTTTGCCCATGAAAGGACTATAATAAAATATCAGGTCTACAAAGGTTGTGATGAAATATCATGCCCACTAAGGGACTATAATGAAATCTCGTGTCCACGTATGGAATATAATAGGGTATAATGTCCATGAAAAGACTATTTGAAGTATAATGTCCTTGAATGGACTATTATTAAAAGATAATATCCTCAAAGGTATTTTCAATAGGTAGACGTGTATATTTATGGGGTCTTATCAAAAGAGGTAGGTCTATAAGGACTTTAATGAATTAATATGTCCACGAAGGACTACAATAATTAAATGCCCAAACAGGGACTTAAATGAAAATAAGTATGATGGAAGGAGGGTCTTCTAATGTCTTCTTTCCCTTATTCTGATTGTTTCTTTATCTTTATTTGTCGTACGCAGTAGCGACTCTGAAGATTTTAGTGAATAAATAATATTTCAAATCAGGACCCATTGCAGAAGTAGAATCCAAGGATTCAATGATTAAAGGAATGACATGGATTACAGATTAGGTTTTGACTAGTATAGTCTAAGTTTGAAATTTGAAAACTCGGAGGTAAGAAATAGGGTTTAATGACACCCACATGTATCATCTTCAATATGGAAGCCTCAGGGACCTTCTGGTATGGACTCCGTAGTCTGGATAAGGGTTTAAACACGTTTGGTTTTTGGGAATAGATTCATAAAGGTCTTTCCTCCAACTGGTTGTACGCTTATCCTAGCCGTGGTACGAAGCTTGGCCTTTCTAGGCTTCGTATGTGGAGAATTTCCATCGACAGCTTCTTTGCCTGGCGATATATTCAAAATACATAAAATCGAAAGCAATGTTTACTTAATAGGGATGAGAGCATTCCTATGTTTAGTCTAGACTCAGAAGATCTAAGGAATGTGCTACTGTGTCATTTGAGATTAAACACTAAGGGCTAGTGTTTAATTCACTCAAACGTTGGCTCTGATACCAACCTGTTACACCCTGATATTTCCACGTATTACCGGTGGGCCCGGTGGGGAGTATCGTGACGTAGTTGATATCATCATAGACAATTTATCACAGATTATATACACAGCGAAAGTCGAAAGATATAAACATTACAAACCGAATGGAAGTAATATCATTTATTACAAAAAACGGTTGTAAAGGATCCACAGGCGGATCAAAGTTAAAAGAAACACTGTTCAGCAGATTTATAAACATCTAAGCTTGCAAGACTCTTTATTGTTGCTAGGATTAGCCAGCCTATTCCGATTAGTACATGCACTTAACCTTTTTGGAAAATACGTCAGTTTTCACTGGTAAATACAATTAACCGACTCATTTTGAAAATGTTTAAAAAATTGATTTGAATGCACAAGGCACAAAATATATTTTATAACTTGGGACAATTATTTAAAAATAATCTTGTATACAGATTTAAATGTTTGTCGTCTGTCAGGGCCGGTTAGAAGAGCCGGACGAGATTAACTGACACACCACATGTATAATACCCACAAGGAATTTTCCTTATTGTGGGGTACCTTTTATACATACACAACTGTCAGGTGTATGCCTACACCCCGTGCTTAAGTCGTGGCCATTTCAATGAATGAGCCGAGGATATCCAGGACATGGTCATTAACCCCCCCAAAAGCCATATACCAAACAAAACAGATTAAAATGGGTTATGCAATATATATTAATCACAATCCAATTTAAAAACAATTACATACCCGACTAAGCGGTATTATTATAATACCGTATCACAAGCCCGTATAACGAAAAATAAGTTAAAAGTATTTACCTGAGCAAATTATATAAATTTATCCCAGCCGTACAAATCAGCAAGTGCAAGTATCTTTTACTGGTCTCCTAAATCTGGAACGAAAGTTTTAATTAACCTATTAGATTTCTAACGGGTCTTACTTAAGTTAAACATAGACCGGTTAGTTTTAAAGAAAGGTATACGGTTCAAACGCAAGATTAAGCGAAGACCGGATTAGAGTATGGTTTAGACCCGACAAGTTTGAAGACTTGTATAATATGGGTAAATTAAACACATTCTGGATATTGAAGTAAAAATGATAAGGTTTGACCAGTTTCGGTTAATTTATGCAAACTAGTTACATAACCCGTACCAAATGCGATAAATGCATAACGTCATGAACAGGTTTCCTAAGTTAATATGCCTTAAATATGTTGTGATACCAGTAGGATACCTTCCAATATGCCCAAAACGAATTTAAACTCAAATTAAGCCCCGTAGGGGTATTTTGGTCATTTACCTAAGGCATATAAACTACCTATCATACAACTAACTAAACGAAGTGACCATAAGGTATAACCTCGGAAGGTTATTCCCTATACAACTATGGTCACTTATTGTGTTTGGTCGGATCCTAATGATCGACCAAACGGGTCTAGTTCGAAAGTCTAAGCGGTTGTTTAGACCGCTTATCTTACGACCCTACATAAGCACTAAACCTAAAGTGACGATTTAAACATGTTTAATGAAGTTAGAAAACAAGTTTGATATCAAGACAAAGGGTCTTGATACCCAAAAAATAGTTTGGTTGCAAAATACGCACAAACGCGCATTTTGACCGAAACTATGACTCGTCACTAAGCCTAAATAATGTGGTAATCAGTAGGTATAGTCACAATAGACTATAACCATCGTGATTACGCTCACGTTATGAAGTTCAAACGAACTTCGTGTTGACCATTGACTGGTCAAAGCAGAAAGTCAAACACTGTTTGACTTTCCCGCTTAAAAACGCATAAAAGAACGAAAGAAGCTTACAAAGGGTCCAAGCTAGGAAGATCTTGATTCAAATTGCTAAGGTATGAAGTGTTAAACCCCAACTTAGAGCTATTTGAATCAGATTGTGAGGAATGAGAATGAAGGTGTTGGGTTTATATAGATTTCGGTAAACCGTTAGGATCGTTCCTCGTAAACCGTGCTTGAATCATGACCTTACACTTGGGCCCAAGGTTTTAGAATACCAGCCCATAGGGTGCAAAACCATGGGTTAAAACCATCAAAACCTCAAAAATGGACCAAGTTCAATGTATCTGCCAGAAATTTCAAAAATGGTCCCTGCACTTGTAAACCTAGATTTTTTGCACTTTTAAGCCCCGTTAACGCCATTTCAAGGCTCTAAAATAAAGTTAAAGTATAGAGAACTTAAAATATGCTCAAAAACATCTCGGATGTCGGCTTGTTTGGTCGTACGGTCGCATTGTTCGGTTAATTACTACGGAAGTCGTAACGAACGCAAAAACGATCCAAATTAAGCGACGAATGGAATTTTATCATGCCAATCACTAAAATAAAATATTTTAATGATTATATAAATTTTTGGATGTCCGGATATATATTCAGAACGTAAGATATGCGCGAAAATGCAAACTTATGCACTTTTTGACGCTTTTAGTCCCTGTTGATCAAATAAGTTTATTTTTGCGCACCAAACACCTCTAAGCCTATTTCTAAGCTATGTAAAGGATATTTAGGGCATGTTTAACTTATGATCATATTCCAGAAGGTTCGATACCATACGAATCGGTATACTTTTGCAGTTTGACGTAAATAGTCCCTTAAATCGCACAAAGTAGCGTGAAATGTCATTTGATGATATCCAAGCCTTCCATGGCCCATAATGGGTATTCCCAAGAATGTGTTTAAATATTACTACGCTCTCGTTTTCTTAAATGGTCACCAAAAGGCGTAGATTCAAAAGTTGACGCTTTTGGTCCCTCTAATGCGCAAACTTGCGTATATCATCGTTTAATAGCATCGAAGCCTTATCTAATCCATGTTAGGCACTCTTGAGAGTATTATTAAACATCTCGATGCTTCGGGTTTGTAAAAAAGTCATTCAGAGGTATAATTAAACATATTGACACTTTTAGTCCCTCTAACTTGCAAAGTTGCGCGTAACTTTACTTATAGGCATAAAAGCCCTTAATGGCCAATATTAGGCATTCCCGAGAGTATAATCAATTATCATGAAGCTCTCGGTTTGTTAAAAGGTCACTCAGAGGTAAGAATTAACATGTTGACGCTTTTAACCCTTCATCGCGCAAACTTTCAATTAATTACGCAAATAGCTACTCTTGATCAACAAGTGGCTCATTTGTGAACATGATTACCGTGTAACGTTATTCAGAGGCTTATAATAAGCATGTTAACATTTCCAGTCCTTCTATAATCAAAGTTTTTGATTTTTTGCAAAATTAGTCCCTCAAATTCAACGTTTAACTTTATTAGGGTTTATTACACGTGTCAATACATTATTGGACGTGATTTAATGAGGTGTTACACAAATCCAAGACCTGCTCGACAAGGGGTTTATTCGGCCAAGGGTGTCTCCGTGGGGCGCACCGGTGCTATTTGTGAAGAAGAAGAAGAATGGGAGCATGCGCATGTGTATCGATTACCAGGAGTTAAACAAACTCACGGTGAAAAATAGATATCCGCTCCCAAGAATTGATGACCTATTTGACCAATTTCAAGGTGCAAGTTGGTTCTCCAAGATCGACCTTAGATCAGGGTATCATCAGTTGAAAGTCAAGGAAGAGGATGTACCGAAGATGGCCTTCCGTACACGCTACGGACATTACGAGTTCCTCATGATGTCCTTCGGGTTAACCAATGCACCCGCGGCTTTCATGGATCTCATGAACCGGGTTTGCAAACCAATGTTGGATAAGTCGGTGATAGTGTTCATCGACGACATCTTAGTGTATTCGAAGAATGAAGCAGAACACGCAAGTCATTTACGTAAAGTGTTGGAGACGCTCAGAAGAGAGAAGTTGTATGCAAAGTTCTCAAAATGTGCCTTCTGGTTACGAGAGGTGCACATCATTAGTGCAAACGGACATCATTAGTGCAAACGGGGTGTTAGTAGACCCGTCAAAAATAGAAGCAGTGGCAAGATGGAACCCTCCGAAGAATCCTTCGGAAATCCGAAGCTTTTTGGGGCTTACGGGATATTATAGGAGATTCATACAGGATTTCTTCAAGATTGCCACGCCATTGACCAAGCTCACCCGTAAAGATGAAAAGTTTATTTGGGGCGAAGATCAAGAAAAAGCGTTCCAAACGCTTAAAGAAAGGTTGACCCACGCTCCGGTATTGACATTGCCGGATGGGGTTGACGACATGGTAGTTTACTCGGATGCGTCACATTCGGGTCTTGGGTGCGTTTTGATGCAATGGGGAAAGGTTATAGCCTATGCCTCGAGACAACTAAAGACGCATGAAAAGAACTATCCTACGCACGATCTTGAATTGGCGGCGGTGGTATTTGCTTTAAAGATATGGAGGCATTATTTGTATGGGGTAAAATGCACGATCTTTACCGACCATAAAAGTTTGAAATATTTATTCGATCAGAAGGAATTAAACATGAGGAGAGGCGGTCGTTAGAAACTGTCAAAGATTTCGATTGTGATATACATTACCACCCGGGAAAAGCTAATGTGGTGGCGGATGTGTTGAGCCGAAAGGTAGATTATACGACCATTCGAGTGCGATCAATGCAACTAATTGTAACATCGGGTTTCCTTGAACAAATCCGGCGATCTCAAATCGAAGCATTGAAGGAGGAAAATGTGAAGAAGGAAAGAATAATTGGCCAATTGAAAGAACTGGTGGATGGTAACCAAGGTTTAAAGACGCATTTTGGGAGGATATGGGTTCCAAATTCATGTGGAGTCAAGGCGCTCCTACTTGACGAAGCTCATAAATCCCGTTATTCAATTCATCCGGGGGCAACCAAGATGTATAATGATTTAAAGCAAAACTATTGGTGGCCGGGATGAAAAGAGACGTTGTAAAATATGTGGAGAAATGCATGACATGTTTGCAAGTCAAAGCAGAACACCAAAAGCCGTATAGTAAATTGCAACCGTTGGATATCCCAGTCTGGAAATGGGAGCAAATCACAATGGACTTGTTGACCAAACTGCCCAAAACCAACTGCGGTGTTGATGCTATATGGATAGTTGTGGATAGATTGACAAAAAGTGCTCACTTCATTCCGATTCGTGAGACTTATACATCCGAAAAGATGTCAGAGGTATATACCAATGAAATAGTGGCACGCCACGGGGTACCGATATCTATTGTGTCCGACAGAGATACCCGGTTTACTTCGAACTTTTGGCGCGAATTCCAAGAACAAATGGGAACTAAATTGTTCATTAGCACCGCGTACCATCCACAAACAGATGGACAAAGTGAAAGAACAATACAGACGTTGGAGGATATGTTACGGGAATGCATTATCGACTTCGGGGGTAGTTGGGATGTCTATCTACCATTGGTCGAATTTTCATCTAATAACAGTTACCACGCAAGCATCGGTATGGCTCCGTACGAGATGCTTTACGGTAGAAAATGCCGAACCCCGGTGTGTTGGGGTGAGGTTGGTCCACGCGAGCTTGCACATAAGGATATAGTCCAGATCACGAATGAGAAGATTGATTTGGTCCGAGCCCATTTGAAAGCGGCTCAGGATCGACAAAAATCATATGTAGACAAAAGAAGGAGACCAATTGAATTTCAAGCCGGTGACAAAGTTATGTTAAAGGTATCCCCGTGGAAGGGAATTATTCGGTTCAGAAAAAGGGGAAAATTAAGCCCGAGATTTATTGGGTCATTCAGGATTATCGAACGGGTTGGTAAGGTAGCATACCGTCTTTAACTGCCTGAGGAATTGAGTGGGATACATAGCACATTTCATGTATCACATCTCTGGAAATGTTTAGTCGATGAAACAGCTTACATTCACTACGATGACATTGAAGTGGATAACAGTCTTAACTATGCGGTGAAGCCGATCGCGATCCTGGATCGTAAAGTGAAAAGCTTAAGGAACAAAGTGATTAATCAAGTAAAGGTTAAATGGGAACATAGAAAAGGTTCGGATACCACATGGGAGTCCGAAGAAGAGATGCAACGACTCTACCCTACATTATTTGGTACGTACTATGCAACGAAACCCTTTTTAAGGGGGGGGGGGACTTGTAACACCCCGAAAATATAAAACTATATATTAAAATTATAAAGCACAAAATAAACAAGAACAAACTAACTAGGATTAAATAACCCAGTTAGTTACAATTCTTGTAGTAACTCATAAGTGGGATTGAAACACTCAAAATATAAACTAAGGAGAAATTGAGGGGCTAAAGTGTTAAACTTGAAACTTGATTTAATAAAAACAATTTTAATTAACATAAAAACACACATTTGAGTGTGTTGAAGATCGACCAAACGCAGGGAGGCGACCAGAACTCTCCAAAACCTTAGTTCGTGCTTTTGATCAAAATTGAAGACCAATTTCAGTCCCAAATCAAAATCCGAACATAGATTAGTGATCACCTCGGTGAAAGGGATCATAAGGTATGTAAATTTTGTAGAAAATTCTCATCTAAAATTTCTGAATGAACATAGGAATTCGAATTTGATGTTGCATGATAGTTGTTTTGAATGAAATAGTGTCTAGGGATAAACCCTAGTCAATGACTTGTTGGAATTTTGCCTAACTCTTGTGAAATTCATAATCACCATTGAAGGTGATAAGTGGGTTTTGTAGAAACATGTTGAACACTAGGATTATAATGTTATCTTAGTGTAATTTGAGTTCTATGAAACAAGTTCAGATTCGATTAATGTGAAAACTGATGTGAACTTGCCTAAATTGATGTTTATCTTGGCTAAAGGACAAATATTGAACTTAATTATAAGTTGTGAGAAATTGTGCCTTTAAGGTTTTTGTGAAAATGCCTAAAAGAAGATTAAAAACTGGAAATTTGAGCTAAAACGCGTGTTTGTAGAGTTATGGTAAATTATGTGTTACATGTAAACAAAAGAGTTCTAAAAGGGTTGTGATTGAACTCTATAGGAAAGGAAACCGGAGCGTCAAGTGGACAAGCCGGTGGTGACGCGCGACTGAAAGAGGTGCTTTGAAAGGTACGTGACTTTGGTCCCGTTACATTACGTATAAACGTTTGGTTTTAGCTTGTTAATGGTGTCATAATGTAGTATATGCGTTTGACGTGTCATTTAAGTGGCGAAGCCCACTCGACATTCAAACGGGTCAAATTATTGGTTAGAAATAGTTGGCTTGACAATAAAGTGAGGATTTTCACTCGTCAACCAAACGGGTCAAAACTATGTCCTTATATCGATTCTTACGCGCAAAGATTTGAAAGCCTCATATTGCGCTGGTGCTAGATAGCAATTTTAGTAATGAATGGTTATACTAAGTTAAGGTTATGAATCCGTGTTATCGGGTCGAATGGTAGAAACTAGTTGCAAGAATTGCATAAAGTGGCAATACTTGAATTTATAAAAAAAAAGCATGCAATTCGAATACGAGCGTTAAGCCATGTAATGGTACGGATACGCCAAGAATTTCAAGCCCGGGGAATGGGTAAATAAGCTTAGAATGCCAAAGAATAAATTGGCGAACAATTTGCACACATAGTTAACGGGTCGAATAATCGAAACAAGGATTTTTTGGCCATTCGTTCACAATCCGGGTTTCGTTAAGTGAAATTTATATGGTTAGATCCGTAATCTTAATACGAACATATAGGAAAAAGAATCGGCTAAAAGGGATATGTAAATAAAAAATTATGAGGAATTAAGCGAAAAAAAAATAAAGAAGGCTGAGCAGGGCGAACCGTGGGCCACGGTTCTGAACCGTGGCTCACAGTCTGGCAGTTCTGCCTTGAGCTGGGTGAACCGGGGGCCACGGTTCTGAACCGTGGCTCACAGTCTGGCAGTTCTGCCTTGAGCTGGGTGAACCGTAGACCACGGTTCTGAACCGTGGCTCACAGTCTGGTAGTTCTGTTTTGAGCTTGGCAAACCGTAACCTACGGTCGGTTTGAAATAAAATTTTGATTTTGTTTGTTTTTCGTTGTTTAGCAATAGAATTTGAATTTATTTGATATTATGATGTCAAAACTAATAATTGATGTGGTTTTGACCCTAGGTAATGCTCGTTTCGTTGTGGATGTTGATCAAGCAAGGAAATCAAGAACCGAACACAAGTTTTGAATGCTTCCGCGATAATCTAATCTAGTTCAAACCATGGTGTTTTGTAAACACTTCTAAACGTTGAATATTTTAATCTAGTTAGTTGACTATGTTCAAATGCTATAATGAAGTACATCTTAGTTTATTAACTAAGTTTTTGTTAACTATGTATTTCGTTTTAAAAAGCCCGTTATTTTATGATTAAACAATAGTATTATAAGATGAGTGTTACAAAGATCCTAAGATGGATAGGTCAAAGAACGCAGGAAATCACTAAGGAGTTCTACCCTTATTGTAGTAATGACCAAAAAACCTGGAAATGACTTTCTGGTACTTAAGGGTTTTTGTAGAACTTGGAGCCGGGGGATGCCTTTTAAATGTCATTGAGCCATTCCTCTATCCCCCTAGAAAGAAAGAAGGCGAGCTCATTCTCCACAATGTCTTGTGGAGGAGGTGCGACAGCCACCGGAACCCCGTGTAGTATGTCTACAGTAGGTTCTGGAGGTATGACATGCCACTCGGCTGGAATAATGACTTCCGGCACAATATTCCACCCTCTTTGTGCGATAATTGGCACCATGGGAGGAGAAGTAAGAATATTCAACCTTTGGTGCAAAAGGTTGACTTCTCGAAGGCAACCCTCTAACCCCACCAACAAATGGTTAATACGGCCAATTAAGGCTTCTTCCACTCCCGTCATTTCATCAATGGCTTCCCGCAAGGCGTACACATAGTTGACCAAGGAGTCTTCCACCGACGTTCTTCTTCCCCTTCGATCGTTCCTTGAGTGAGCTGAGGATGTTCCGCTGTTCTGGCTCGACATTCTAAGAAAACAAGTCAAAAAGTTCAAATTAATGAAACAGTAACCTCGACCACGGCCCCGTGCTCGCTGAGCAAAGTCCCGTGGCCATCATTCTGCAGATTTTCAACTCAGGAATCTTATAGTTTTAAATTATTTTTCTGAACTTTGTGACATTTCTGAGCAGAAATAACTTAAAACAATGTTGTAGAACTTATTTTTGATAAGATTCCTTTATTAAAAACCTAGCAAACATCACAATAAACCTTAAAAACATGGAGGTTTCAAGCTTTAATGGAGGTTTTGAGGAGTTTTTGAAGAAGAAGGCAAGAGACAAAAGTAGTAAAGACAAGATGGTTGTTGAGAACCTTCTTTGGAATATACCTTGTAGGGTATATGTGAAGATCCCAACAGATCTTTGTCTTTGGAATGGGTCCAAATGTGCAGGAATCTTGCTGGCTTTATAGAAAACGACAGCGTGCTGACCACGGCCTCGTTTCCACTGGACACGGCCCCGTGGTCGGACAAGACTCTGACACATTTTGTTCGTATTCTAAGCACGGTGTGTGTTGGCCTGAACATGATCCCGTGGTCAATTTTTAGGTGGGCATGGGGCGTGTTGAACTGGACACGGCCCCGTGGCTAGAGAGTTTTTTGTCTTATTTTAAGAAATTTGTCCAGATCGGGTGGTTACTTACTGGACGGAACAACACCGAAGTGCCTGAGGTACCTTAATTGCCCTTGATTTAGACAAGAACGCAAGAGGTTATCGGAAAGGGTAAAACCTAAACTAAATACCGGTGGGCGGAAACAACCTTTATTCCCCTTATCCGGGCTCTCGTTAAAGAAGGTATGTCTCGAATCGCTCAGGTCTATGAACGCATCGGCGGAAACCGATGGAGAGTCCTTCATGGCACAATCGACACAGGGATGACTATCGCTCAAATCCTCACAAGAGTTAGAGGTGCTTTTGGTATCGACGATGTTGTTAGATTCCGAATGCGTCCCCAATGATTCTCCTTGATTATTATCTTGAGATAAATAGCTTGAATCCATCTCAAGTTCTTCTAATAATTTGAGAATTATTTCATCGAACTGACATAATTCTAAAATCATGTCATCCAAAAGAAATGGTTGAGGGTACTCAGGAGAGAGCTATGGATCGTTTTTACTTTCGCCCATCTTAAGGTTACAGGAAAACGATGGGTCTATATAGTGGGGAGTGTAATTCAGAAAATAACACTTTAAATCTTTGTGAGATCCATCACATATTTGACACCACGCACCATAAGAGTAGCAAAAGTAAAAATAATCAATATCACTCATGTTTTTGTCAGAAATTACAAACCGTCGGGATCTTACGTTTCTGTTTTCAGTAACTGAAGGTTGGGCACGGGGGCGTGTTCAGTGGGCACGGCCCCGTGTTCAGCTACTATCTGACTTAAAACAGGATTGCCAGTACCAAAGATTGGGCACGGGGAGTGTTCAGCGGGCACGGCCCCGTGCTGAAGTCTGCAGAAGCTGAAAAATTAAGAAAAATCCTAAAAAAATAAAAAAAAAACAAGAAAACCGATTAGGCCGTTGATTCCTAACTTTCTTAAAATCCTTGTGTCCCCGGCAACGGCGCCAAAAACTTGGTGTGTGTCGGGTGTGATATGATTTTATTGATATTTTAAGCCCATTTTAGACATTAATCAAGTTTTAAATTTATAAAATACGATATTCTACTAACACTAAACACACAGTTGGGGAAGTGCACCCATCATGAGTTTACTATAGCGTTGGTAAGATACCGAGGTCGTCCAAGGACACAAGAGCTTTTAGTACCGGTTTATCCTCAACGTCTAATCAAACTAAAATTTTTAGAAAAGGTTTTAAACATGAAAAATAAAAACTAAGTTTCTTATTTACCTCTGTATCGAGCTCTGATTCGAGCTCCCACGTGTACTCTAGTCCTTTCTTGGAATCCCATTTCACTTTGACCAGAACTAATCTCTTGTGCTTGTGATTCTTGTTCTTTCTATCTTCAATCTGTAGCGGTTTCTCTACAAACTTAAGTTTCTCATTTACCTCTGTATCCTTAATAGGTACCACTAATGTTTCATCTGCTAAGCACTTTTTGAGATTACATACATGAAATACATCATGTATTCCTGCTATTTCATCTGGCAGTTGTAGCTGGTAAGCTACTGGTCCTTGATGGAGAGAGCAAAGCACGAGCGTTAAGTGTGTTAAATTACGTAATTTATTGTGTTTTAAGTGATTACGCATCGCGAGTAGATAACTACGGGTTGTTATGATTTTATAGGTAAAATGCGTAATATGGCGAAGTTAGAGAGCGTAGTGATGAAACGGAACAAGAACGGGTGATTATTAAAGAGATATCACGTTACACGGGAGTTGTTAGGATCAAAAGATAGCTTGAAGGAACAAGAAAAATGTGAATGAATGAAGTCCAGGGACCATTTGGTCATTAAATGAAAGTTTCAATGCATACAAAAATTCTAGCGAAGTCAAAACGTAACCTACGGACTCTGGGCGTAATCTACGGTAGATAGAGAGACAAAGAAACAGAATGTAGAAACCGTAGCTTACGGTTTTGTTCGTAGGCTACGGTTAAAGGTTGAAGTTGGCATCGCACATGTGAGGGGGGAATGAAATAAAGGATTATTATTCGTTAATAAAAAATTATCATCATTATTCTCTTTGTGAATGTGAAGGAATTCACGTGACTAGACATTGGGGGCTAAAGAGAACGAGGAGATTTCTTTGGCCAGAGATGAGTTGGAAGAACTTGAGTTGATCATGGAAATTTGGGATTTGTCGGAGGATGAGGAATGGGCTTTGTCTGAAATAAAGAAGGTGATCAATGGTTTTGAAGAGAATAAAGCTAAGGATACTAAGCAACGCTCTAGGGTCAAGTGGATCAAGGATGGGGATGAGAACTCCAAATTTTTTCATGCTATGGTTAACAGCAGAAAGGCGTCTAACGCTATCCATGGGCTTTTTATTGATGGCTCTTGGTGTGATAATCCCAGTCGGATTAAAAAATTTATATTCGAGTTCTTTAGGGAGAAATTCAAAGAGAAGGTGGAGCTGAGGCCAAACATTATTTGTGAAAATTTCAAGAAGTTGAAGGAAGCTCTATGTGGAGGCTCTTACACAGTGTTTCGGATCAGAGGAAATCAAGAATGCTGTTTTTGAGTGTGGAGATGATCGGTCTCCTGGGCCTGATGGATTTAATTTCAGGTTTTTAAGCACTTTTGGAGGTTATTCGAGACGGATTTTTCTAGTATTCTGCAAGAGTTTTTTCACTCAGGTAGCATCAGTAGGGGGTGTGTTGTGTCATTTATTGCGCTAATCCCTAAAACCAAGGACCCTGTGGGTTTGAGAGATTTTCGTCCTATTAGCCTGGTTGGGGCTATTAACAAGGTGATTTCCAAGATTCTGGCCAATAGATTGAAGCAGGTGGTAGGAAGTGTGATTTCTGAATCTCATTCGGCTTTTTTGAAGGATAAGTATATTCTTGATGGTCCTCTGGTTTTGAATGAGGTTTGCTCGTGGTTGAAGAAAAGTAATAAGAAAGCTTTTATTTTTAAGATTGATTTCAAAAAGGCTTACGACAATGTTAATTGGAACTTTATGGTGAATGTTTTGGAGCAAATGGGTTTTCCTCCTCGTTGGTGTAGTTGGATTCGTGGAGTTTTGTCTTCAGCTAGGGCTTCGGTTTTAGTAAATGGTTCCCCTACGTTTGACTTTCCGTGTTCGAAAGGTATGAGGCAAGGTGACCCGCTTTCTCCTTTTCTTTTTCTTACGGTCATGGAGGTTCTTTCGCAGTTACTTGATAAATCAGTAGGAAAAGGGATTTTCAGGGGGGGTCATTTTCCGAATGGTGGGCCTTGTGTTTCTCACCTTCTATATGCCGACGATGCTATCATTTTGGGCGAATGGTCCAGGGCCAACGTTCTTAATGTTTTAAGAGTGCTGAGGTGCTTTCATATTTGTTCTGGGTTGAAGATAAATATTGTTAAGTCTAATATCATCAGAATAAGGATTGGCGACCCGGAAGTGAATTTAGTGGCGGTGTTAATTGGTTGTAAAGCGGCCGATTTCCCGTTCAAGTACTTAGGGATCACTGTGGGAGCTAATATGAACAGAGTCAGCAACTGGAGACCGGTATATGAAGTTTTTGAATCGAGGTTGTCTCTTTGGAAATCTTCTGTTATGTCTATTGGGGGTAGGGTGACCCTTATTAAAGCTGTTTTGGAAAGTCTTCCGAATTATTTTTTCTCACTTTATAAGGCTCTGGTGAGGGTCATAAAAGATTTCCCGTTCAAGTACTTAGGGATCACTGTGGGAGCTAATAGATCCTTGGCTTCTTCCGCTTCCGCTGAAAGAGGCGCTTCCTAATCTTTTTCGGTTGGAAAAGGATAAAAAAATGTAGAGTTAAGGATCGGATTGTGAGCCTCGTCTCCAATCCGAGTGGTAGATGGGAGTGGAGGGCTGTCCCAGATTCTAATGAAGAGCTTGCCGAATGGAGTTATCTGTGCTCTTTGCTTCATCCGGTGTCTTTGTCCGATCGGAAAGATAGGTGGAGTTGGTTGGGGGCAGTGGAGGAGGTTTCTTGGTTGGGGCGGTTAAAAGGTTGTTCGAGCTGAACTTAGATTGTAGCTCTCGGTTTGTTTGGGATTGGTGCAAATGGCTTCCTAAAAAATGTAATCTGTTTGCATGGAGAGCTGAAATGGATAGGATCCCACGAGACAGGCGCTTCAGAGGAGGAATATCCAGGTTGAGGACAGTAGTTGTCCTCTATGTGGCTCGAGGGTTGAGTCGGTGGAGCATCTGTTTACTTCTTGTTGGGTTTCAGCGGTTATTTAGCAGAAAATTCAAGCTTGGTGTAAGGTTCCAAACAACTTTGTCTTCTCGTTCAGGGACATCCTGGAGGCTCATAAGTGGTATGGGTTGGCTGATCAGAAAAAGGAAGTGTTTCAGGGGCTCGTTATCTTGGCTTGCTGGAGCATTTGGAAAGCGAAGAATGATTTGGTTTTTTCCGGAAAGAATGTTTGTGTGAATAATATTTTTAGTGAAATTAAAGCCTTAGGTTACGTTTGGTATAAATATAGGTCGAAGAATAGGAATGTTTCTTGGGAGTCATGGTGTAGTTTTGTAAATATGTAATTTGGGGTTTGGCCGCTCGGTTTCGAGTTGACGGTTTTTAATGAAGTTTTCCTTTAAAAAACATTGGGGGACTTCTTTTCACGCGGACCAAGGCATGAGACATCACGCAGCATAGGGTTTGGTGGAGGACATCTTTGACGGCAGTGGAGATAATATAAGTCAAAAAAGTGATCAACATAACATCATACATCATCATCATCATCATTTAATTAAAAATCATCATCACATCAACACATAAGTGGCGGCCAACATAGGATTTGTGGAAAAGGAATTTTTATAATTAATACAAATAACAGCATCATTGTTATTGGACTTCTAAGCACATGCAGCCATTGTGGGATTGTTCTGGGACGAAAAGACAAGGCAGGAGGCACGTGGGCTTTGGGGGCTCCAAACTCATGGCCCAATACATCATTGGGCTTGGAGTATTACGAAATGGGTTGCAACATAATAGACAAATTTTGGGCTTCACAACATCTGCGATGGACTCTTGGCAGCCGTATAACACTTTGTGGAGTTCTTAAAAATCAAAAACTCTTCATCAATATCTACACACATCATCATCGATCCACCACAACACATCAAGTCAATCATGCCTTCAACATTCTACCAAGCTGTTGATCGGACGACTATCATGAGCGGCTAAATCTCTCGTGGACACTTCGGGTGAATGATTCTTGTGAGACACTTTTAATTCTAGTTTCTGTTTTGTATTGAGATTTGGGTTTGTAGTTGGGTGATAGCCGACTATTTGCGTGATTATATAATTTGTGTGACAGACAAATCCTGAGTGACAGTCAGAGTTATAATTATGTTTTGAATCCAATTATGCTTTTGTTGATTGAATGATTCCTATGTATGCTTGTTTTAATATTTATCTGGTCAATTAATATTAAGATTTTGAACTGCATAGGTAATTGGTAGATGTGACAGGTTTACTATTCAATCAATAGCATCCAATAAAATCAGAACTAGGTTATTAGTAATTACAGAATCTGAATCCCGGAGTGATCACCTTTTCTCATCATTGTTTATTACAACTCAATCTTTTTCTTAATTGCAACTTGTTTCATGTGTTTTTAATTCCATGTCAGTTTTATAAACATACATTAGTGTAGTAAAATTTACAAACAAAATGTTTAACACTAACCACATGCTCCTTGTGGATTCGACACCCGACTTACCCTGTCTATAGGTAAAGTTAGGTTATTTTTTTAGTGGCCCACAACAGCCTCATCAGTCCTATTCTTTTAATAATTTCAAAAGGTCCAACATACCTGGGGCTTAGCTTTCCCCTCTTAATGAATCTAACTACTCCTTTCCAGGGAGAAACTTTTAATAATACATTGTCTCCTTCATGAAATTCCAATGGTTTTCGCCTGTTATCAGCATAACTCTTCTGACGATCGTGTGCTGTTTTCAGTCTTTCCTTGACTTGAAAAATCTTGTCCGTTGTTTCTTGTACTATCTCTGGTCCAGACAGTTGTTTTTCTCCAATTTCTACCCAACAGACTGGAGTTTGGCACTTTCATCCATAGAGTGCTTCGAATGGTGCAACATTGATGCTGATATGATAGTTGTTAATGTAGGAAAATTCTATTAATGGTAAATGATCGTCCCAATTTCCTCTGAAATCAATTACACAAGCTCTAAGCATATCCTCCATCGTTTATATTGTCCTTTCGCTTTGTCCGTCCGTTTGAGGATGATAAGTTGTGCTCAGTTTTAACTTGGTTCCCATTGCTTTCTGGAAACTTGTCCAAAAATGAGTAGTAAAACGGCTATCTCTATCAGAAACAATAGACAAAGGAATTCCATGTAATGAAACTATTTCATTTACATACAATTTAGCTAATTGTTCCATACTGAAAGTTTCCTTCATAGGTAAGAAATGAGCAGATTTGGTTAATCTGTCAACAATCACCCAGATTGCATTATTACATTTTCTTGTCTTGGGTAATTTAGTAACAAACTCCATTGTTATTAATTCTCATTTCCATATTGGCATTTCCAATTGCTACAATAAACCTGAGGGTTTCTAGTGTTCAGCTTTAACCTGTGAACAGGTTAGACACTTAGCAACATAGGCTGTTATATCCTTTTTCATTTCTATCCACCAGAAATTTTTTCTTAAGTCTTGATACATTTTATCATTACCAGGATGTATCGTATACTTAGACTTATGGGCTTCTTCTAAAATTATGTGGCGTAGGTTTCCTTGTTTGGGTATCCAAAATCTTTTCTTATGGAATCTCCAAATTCCATTTGTTCCTTTTTCTAATTCCATAATCATTCCTTTTAATTTTTCAGTATCGTCCTTGATTACTGATTCATGTGCTTCTCTAATTTGCTCATTTAAATCTATCTGCAGATTCAATTTAAGAGAACGTACTCTTTTTGGTTTTTCATGATACTTTCGACTTAAAGCATCAGCTACTACATTAGCTTTTCCTGCGTGATACTGGATATTACAATCATAATCACAAAGAATCTCCATCCATCTTCTCTGTCTAATATTTAACTCTTTTTGCCCAAAAACATATCTTAAACTGTTATGATCGGTGAAAACAGTACACTTACTGCCATAAAGATAGTGTCTCCAAATTTTAAGGGCAAAAATTATAGCTCCTAACTCTAAATCATGAGTCGTATAATTCTCTTCATGATTCTTAAGTTGTCTAGAAGCATAGGCTATAATCTTTTGACGCTGCATCAAACACACATCCATAACCTAACTTAGAAGCATCACAATAGACTATTAAGTCTTCAGTTCTTTCTGGTAATGCTAGTATGGGTGCGTTGGTTAACTTGTGTCTTAGAATCTTAAAAGCTTCCTCTTGTTTTGGTCCCCATTCAAACTTAATTGATTTGCATGTCAATTTCGTTAAGGGGATGGCTATTCTAGAAAAATCTTGAATAAAACGTCTATAATAGCCTGCTAGTCTAAGAAAACTTCTCACCTACGTCGGTGATTCAGGGACCTTCCACTTAGTAATCGCCTCGATTTTGGTGGGATCCACATGAATTCCTTCATGATTAACTAGGTATCCAAGGAATTGCACTTCTTTTAACCAAAATTCGCATTTTGAAAATTTAGCGTACAGCTTTTCTTTTCTCAGCAAATTTAAAAGTATATGCAGATGCTCTGCATGATCCTCTTTACTCTTAGAGTAAATGAGAATATCATCTATAAAGACAATTATGAATTTATCCAGATATGGTTTACATGTTCTGTTCATCATGTCCATAAATGTGGCTTGGGCATTGGTTAAACCAAATGGCATGACTGTAAATTCATAATGACCATACCTTGTTCTGAAAGCAGTCTTAGGAATATCTTCTTCCTGTACTTTCAATTGATGATATCCTGAGCGTAAATCGATCTTAGAAAAGAATCGAGCTCCTTGCAGTTGATCGAACAGATCATCGATTCTTGGTATTGGGTATCGATTTTTAATCGTAACCTTGTTCAATTCTCGATAATCAATGCACATACGCATTGATCCATCCTTCTTCTTGACAAACAAGATTGGTGTTCCCCATGGCGTTGAACTAGGCTGTATAAAACCTTTCTCCAGAAGTTCGTCCAATTGCTTCATCAGTTCCTGCATCTCTTCCGGTGCTAAACGGTAAGGTTCCTTGGCAATCAGTGTTGTCCCTGGTAATAGGTGAATTCTGAATTCAACCTCTCTATCTGGCGGTAATCAAGGTAACTCTTCTGGAAAAACATCTGAGAATTTAGATACTACCGGAATATCTTTTAATTCTTTTCCTTTAGTGTTAATGATTATAAAAATCATATACACTAGTGATCCTTTCTTTGCATAACTTTCTGTTTTCATCACAGAGATGAATTTCATAGATTTAGTTGGCTTATCTCCTTTAATTGTGATATTTTCACCCTTTGGTGAACTTACTTGTATTAACTTTTGATCACATAGAATACGGGCATGATTGGCTACCAACCAATCCATTCCTAATACAATATCAAATCCAGCCAGGTTCATTGGATACAAGTTAGCAATAAATTTATGGTTAAAAACTTTTATTCTTGCTCCCTGCAAGATTTCAGAAATCTTAATGGATTCTCCATTTGCCGTTTCTACCAGATATTCTTGTTGACGTTTAGTTAATGGTTGATTGAGAATTTTGAAAAACGAAGTATTAATAAAACTTTGGTTCGCACCAGAGTCAAATAACACTTTAGCAAAAACATCAATAACTAAAAACGTATCGGCAATCACATCCGAAATCATCTTGGCCTCTTCAGCTGTCAGAACAAATGCTCTAGCATTTTTGGTAGCTTTGTTGTTCATGGCTGGAGCTAGTTTTGGACAATTCGGCTTGATGTGCCCGTCTCTCCACAGTTGAAGCATAGCTTGTTGCTGGGTTTCCTCTTGCAGTCTTCTTCCTTGTGTCCAGACATTTTGCAAAAGTTGCAGTATGTCGAGCATTTTCCTGAATGCTTCTTCTTACAGGACTTACAGTAAGGTGCAGAGGTAGAACCTGTACTTTTCCCACGATAGTTATTTCCATAACGAAATTCTTGGGTAAGTTTCTGGGCTAGGTTCCTTCTCTGGTTCTCTTCTTGCGTACGGTCTAATTTATCAGTCAAGGTATTGGCTAGTTCTACAGCTTCTTCTATGGTTTGTGGTCTAGCTGCTGTGACACCCCAGGAAAACCAGGAAACCAGGAAAACCTAACTAGCTTCCTCAGTGACCACGTGCTAAATTTTGGGACGAAATTTCTTTCAAGTTGGGGATGAAGTGACAACTCGGAATTCCAAGGCTCTTTATGCACGTATTATTTCTATTCATGTTCGGTCGTACGTTATAAACTTGTATTTGTTATGAAAACATGTTATCGTATATTCGAATTAACAAAGGTCGTAGACGTCAAGTGTTTGTGACACTTGTGGATAACCGCGCACAAATTTCGAGTCGCACACCTCCGAGCGGGCCACACTTCAGCCGTGTGATTCAAATATTGTTGGCCCAAAATTCTCAAGCCCGAAACGGAACCAAACTAGGCCCGGCTCACTAAAATGCTTATACACATGACCTTATCTACAATTTTCATAATCTCATAATCACAAAAGAAGGTAGCAAACCCTAGACTCCATCCTTTCTCTTTGATTGACGGCAGCCACTCTTGGATTGACGGCGGCCAATCTCTTGGATTTGTCGAGTAAGTGTATCACCATGTTGGTTAGTGTGTGAATGTTTATGTGTTGATGATTGATTGGTTATGGATCTATGTGCATGTTTAGAAGATGATATGATAAGAACTGAAATCAAGGATGAATTTATGAATCTGTGTTGCATGATTAGATTATTCGATTATATATGATGGATATGTGTGACATGAATATGTATGCATGATTAGATTATTAGATGAATGCATCGCATGAATAAAGTTGTTAACCCACTACATAAATCGGTCCAATGGTAACTTCAATACATTAACAGTGGTCGGCCATTGTTGTTTGTTTTGATAAGGGTAATGATGCTGTGAACATTACTTTAATAATGGTGGCATAACATGAATCGATAAACTTGACTACATGTTGTAATGATTTTATTCGGTTTACGGTGACGGTGATTATTAGGGTTTGTGATGCACCATAACCACCTGACCACAACCCCCGACGAAAACCCTGTGCTGACGAAGACCATGTGCCGATGAAAACCCTTATCCGACGAAATCCCATGTCGACGAAATCGCATGGGTGTTCGTCGTGACCTTTTCGTCGCAACCCTTTGTCGACGAAATCCCAAGTCTTCATCGTGAAGCCTATAAGGAACAGTAGGTTAATATGTTTATGTATACTGCATGCATGTTGGAGATTGATTATTTTGTCAGTCACTGTTATAGGTGTTTACATTTGATCGAACAACATGATTTAGTTTGGCACTAAGAACACTTAACCGTTAAACATGGTTGTGGAACATGCATGCAAACTGAGAATATGAGGGAGTAATATATCACTGCTATATGTTAATCAGTGCTCATTATTGTGCGTGCATTCTATGATTGTGAGTTATGTGAAAACGAATAGTAGCTTATAATAGTGGTGTAGATTGCAGACATGACATTGAATAACTATATGATGACATCCACTATTAATAATGTTAGTTATGAACAAGTATCATGAGTGGGTCCTTACACACGGTACCCTCCACTGTTATGTATTGATAAGGAACATGCATGTAAAGTGTGTTTTGATTGAGAATATACGTATGGTTGCTATATGCTATACGAAAGTCACTGCTTGAAGATGTACACATAGACCTTATATAAAAATATAGATGTGAGCTTTGAATGCGAAACTGATTTCATCTGTGCATGAATACTCTAGGCTGTGACTGATTAAATGTGAACAAGTAGTTAAGCATACCGAGCAAACCGAGGTGAGTTCACACTTTCCACAAGGCATGGGATTCCCAAGGGTTGGGAATGGGTAAAGGATTTAAACTGAAACTGCATGATCTCCTGGTTTGGAACACGTACACACCCTCTTTATTGAAGGGTGACAACATGTGATAAGGAAGTGATTTGGAACCTACGTAATCTCCTGGTTTGGGGATTTCGTACACACCCTCTTTATTGAAGGGTGACAACACGGATACTAGACCAAAATCTCTATCATGAAGTCCCTCCTTTTATATCGACTTAATCGACGGGCCAATGGCGAGCGGGTCATTAGTTAGATAGCGCTATTTAGGTTTGACAAGCCTCACACCGAGCCGCAGAGGACGGGCGTGAACTAATGGATATAGGCACTAGTCAATGATGATAGACATTGACGTCAGGGCACCAACTTACTTAAGTAAGTGGTCGATATGGTAACGGGTCTAGTGGTTCACATGGGGAAGCCCCCACTGGTTATGGATATGGTTTGGGAAACTGGTTAACTTATGGTTTACAAATGAACTCATGGTTTTTCAAACAACTTATCAATGAACACCAACTGTGAACTCGCTCAACTTTGTTGTTGACTCGTTGTTACATGCCTTGCAGGTTGTAGATTTATATCATTGGGACTTGCTGTCTGGGATGCTGGAGTGGTCATGGGTCGAGATACATGAAATCTCAAAACAAGCTTATAATGGTTTATGTACACACGGTTTACGAAACACTTACAAATAAGTTATGCTTCCGCTGTATACAATGAATGACATGTAATGTTTGTAACACTTTATGTTAATGAATGAAAGTTTTATTTAAATATATTTATGAGTTCAATGTGATTGGTGGCTTGGATCCTGGTACGTCACATGCCTCGCGGGGGTTTCCGCATGTGGTATTTTGGGGGTGTGACAGCTGCCTTGACTGCGTGTCTAATTTCACTAATTAATCCCCAGATGCAACGGGAGATTAACACTGGTTCGGGTGAAGCTAAGGTTGGCACTACTCTAGCATATTCGAAGAATATGGTAGTGTAACCCTTGCAGTCTATTCCAGTCATTCTAAGGTTTAAGAACTTATTAGCAATTTGTTATTTTTCATTGGGAGGACAGAATTTCCTTTCAACCATTTCCTTAAAGCCAGTCCATTCCATATTATAAGCTCTGTCACTTCCCCTAGACTGGAGAATAGTATTCCACCATTCTAAGTCTGCATTCTTAAAAAGATTGGAGGCAAACATAATCTTATCTTCATCTGCACATTTGCTTATTTTTAAGACTGCCTCTGTCTTTTATATCCAACGTAAAGATGCAATGGACCCTTCATTCCCAGAGAATTCTATTGGTTTGGATGACCAGAATTCTTTGTAAGAATAACCATAAGACATGGTTCTTCTTCTTTTTGGAATTGGAAATTGGAGTAGCGGTCCATTATTCACGTTGTGACTTAGTTCACTAGGTGTTCGTTTACTTCCACTTTTATTATTTTCTGCTTCTTTAACAGTCTTAATTATGTATGGCATAGCATCTCTAATTCCTTGTGTTACTATGTGTTGGATGGCACTGTTATCTATTTGGTTATCATTATTCTGGTTTTCCTGATTTTCTTCGTTGTCCATCTGGATTTACAAACAATTATCAGGTATTAATATCACAGAATAAAATTTAATGCAAACAATCAAACAAACAGATTGATCAAAATCGTCGAGCATTGCGACATTTACTCTTTTTCATATATATATAGAAACAGGATCGGGAGAAAATGCTCAAAAGTGTGAGAACGCTTCCTGGACTAACACGTGACACGCCGCTTAGAAAAGGGCGGAGGGACTTTTTTGTCCTTTCATCTTCTGCTTTTCCAGTTCCGCTTTTTCCCAATGTTGTTTTAATTTTTGGTTTTTAAGATTTTTAGCGTTAACCAAATTCAATAATTAATGGCGTTTTAATAGTTTCATTGTATCAACATTTTAGCGTTTATGGCTTTTATGGTGTTTATTCACATCGTATGCCATTGGAACCCAGGGGGCAGGAAATCTATTTGAATGGCGTTTTCCAAGAGGTTTTAAACAAGATGGCCTATTGTTCTATTATTTTTTATAAACATTTTGACGTTTGTGGTATCTTGGCGTTTTACTATTGTTAAATTATATTTCAACCACATGAAAAAAAATACAAGGGAAGGAAATAAATTAAAAATCCTAATCAGATCTCTTTTCCCAATCTTAACTGTCATCAGTCTCTCTCTTTTTTAATAGTACAAGAACTGTCACCAAATATATGGTGTTTTATGTAAACTTAACAAACCCATCGGTTTGATTTTTTTTTTTTTTTTTTTTTTGCCTGCTCGATTGTTGAACTGGCATTTTTGTGGATGTTTGGGGACATAGATCTATGGCGTGTGAGTGGGTTTTTTGCTTTTTCTTTATCTGGATCTTTATCTTTATAGTGAACCCACTCTTCAGTGTCATTGATCTCTTCTCCTCATCCAAACCTTCTTCAAGAACAAAAAATACAAAATGCCATATGACTGGCATCGGTATCTTTTTCTTGAAATTTTGTCCATCTCATGAAGCAAAATCTTTCTGAGTTACCCCCCTCTGATCACAATTCATTCAGTTTATTTGTTGGCGTTTTACAGTGGGTGTTATTTAGTAGTATTGGCGTTTTGTTTTTTTTTTTGTTTGATCAAATGGAAGTTGCTGAGACGTATCATTTTTATAGGATGTCTTTTTGGCGCCTAAATTAGGCGGTGCATTATTATAATAAAGTATTCGTCTTTTCAGTTACTGTTTTGTAATTAATGTTTTTGATAAGCTTTATCTCTGAAGTCTATAACGCGTCCCATCTTTCAAGTTTGGCGTTTTAGATTCTTTAGTAATACCGATTTTGTATTTACTATTTCTAGTTACATTTTCAAGTTTGCTTTTTTTATTATTATTATTTTTTGTTTTTGTTTTTTATAATAATTTTTCAAAGTAATTTTATTATAGTTTGGGAGTTTTTGGTGGCGTTTAACGGGATGATATCGTTTAAACAAGCATTTTGGTTGTTTTGGCGTTTTTATTATATATGGCGTTTTTATTATATAACAATCAACTGAAAAGGAATATAAAAAAAATACATAAACAATTGATCTTCCAAATCTTCACTGTCACCAGTCTCTTTCTTCTTTTTTGAATCATGTTAACTGGCAGGTTTGACTTTCGTACGATTCATTTTGTTTTTTTGTTTTTCAAGTAGTTTTATGTGTCGCTGTTTGGAAGCACACAGTCTCACATCAGTATCTTTTTCTTGAAGATTTGTCCATCTCATGCAGCAAAATGTTATTGAGTTTAGACCCTTTCAGCCAACAATCTTGAGTTTTTACAATCAAAGATGTTTGATTTTTTAACTTTTTTGGCGTTTTACCGATAAAAAGAACGCCACGAAATAAGATCACCTTAAACCTCAAATTTTGATCATGCTAAAATCAATAATGCTTTGCTGTATGAGATGGACAACATTGTTAATCCTCGGTTAAGAAAGATAACTGACAATGTTGACCACCCCATACAGCTAAACATTATTGACAACAAACCTCAATAATTTTTTTATATGTTTTGGTGTTATAAATATGGATGGAAGTTTAGGATAAGTCAATAATATTTTACTCAATGAAATGGAAAATATCCTCACATAAGGATTTTTTTCTATTTCATTGAGCGAAATCTCTACCGACAGGCAAACTGAATTTCAAAAAAAAAACGTTTTAGGGTAGGAAGATATTTGATGTTTGGTTTTTTGGGCGTTTCTAAGGAGAATGAGTTATATAAAATATGGCGTTTGGGTTTTTTGAGTGTGTTTTTAATTGAAGGTCTGAGATGTTGTATAAATAGGATTTTTTGGCGGTTTTTTTAGGCGGGATTTTACCATAATTAAGTTTGCCATTTTATATTTAATGGCGTTTTACTTAGAATGGTCTGTGATTTTTGTTTTTGGCGTTTTATTTCTTGAGATGGCGTTTTGTATGGAGTAGTCAAAAGACCCTTTTACCCTTAATGAAGCGCGTCCACGTAATAAAATTGATGTTATTTACGAAAACGCCACCGCTCCAATCTAGTCCATAGATTGTTTTGATCGGACGATCATTAAGCGTTCTCACCGTTCTCACACTTTCTACCGTTTTCTCTAAATCCTGACCCTATATATATATATTTGGTACAATCTAAAACTGAAATGTAAACACACTACTAGTTATGCATCTATAGATATTAGGTTACCTATTTCAATTGATTTGATTTGATGATTTTTTTTTCAAATTACACGCATTTATATATATATATATATATATATATATATATATATATTATTACTATGGATTGAACTGCATCTCCTGCTCGTCGTATTTTCCACACGAGCTTCTCTCCTATCTCTCCCATCCTCTCTCCTCCTTCTATCAACTCCTCACTATGCATGCGGAGTTCCTGCACATTCTCGTCACTCATGGGTGGTCGTGGTGCGGGTACTGGGTCAGGATACATAGGTAATGGTTCTCCATATGGATACGGATTGTTCAGTATCTCCTGAACATACTGATCATTATCCCATTATGGATCTAAAGGATTAAGGTTGGTGTATTGGGCTATGGGTTTGGTATGGGTTCTTCTTGTGGGTAGAGTTCCCTATAATCCCTATGCTCATGGTTCCATGGATCATATGCTAGAGGATTGGGTGCTGGGACTCTAGGTATCTCGTCAGGGTTAAAGGTTGGGATAGGAAATTTGTTTCCTAGATTAGGTTCTATTTCCATTGGTTGAGTTTGAAACATTGGCAATAGTTGTGGTGCAATGAGTTGGTCAAGGTTTGGATCGGCTGCAGTGGTGGCTAAAATATGGAAGTTTGCCAAACGTCTATTAACTAAGTCTTGTGTCTGGGCATTGACTTCTCTATTAGCTGCTACTAAAGCCCTCTGGTGGTGTAACTTTCTCATTCGCTTTCTCCTCTCTTGTGCTGCCCTACTAAACCATCCTTTCTTTTTTGTAGAGAATGGTTCCTCGGATTGCGCCTTAAATATGATCCCCTCTTCTGTATCAGCAGAATACCCCGAAGGAGTAGGCTGTGACGAGGTTCCTTCACTTTTGGGAGAACTATCTAGTTGATGGTAGGCGTCAGACGTACCTTGCTCACTCATACTGTAAACTAACAAATTGTCAAATAACACAAAACAATAATATACATGTATGCACATAGTCACATAGATTATTTCCTAACATAATTGACAAATTTTGATGTCAGCGGAATACTTCTGTGGCTCAAATCAGTGGCGGTAGCTCTGATACCACTTCTTCTGTCGTAACCCCTGACCCATTGTCCCGAGAGCGGGCGGCCACGAGACTCAGAGCTGATGGTATCGGTGTTAATTTAATTTGGCAGCGGAAATTTATATCAGGACCGTAGTTAGGAAATATTTTATCAGAGTAAAACATCTCATATTATAAATAATAAACACGTGGGTAAAACCCAAGTTTCCATTTATAATATGTTTATAGGGATAAACCCTATTTTATTCAAATAAAACTTCTTTATTGTTTAGGTAACTTTTATAGCCACTTCTCCAAGCCTTCAGTGCTCTTCAGCTGGCTTCTATTTGGCTTTCACATTTTGTTACCTGAAACGAGTTTTAAAAAGTTTTGTCAGTGGGAAATACTGGTGAGTGCATCCCAGTTTAATCAAAACAATTTATATCTTTACTGTATTTAGGGCATCCGCAATTACATTTGTTTATATCTACCAAATTACCACCCACGGTACTGTCAATCCTGACTTGTGGTCATGTTACTATTCTTAGTATTAGTAACAAGTAATATATACAAAACCCCAACATACCAATAGTAATTGTAGAATTACAAATACTCAATAACTGTTAATTATACTTTAAACATTTGAGGTTTGTATAAAAAGGTTTACGAAAATAGATGTACTCACTAATAGTGAGAAAAAAGTGAATGAACTCACATTACTGTTTTAGATAATCCTACAGCTTTTTGGTAACTTCCTGGTTATAATCTATTAAATTAAACAATGCACACGTGTTAGTAAAATAACCCAATTTACATTAGCTATACCCCCCCTCCCAAGACAGAACTCCAACGACTAAGTCAGACAGAGCCTCAACATGCGTTACGGAGCACTAGATCAATCGGGCAGAGTAACTAATGCGTAACCGGGGGTTATAATACTTACAACGAGGCAGAGCTTCACTTTTTAGTGGGTATTATGCCCGATAATATTAGCTTATATGTTGAGAGAGAGAAAGAACGATTTTGAACAATTGAAACTAAGGGTGGAAGCCCCCATTTATAGGCCTGACGGAAACTTTCTCGCGCCCCGCGAGAGATTTGGCTACGGCCTTCGCGGCCCGGGAGCTAACGCGTGTTGTTTATAGCTTGGTTGAGTCAAAGGTAGGGTCGACACGAGGCAGGGACACGTGGCGCAACCAGGAGTGGCCTGGTGTTACCTTGTCGCGGCCCGCGACAGATTGTCCTGAGGGAGTCGCGCCCTGCGAGGACCCAATAAAACTTGTTTTATTTGATTTTTAATAAAATAAAGGTATATTAGGACTGTTTCTCGTATACGGGATGTATTTTAGGACGTATAGGGATATGATGAAACACGGAACTAATTTTAGGTTATTAGTTGGGTTTATGTTTCAAACTTGAGGGTTAATCTTCTTAATCTTTCCTGAGCTCAAGTGTGATCCTTCCTTCCTGCAAAACAGTAATACCGTTAGCTCGTTAAGAGGGGAAAATGGGGGTTTCCCTCTTAACCAAACTCTTGCGTGAGAATAAGTAACCGTTTTGAGGATAATAAAGTGTGTGTTAAGTGTGAATAGTAGAAAGAATGGAATGTTTAACCTGTGGTATGAAGGTCCCTATTTATAGCCGGAGGGTGACACTAAGGAATATCCTCCTTGTCTCTCAAGTGACGACCGTTAGTGGCTTCTAGAATTTCTTCGGTGATGGCACACCTTGATTGGAGCCACGTGTTAAGGTTGTCGACCATGTTGCCCTTCTGACATCAGCAGGTGAGTGGAGATCATGAGGCAGCTGTCGCCACCTCCTGATTGGTGCCATGTAGGCGTCCTTGTGTACCTTCTATCACCTGCACGATCGTGGATCGCGTAGCACGATAAGGTACCGTCTGCTAGACGCTGATTGGCTCAGACTTCTGCCACTTGTACCTTTGGTGTTTCCTGAAGTGGCTCTGCGCCGCTGAACTTGCGCGGCCTTTGTTATGAGATTAACTAGCAGGCGCAAGGGTTACGGGGTGAGGGCTCTTATTCAGGATAACAAGTAAGAAAACCGATGCTGCATCTGGCTTGGACCTCGCGCGCGGCTTAGGTATTGGCTAAGTAACCCACGCGGGGTTTGCAGAATGATCAGATTAGTGAATAAGGAGTATGGTTCAGCGCGACTTTTTGGGACCATACCCCTTCAAGTCCCCCCAGTCAAGTGTTGCTTCCATGCGCGTAGTAAATGGTTGGAGCTCTGGACTCAGAAAAAAGAAAGTGTGCTGGACTTTGAAGCGTTTGTCATGCCCTGGAGTTCGCGCGCGAGTAGGTGCTTGTCGATTACTACGGCGCAGATATCGGACTTGCCTGCTTATAGGTGTCGCTTTTGGGGGTTAGCGCACGAGGTCATTGGCTAATGACGTGTGCGGCGCAGACCCTACTAACTTCTTCTTGAAGTTTTATTGTAAGTTAAGGCAGGAGAATCCTCGAAATTTGAATTTCGACAGGTTGGTGCAAATGTCGTTGATGGCGACGGTTGAGTTGACTGCTGACACAGCGATCATCATGCTGTCACTGACGGTTCCCCTTTTGTAACGTTTCCATTTTTATCATATAAGAGTTATAGGTTGTTTAAATTTATTAACGACTAGTAACTAGTTTTATTTTTTTATATAATTATTCGACCCATATAGTTTTAAAAACTATTTTATATATAATTGGTTGGAATTTTATACTAATTAATTGGCTTGTATATGTGTGCCATTTCTATTTTCTATATTAAAATAAAGTATATAAAACTTATATTATTAGACGGGTAGATTACGGGTAAGTTGACTATTAAAAATATAAAGTATCTAGACGGACCTATGAACCGTTTATTAATTAAATTATAAAAATACATTATATTTGAACCTACTTTGTTTTTAACAAAACTTGGTTCAAAATGTAGTTAAGATTATTCTCGTTCTAATGACATATTTATTGTTTATAAAACGTCATATTTTAAAAGTTATACGTGCCAAATAAGTGAAGCAGTTGAAAGATGGAGGACACGTCCTCTTTATTTATTTTTTTAATGTAAATCTTTGATTATTATTAAAAAAAATTTAATAATGATCAAAGATTTACATTAAAAAAATAAATAAAGAGGACGTGTCCTCCATCTTTCAATCTTTCAATCTTTCAATAAAATAATAAAAAATTTGGTAAATGCATGTATCATTATCCTATTATCCTATATATTAAAAAAGAAAGCTAATGAATAGTACTTGTTACATCATAATCAATAGTAAACTTTTCTTATTGGTTCACGTACATCCACTCACATATAACATATAGACACGTGACAAAGTTAATGAATAATAAAGTGGAATTTTTACCAAACACCCCTACCCAATCGAAACACTACCCACCCAACACTACCCACCCGAAACACCCTCCCTTGGCCGAAATTGTTGCCATTTGAATAACACTTAAAAATTGTTTTTTTTTATAAATACTTAAATATTAAAATACCCACCCAACACTACCCACCCACCCGAAACACCCTCCCTTGGCCGAAATTGTTGACTTTTGAATAACACTTAAAAATTGTGTTTTTTTTATAAATACTTAAATATTAAAATACTTATTACTTACTATATACACACGCATATTAATAATGTGATTCAGTTAATGGGGTCTTTTTTTTCCATTTTATGCTTATATAACTTCACGCCATCTTCCATTTTCTCCTCTTTCACACGTTTTTCTGATTGTATTTATACAATTCTTATTCCTTATTTGTTGGGTTAGTGGATGCTTAGACATCGCAATAGTCGCCATCGCCAGGAGTTACTAACTCGCTTGCTGTCAACGGCTCTGTTGTATGAAAACTCCACTTGTCAACTTAAAATAAGACACTAAATAGCACAGCTTTAATAACAACCAAGTATTTAGTCGCAATAAATAGTTTTACAATGACTTAGTTTTGTCGTGCCGTAATGCGGCGCGTAGCATTAAAACCTAGTTCATATTAGTATATGTGGAGGTAAAATGCAACAAAAGGACGTGTGTTAGTGTGCATGATGCATGACTGTAACGTGTCTTTCTAATATTAGCTTCAACAATTTTTTAGCTCTTATAAATAGGAGCTCCTCAAACATTTGAGAATGGCTATTTTTTTCTGCACTGTCTTTGTCGCCTCCCCCTTTTGTCTATTCATATATATATATATATATATATATATATATTTATTTATTATTTACACTATAATAATAATAAAGCCTTGCCCCGTTTTAAATGTTTTAACTCCTGATCACTGCTACCCTTTCCGATTGATCTGGAGCCCCATGACGCATGTCAAGGCTCTGCCCGACTAAGTTCGTTTGGGTTCGATCTCGTGACAGAGGGATAAGGTTGAATTAGGGGTACTATACTTAACACGAGTACATTATATATTTTTAAAATAGCTCAGAAGTTATACACAAGATTCTACCAGGAGGCTTTCTAGTTGAACCTTAAAGTTACAAGGTGAGTCCATTCTCTTTTCTCACAGTTTTATCACCTTTTTGTGATATAATTATATTTAAAAATGCTTTCCAAAATCCTAAATCTTTATCAGTTATACTTACAGTGATTAAGTTTTTGTATTATGCAATAGTTGCCACTATGTAGGGTTTTATACATTACTTGACCATCGTTACTATTGGCAAAAAAGTTAGCCAATAGTAGCATGACCAAAATCACATGGGGAATTGTGCCCCATTAGCCATAGCCTATAACTAATATTATTTTAACATTAAATCATTAATAAATTTAATGTATGTTTGAAATAAATCTAAATGGTGTGTACCTAAAATAGAGCTTTATTAATCATTATTAAAATATATATTAAAGAAAATATATTTAATAACCCTAAATTACTATTTACTTTATAAAATAATGTTTGGTCTATACCATAATAAAATAGTCAAATATAATATATTCTACTATACTAAGATTATATTTTTAGTCTTAGTCACGGTAATATATTAAATAATAATATCACAGTTATTTAATTAATATGTTATATTTGATAAAGTTATAGCTATTAGTTTGACAGAAAATGATATATTTCATTTTCTGGGTTAAGTGGTTTTGTGCCATAGAAAATATATTTGACAAAGTAATGTCACGGGACACTACTAAGTCCAGAGTCACTAGTTGAGAGAATGATCAACAGTGACATGACCAAAGGCACTAGTTGAGAGAATGATCAACAGTGTTATGACCAGAGTCACTAGTTGAAAGAATGATCAACAGTGATATGACCACAATTACTAGTTGAGAGAATGATCAACAGTAATATGACCCGAGTCACTAGTTGAAAGAATGATCAACAGTGATATGACCACAATTACTAGTAGAGAGAATGATCAACAGTAATATGACCCGAGTCACTAGTTGAAAGAATGATCAACAGTGATATGACCACAATTACTAGTTGAGAGAATGATCAACAGTGATATGACCACAATTACTAGTTGAGAGAATGATCAACAGTAATATGACCCGAATCACTAGTTGAAAGAATGATCAACAGTGATTTGACCACCGTCACAGGAATCGCCTAGTGACCAATATAATAGTAAGATATATTTTATATATAATTACTTGATAAATTCACTATTGGACAAAAGTGAGCCAATGAGTGATATGACCACCGTCACATCGGAACTGCCACCATGTGACAAATACTGATTGAGTTTTTGGGTAAATGTAAACAAATATAAAAATGGAATGAACTCGCCAGTATTTATTACTGATAAAATATTTTCAAAACATGTTTCAGGTAATTTGCTAGAAGCTAGCTATGGAGCACTGAAGGCTTAAATAAAGTGGCTATAAACACCTGAATAAAAGAAGAAAATTATGTTTTATTTATTTGGGTTTATCCCTATAAAAACAATTAAATTAAATATGGGTTTAGCCCGTTTATTTAATATTAAAAGTTGGTGTTTTATAAACTCTGAAATTATTTCCTAACTACGATCCTGATGAAAAATTTTCCGCTGCGTAATTAATAAACACTGATACCATCAGGCTGGTTCTCGGCTCCCGCTCCCAGGGTGGGGTCGGGGGTCGTGACACCTTTTATCAAGCGAGTGAGGACCACGCGCGTGTGGTAACTGTCACTCCGAGAATCCAGACTTACGTGGCGGTTGCTGATTGGTTACGCGCGCGGTGATCTCGGCACGTTTACCCATCGCATTAAATGCGATGGGTATATATATCCGATGGTAGTGAGAGGGATCCATTATCTTCTCTTTGCATTCTTCTCGTTTCTTTCTCTGATCTCCATCTGTTCTTATCTTCAAGAATTTCTTGATAAATCTTCAAGTTTCCCAGAAAATTAGAAGATCTTCATCTGACCTTTTTTTTCTTATACACATGGCTGAAGAAGAAGCAGTCCAAGTTGAAGAAGGTCCACTCCTTGTCCATAAGTGGGATCAGGGTTTATTTGAGTAGCTGGTTAGAGGCTTTCAGTTCCCGGCAGAGTAGGATGCCTGGTATCCTCAACAGGGACAAACGGCGGCCGATGCACCACCGGGTTATATCACCCTTTTTGCCGATTTCTTTCTTTAAGGCAACTTCCGTCTGCCGGCGACTCACTTTATGGCCACCATACTGCACTTTTATGGTTTTCACATTTCTCAGATGAGTCCCATGGGGATGGTTTGGGTTCGACACTTTGAGTTCCTCTATAGATCCCATGGGCTTGAGCCTGACATTGAGCAATTTAGGTCAATGTTTCAGTTAATCCGGAACTTGGGCTTTTATTCTTTCGCTTCTCGGAACGTAAAGAAAATCTTGTTGAACCTTCCTAAAAGTTTCCATGATTGGAAAATGAAGTTTTTCTTCATCCGAGAGGAGGTTATACCCATCGCGATGATTTTCTGGGAATCCGATGAGATTGTAAAGGAGGATGTCCCTTTGCCGAAGAAGGAGATGTGGTATGTGCGCTTGACGGCGACACCCAACAGGATTTTTGGTGAGTAGGTGCTCGTTGCTACAGGCATGAGCGATAGGTGGCCTGCGCGCAGTGAGGAGGTTCCAGTTTTACTGCTTAACTGTGAAGGTATGTATTGACCCTTTTGTTCTTTACTTCAATGATATTAGTGCCTGATCATTATTTCTTGATGCAGTTGCGCAGCTGTATCAAGCTGCTTTTACTACTTTTGGAGGAGCTATGGGCGTGCGCCCTTGGAATCTGGCGACGCGTACTAGTATGAGCAGATCAAGGACAAATTCATGTACCCTCCTGCTGGAATCTTTGTCAATCCTCTTGCTGCAACTGAAGGTGCGCATCTTCCTAACCCGAGGCCCTTGCGGGCTGTGACTTCCGCTGGGAAAGAGATTCTTTATCTTTCCAGCAAGGAGTCTATAGGTTCGTCGAATGGGGAGCTAAGTTCCTGGTCTACCATCTTTTCAGGTGTGTTGCACAACCTGGGGATAGATCCTGAGGAGAAGAAGAAGAAAGTTGTGGCCAAGAAGAAAGTTTCGAAGAAGGTGATAACTCTTGATACTGGAGCGACCAGTAAGAAGGGCGGGAGTAGCCGCGCGACTGCTGCAGCTCATGATAAATGTACTCTTCGATTTCGACAGAGTAACCCTGAGTATTACATTGTCACAAGTGACTCACTAGAGGGTTTGTCCCGTATAGGTGAGAAGAAGAAAAGCAGCGCGGCTGGGTCAAAAAGTTCTGGAAGCGCAGGGTCCAGGATCCCTGAAGCCGGCGAAACTCCCTCTTCAGTCACCGTAGATGAAGAAGAAGAAGAGCATGAAGAAGAAACTGCTGCTAACTTGGTGACCAGGAAAAGGTCGAGAGAGGAGACTGCTGCTGGGTCCAAACCGGTGCAGAAGGTTGTGGGCCCAGTGATAGGGAAGCGGAGCAGCTTGCGCTCCCTTTACAAGTTTTCACCAGGTTAATGTTATGAACCTCATGCTTTAAGTTTTCCTCCTTAGTAAAATTTTTGACATTTAACTTCTGCAGAGGCCTTGAAGAAGACCCCTGAGAAAGTTAAGGTGTTGAGCTGGAGAAACCGAAGGAGTCGACGCTAAAGAAGACGAAGTTTATCATCAAGCCTCCTAGAACTACTGAAAAGGAGGTTGAGAAGATAGTTGAGGAGCCCGCGGGCGATGTGATACTTGAGAAGGAGAAGGCGGGTACCGAGACTGTTGCAGCCACTCAGCACGACAAGGCGCAGGGTCCGGAGGTCGTGCATATCACAGGGCTTGACCAACCCTTCAAGGAGAAAGAAACGGAGGTTGTTAAGCCAAAAGAGCCTGAAGTTGTGAAGCCAACGGAACCTGCGCAGCATGACGCCCCCACCCGAACTGTACAAGTAACATATGTTGTTGGGGGGTCAACTGCTACCGTACCGGAGCAGGCAGTGCATAGAGATACTTCGGCTGCTACGGGTGGTGCAGGTGCTGGAGGTTCTGGTGAGAAAGGTGAAGGAAGCAAATGGGTGATGCCGCAAACTCCCACAGGTCCGAAGGATACCTTGGGGGATATCTATTATAAGACTTACACTGAAGAGGCTCGCGATGATGCTCCTCACCAACCTGTTTGGGGTTTGAAATAGAAGGATATGTTTGTTGAGTTCGGAGCTTGCCGAGACCGGTTCTTAGGTTCTTTTCCCCCTGGCGAAGTAAACCGTCAAAGGGCGCAAACTCATGAGGGTTTGTATCGCGCTTATATTATTGGGGAGGCCAATGCCCGCTCTGCTAACCATCAGATTGTGCGCGAATGGCACACAATGAATAAAGAGCGAGCTGATTGGGATAAGTACCGGGAGCGTCTAGTGAAAGAAGTCCGGGATTTTGAGCAAGTAAGAAATAAATTTGCTGAAGAGAAGGCCGCCTTCGAGGCAGAGAAGAAGTCGGAAGAATGGGGGCGCGAAGGCCTGAAGAGCAAGCTCCAAGCTGTTGAGGAGTTGTTGTCTAAGGAGCGCGCAGAATGGAGGAAGGTATGTGAAAAAGACAACCAACGCATGTATGTTGCGCGTTCCAAAATTACCGACCTTGAGGCTAAGATTGCCACCCTGAAAGGAAAGGTTGAGGAAGCTCAAGCAAACAAAGGGCGTGTTGATGTTCACCAAACTTTTAACTCTTTTTCCTCTTATATTGCTTTTATTTATCAAAATATTTCTAACTCCTTGTTTCAACGCTTGCAGGCTGAGTTGAGTGCGCGGGTTGAGACTAAGGATAAGGAGTTAGCCGCGAAGGATGTGGAGATTGCAGAGTTGAAGCGTCGATTGTTTGAGGCTCACGATAAGAATGAATCATTAGAGATCGATCTTGAGGCCGAGAGGGTGAAGGCTGAGACTGCCGAAGAGGCAAAGAAAAAGGCCGAGGAGGTGCGCGACCTCAGCACTTCTACCCTGAATGTGACTCAGACTAATTACGCTGAGGCCCAAACAATTGTTGATACGCTTGTTTCTGAATCCGAGTGGAGGCGCAGTAGAGGAGTAGCTGCGGTAAGTTTCTCCTCCTTCGCATTAAGTTTTATTTATTATTGATTTTCTTTGATGACTCCTTTCTTTTGTATAGATTGCCAACTCTGTATTGAATGTTACTGAGCTGGATGAGGCTGTTGCCGTGCTGACCGATGTCGCGCGTGCTATTGGGCACCGCGGTGGTTATCTGGAGTGTGCTCATCATGTCGAGGAAGCGCTTGGCCAGCCGTTTGATACTCATCATTGCTCGGTGACTGATCAGGCTGACTCTATGCTTTCACGCATTGAACATGTTTATGACCATCTTTCACTGCCAGTTATGGAGTTGGTCACTGATGCGTTAAAGCATGATGACTAGAGTGCACGGCTGAGTGATTCGAGTAATGCTCGCGCGGGGTCCCTCGGTGTTTGTTCCTTCGCCTTCGACTATCTCGTCAGTAGGATGGAGTTGGATGTGCGAGTTGTCCTCCCCATTCATACTTGAGAGGCAGTGTCGAAGCCAAAATCAGGAACTCCCTGACCAGTCATGATCGAGAGAATGGAAAAATCTCTGAAAAAAGAAGATGAAGTAATTGTGAAAAATCGGAGGGCGCCAATGAAGAAACATGGAACTAATTTTAGGTTATTAGTTGGGTTTATGTTTCAAACATGAGGGTTAATCTTCTTAATCTTTCCTGAGCTCAAGTGTGATCCTTCCTTCCTGCAAGACAGTAACACCGTTAGATCGTTAACAGGTTTTCCCTCTTAACCAGACTCCGGTGTGAGAATAAGTAACCGTTTTGAGGATAATAAAGTGTGTGAAGAGTGAAGAGTGGAGAGAACGGAATGTTTAGCCGGAGTGGTGTAGGAGGAGATGGGCTGATGGGCTGATGGCCCTTGGGCCGGAAGGTGACAATAAGGAATATCCTCCTTGTCTCTTAGGTGACGACCGTTAGTGGCTTCTAGAAGTTCTTCGGTGCTGACGCACCTTGATTGGAGCCACGTGTCAAGGTTGTCGACCCTGTTACCCTTCTGACATCAGCAGGTGAATGGAGATTGTGAGCCAGTTATCGCCGCCTCCTGATTGGTGCCATGTAGGCGTCCTTGTGTACCTTCTGTCACCTGCACGATCGTGGATCGTGTAGCACGATAAGGTACCATCTGCTAGACGCTGATTGGCTCAGACTTCTGCCACTTGTACCTTTGGTGTTTCCTGAAGTGGCTCTGCGCCGCTGACCTTGCGCGGCCTTTGTTATGAGATCTACTAGTTGGCGCAAGGGTTACGGGGTGAGGGCTCTTATTCAGGATAACAAGTAAGAAAACCGATGCTGCATCTTGCTTGGACCTTGCGCGCGGCTTAGGTATCAGCTGAGTAACCCGCGCGGGGTTTGCAGAAAGATCAAATTAGTGAATAAGGAGTATGGTTCAGCGCGCAACCTAATTGGTCTGAGCGACTTTTTGGAACCATAACCCTTCAGGATACTTTAAGGGTTTCGGGAGAGTTGTTATAAATGGAGCCACGTGTCTTGGCTGTCGTCCTTGTTGTCTCTCTGTCATCAGCAGGTGAGTGGAGATCATGGGGCAGGTGTCGCCGCCCTTTGATTGGTGCCACATAGGCGTCCTTGTGTACTTTCTTGTCTCCTGCGCGATTGTTGATCGTGGAGCACGATATGGTACAGCCTGTTGGACGCTGATTGGCCAATTTCTCTGCCACTCGTACCTCTTGTGTTATCTAAAAGGACCCTGCGCCCTTGTACTCGCGCGGCCACCAGAGCACATCCATACAACCGGCGGGAGGTCCAGGGAGTGAGGGTTTTCATCCAAGACGCTAAGTGTAAAGTCTGAGCTTTAACCTTGCTTGGACCTCACGCGCGACCAAGGTTTTACCTCTTTAGTAGGCGCGAGGTGTGTAGGTTTGTCAAATTAAGGTAATAGGAGTATGGTCCCGCGCGTGACCTGATTGGTTTGCGCGGCTTTTTGGGACCATACCCCCTTCATGTCCTGAACTCGTTTTGACATACTTAACCATCCATTTTACCTAGTTACCTGGCGAAAGTAACAACCCATTATAGTACTGTACATGTTAGCAATAGGAAGTAAATCCAATTTCTCTAGATCTTTAATCAGGCCATATGCTCTATCAAACTGCAAACGAAAAACAAAGACATTAAACCCATTTGACAACTTATAGATGAAAAAGAACCTAATTGACAATATTATGGACTTTCGGAACCCACCCGACCAGCACAATTCTGACCCATTCGGACACGTAACCTACCCGACCTAAACCCATTTAGTTATATAAAAATTCCCAAAATACCCTGCAGCTAAATCTACAATTTTGACCTGTAATTTCCTCACATCACATGTCACACAAAAACCTTCAAAAGGGTGATTATGTAAACGTATCAATCGTATTGAAACCATGATTCTAAGGTAGCAGGCCGTTTCTGGGCCTAACCGAGATTATCACCTCCAGACCTGAGACAACAACGGTGCAAGTTAACTCAAAAGTAAAATGATAATGTATCCATTGAAGTGTGTGTGCGCGTGCACGCATGCATGTGAGTTGAACTATACCAGCAGCATTTGTTGCTACCGCTTTTTGAATGACATCTGTTTCAAATAGAATATTGGATGGCTTGTCGACTCCAAGGGACTTCGAGATCTCATTATAACTTTGTGTTTCTCTTTTGTTCCTCCTGCAAATTGTAGACAACAAAATGAGGCTTCACACTAAATATTCAGGACCAATGGATTAAGTTTTACCCCACTCTGGTGTCGAAAAATCCACATAAATATTTTCTTAAGTTACCATAGTTTGTATATCCATATATAAATCATTGTGCCAATCTGCTACCACTCAAATAAATGTACACCTGAATCAAAACAAAGACATAACCCATAAGGTTGTAAATATAATTGCAAAATAGGTTTGGGTCAAAACAGGTAAATTTTTAGTTGGAACCTACCTTCGCACCAGAAAGACCAATATTTTCTGTTTGCTTAAGATGTTGGGAACTATGGTTAGGTTTAAGGCTATCACTCCTTTGTCCTTCATCGGTACAGCTGAAGTTAGCTGATGTAGTTAAACACGATGATTCTGAAAAAATAGTCGAGGTTAATAATATGCATATTGGATATAACATGATAATAAATAAGAAAAGCCAGCTCACCAACATTAGAACTCTCCATTTTAGGTCTAGGCCTTTTACTTTTGGGTGCCACTGGTGGAGCTAAATTCACTGGAACAACAGGTGCTACAAAAGGTTAAATCTCCCATGGTGGAACCCTTTCTAGCCTTATAATAGATGTTGGTTCATCCCACTGAACCTGTTGCTCAAATGATACTCCCACCTCAAATGAATCCTGTAAATCAGTTCCAACTGTTACAATTTACATCTTTAGAAACATAACTTTTGCAAAATCTAAACCAATTATACATCTAAAGCATAAATTTTTGTATGAACAAATCAATACACCCTACACCCTAAACATTAAATTTTTGTATTAAAATTTTGTATGAATAAATCTCCAATTTTCGCGCTCACCCATCCGAATAAATTTTTGATGCCGGAAGTGGGCTGACGCCCCCTTTATTGTATAAACTTTAAACATAATTTAGTAAAATGAGGAAGAATAATATGCCAATTCGATCCGTACCTGTGATTCGAAACCTTCAACCTTGCAAGCTAGTTTGATCAAAATGAACACAAAACAAAACAGAATGAATTAAATCTTAATCCCTAAAAAAAACGTTATTGATGACATAAGACCACGAAACAATGAACATTAAAATAAAAAATTATAGGTAATTAATGTATACAAACCTGTTGATTGAAGACGAATGAAGGATCGAATGTATGTGGCAGATGGATGGGATAAGAGAAAGAGGATTCTGGAGAAAACCCTAGGATCGAGAGTGAAAATTAAATCAATTTAAACAAAGATTGAATGTTAAAGAATGATAAAATCATCATTTTAATCGAAATTATGTGTGATCTAACCTTGTTTTGAAGATTTGATACGAAGATCTGTGGATGCGATGCGAACAGGGTGAGAGGCAAACTGTGAAACCCTAATGTCACACCCCGATATTTCCACGTATTACCGGTGGGCCAGGTGGGGAGTATCGTGACGTAGTTGATATCATCATAGTCAAACAACACAATTTTAAATGCACAGCGAAAGCAAAAGATAGATTTATTTCAACTAAATAAAATTGTAATATTAAGTATCACAACGTAGTTGAAACGGATCCACAGGCGGATCAAACAAACAGAAAACATAGTTCAACAGACTCAATGCATCCAAGCTTGCGAGACTCTTAACGATGCTAAGGAGAGGCCAGCCTATTACGCTTAGTACCTGCACTTAACCTTTTTGGGAAAATACGTCAGTTTACACTGGTAAATACAATTAACTGACTCATTTTGAAAAAGTTTAGAAAATTGATTTGAATGCACGAGGCACAAAATATTTTATAACTTGGAATAATTATTTATATATAAACTTGTAAAAGAATTACATGTTCGTTATACGTTCAGTAGCCCGGATTGACACCGGGTTAAAGATTAACAGACACACCACATGATATAGTCCCGCGGCGGGTTATTCCCGAAACCGGCGGTTATACCTTATTATTTATATATACACTGTCGAGTGTACGCCTACACCCCGTGCTTAGGTCGTGGCCATTTCGTAAAATGATGCCAAGGATATCCGGGACATGGTCATTAACCCCCCAAAGGCTTTAAACAAACAAAACAATTTAAACGGGACATTTCAATAATTTAATCTTCATACAATTAAAAATTCAATGCCCGACCAAGCGGTATTTTATATACCGTACCCCAAGCCCGTATAGGGAAAATAAGTTAAAAGTATTTACCTGAGCAAAGTATAATCACAAACAGCAAATGCACGTAGCTTTTACTGGGTCTCCTATTCTGGAACAAAGGTTTTTAATAACCTATTAGATTCTTAACGGGTCTTTAATTAAGCCTAAACTTAGACCGGTTAGTTTTAAAAGAAGATACGGTTCAAACGCACGATTAAGCGAAGACCGGAATAGAATGTGATTTAGACCCGACAAGTTTGGAGACTTGTATAACATGGGTAAACTAAACACATTCTGGATTTTGAGACAAAAATGATAAGGTTTGACCCGTTTCGGTCAATTTATGCAAACTAGTTACATAAACCGAACCGAATGCGCAAGATGCGTAACGGGTAACCAAAAGAGTTATATACAGGTTTCCTAAGTTAATATGCATTAAATATTTTGTGACATCAGTAAGATATCTTCTATTATGCCCAAAACGGATTTAAACTCAAATTATGCCCCGTAGGGGTATTTTGGTCATTTAAGAGGTTATAAAAGAGATTTAATATTAATCTGAGTTACAGGTCTGATATAATCCATAAGAATACTTAATTTAATGGGTAATAACAGTAGGGTATTACATATATGTGAAATTTACCACTTATAACTAAACTATGCACCATACGGGCATTTTGGTAATTTCACTTAAGCCTAAAAGGTCAATTCTGGAAATCTGAGTTTAAAACTTTTGCTTACTGTTAAAATATAATAATTTACTTAAAATATAAGTAGGCATCAAACCTTATATATCTAAATTAGTCTTAATACATACTATGCGTTAAAAACGCTTAAAATGTGATTTTGAGCTATTTTCGGGTTTTTAAAGAAAAGCTGATATTTTTATTATTCCAGAAGGCTCAAAATATTTTATTTATCATATTAGATCAGTAGAAAAAGGTTTGGTATCAAAATAATTTGTAAAACTCATTTTATAGCCCAAAAGGGCAAAACCGGCAATTACCGAATCAATCTTAGAACCCTATGTTATGCTCAGCCTAAAATTAAATAAAAATCTTCAAAAATCCCAAAATATTATTTTATATCAGTGGGTAAAAAGTTTGGTATTAAAAATCGGGTTTAGATAGGCTATATGCTAATTACACCATTTATTTAATAAAAAGCTTTCTAATTACGCTAATGAGCATAACTCCTAATCTAGACCTCAATCTGATATCAAATTTTATGGACAAGTCTAATAATCAGTAACTAATGTTTCTATTCTTTTACATTTTCAAAAATCACGTTTTAAGGTCATATGGGCATAATAGTCAACATTTAAGCATTTAACGGAAACATGCATATGAATCAGATAACTATTGAACCAAGTTGTATAATCACAGAGGGTTATACTAACATGAAACCTGGTCCAAATAAAGCTCTAAGGCATTTCTAAACTATGCTCAAACGGGTCAGAACTGAAAGTCAAAGCAGAAGTCAAATTATGCGACTTTCGGTTCCGAACCGAGCCTAAACTGAAAATTGTCGGGTTGAACATGTTTAGACATGTTCTTACATTAATTACCAAGTTATATTAGTGATAAAACAGGTTGCATGGGTTCTACATTGCTAATTATGCATTAATTTGAAAATAAGCTTTTTGTTGACTTTTTTTAGTTAACTTTGACCCAACAATTGACCTAGTTAGAGTGGGAATTAGAGGGTGCCCTTTTAAGGGTTTATTACCCACATAATTACCAACTCATAGGTACTTTTAATTCGTGATTTGACTGGACAAATTATAAATAATCACGGAGTCAAACTCTAATTACGACGGTTTGACTTTAAGCTAATTAACTAGGCTAAACTGAATTAAGAAGGGTTAAGGACACTTACAAGGGTCCTATGCACGACTTAAGATCACTAGGAAGTGTGCTTGAACTCCAGGAACCTCCAGAAGTGAAGTTGTGAAGCTTTGCAAATGAATGAACAAAGTGTTGCAACTTGAAGGGAGCTTATATAGCCAAATTGATGCAACAAGATCATGCTAAGGAGGTCTATTGATGTTCCTAGATCAAGACAAGTGCCCCCTATGCATGAAATACCATTGGGGCAGCCCCTGGTATGCAAAACAAGCGAGTTAAGTCGGTTAACATGCCTGAACTGGCATCTGTGCTTGTTTTCTGTCACTGGGGTGCTCAGGCGGCCCGCGCAAGGGTTCCCTGACACCTTACGCGGCCCATGTGGGTGATCAGAACCTGCCAAACAAGTTTCCATAATTGCATTTTTGGTCCCTGGTCCTTGTATGCGTGGTTTTAACTTCCAAATTTGAATTTTCAGCCTTCTAACTTGATTTTTTAAGGCCCTCAAGACTTAACCAAACTCCGTTAAGTCCTTGGTTAACTTTGTGATCACCTGTAAGGCCCTAGAATTCAACGTTGACGCTTTTAACCCCTCGTATACGAATATTGCCATAACTTTCTCATACTTTATCGAAATCTTGTGAAATTTTTATCACTTATTTTCGTGAGTATAATTAATCATTACAAAGCTTCGGGTTTGCTAAAAGGTCACTCAGAGGTATACTTTAAACATGTTGACACATTTAGCCCCTGTAGTTTGTAATTCCTCACTTTCTTTCACAATTAGCTTCGTATGATCCATGATTTATTCGTTTAAGGGTATAAACATCATGTAGGGTTATTTTAAAGTATATTTATCCATTGTTGACACTTTGAACCCGTATATTCACATACTTTCTCTGTTTGTCAACTTTAGTCCCTCTAAAGTAATATTTTACACGTTTAAAACTTATGACACATGTCGATACATTATTGGACATAAATTTTCGAGGTGTTACACCTAATTGCTATATGAAAATTGTTAGAAACTTCGGGTTATAAGGTTTATATACAAACACCATTTTGTTGACCCTTTCGGATTACACCAAAGGAGAGTATGGTTTAGGAGGGAAAAACTAAAATGGAGGCCCTAGATGGTGGACACTGTGACAACTCGTATTTCTGAACATATTCTTGTGCTTGATGTGACGTATGTGAACCTTGTGTGATAATATGATTGGTCGATTTAATGAATGTTATGAGACATTATGTTTGAATTATGTGTAACGTATGTATGTATGCAAGCGAGCCCAAACGCACAACATTGAATCAATCGCACAATACACTTGGGCCGCATTTCTTTGTCTTATTCTGCTTATCCTACTCGGCCCACTATGCTTGAAATCGAACTCAATGGACAGCCCACTAGGGGTTTCGGTCACCTAACTATATAACCCGACACAAAATCCCTTCAAGGGTTTGTTTCCCTTATCAATTGCAAATCACTCTAAAACACACAAACCCTAAACTTCTCTCCTCTCCTCTTGCAAACCGACGGCTGCCTCCTGTCCCTCGAAACTCTCTTTGTTTCATCATCCAATTCGGTTAGTATCTAATGTTTCTCTTGAATTGTATCGCATGTGCTGTATATGTAGTTCACGGGTTATGATAATATGATTCATTGGGATCATTAAATTAGATCATATAATTGTTTGGTGTGCTTCAATTTGAAAGGCCCAATCACCATCATTCTATTATGAAAGATGTCGACCATACTTGTTTATGCTTGTTATAGAAATTGCCAATAGCATGTGAATGTTATTATATGGAAATTGTCAGTAGCATGTGATAGATGGAATCTTGTTGTATGATGTCATGTGTTAATAGTTGGTGGGTAATGATGTGAGCATATGATTGAATCGATATGTATGAAAGGTGTGGTCGAATGGTTGTCAAGTATATCACATGAATATCAGTGCATGTGATGATGATTTATTTATCGATTAGTGGGGGTTTCGAGTATTAAGGTTTATATGAATTATTGATGATTTATTTATTTGATCGAATATTGATTATGCATGAAACTGTTAGTTTGTTGATTGGTCAAATAAATGGAAACTTTGTAATTGATTGCAAGATAATAGTTGTGTAACTGATTTCCATAATATCCGGATAATCAAACAATCGCACAAGACCTGATCTGAACGCATAAGTTTCAGTCGCACAAGGCACCATCAGTCGCACAAGATGTTTTGAATCGCACAAGATGGTTATTTGTTTATTGTTTGTTGGGCCGTAGACTTGGGCTGGGTAATAGAGCTGATCGCACAAGATGTTGTTCGGTTTAATTGTTGGGCCGGGTGTATATGTTTGGGCCGGGCTTTTATTGGATCGCACAACATGATGTGGGTCGCACAAGGCTGTGCCGACCGCACAACATGTTAGGCCGACTGTTATCGAGCTTTATCTTTTGAATCGTACAAGTTAGGCGTGATGTGTACTTGACTGTTATTGTTAAGATGTTAACATGTATTATGTGTTTACCATGATCAACTTGTGTTCATAATCTGTTATCTATGTGTAATCTTACGTGCACCTAGACCTGACTTGTATGGTAACCATGTTAGGACGTGGTTGACCTCTAGCAGTTCGATTGACCTTTCGATTACCTACCGAGCAATCTAAGGTGAGTTCACACTCTACAAAGCATGGGATTCCCAGGGGTTGGGAATGGGGTTAAGGAATATGGATTCCTCGTCCTTTCTTGGGTAGGACAGTAATGGTTCAGGAATGTAATTCCTCGTCCTCACGGACAGATAACTTTACTAGACCAAAACTCTCTATCATGAAGTCCCTCCTTTTTATATCGACTTAATCGTCGGGCCAATGGCGAGCGGGTCATTAGTTAGATAGCGCTATTTAGGTCTGACAAGCCTCACACCGTGCCGCAGAGGACGGGCGTGAACTAATGGATCTGGGCACGTCAATGCTGATAGACATTGACAGTTCAGGGCACTTAAACATGACTTTAGTCAGTAGTCGATATGGTAACGAGTCTAGTGGATACATGGGGTAGCCCCCACGGCCGAAATGCCAGATAACTATCATGGGGTAGCCCCACGGCTGGATTGCCAGAGTTAATGGGTTAAACAAATCATCGTTTTCAACTATGGGGTAACCCCCACGGCAGGATGCCAGTTAAAGGAAACTGTTTTTGGAACAACTTAAAATGAACACCCAACCGTGAACTCACTCAACTTGTTGTTGACTCGTTACTACATGCTTTGCAGGTCAATAGGTATTTAGCTGGAGCTTGCATGGGGGAGAGTCGTTGTGGGACATGGACAGCTGTGTGCCATGTTAAACCTTTGGATATTTAAACTTCTGTTTTGGTTTTAAACATTATGCTTCCGCTCATAACTTAAACTATGTTTGTTTTGGACACTAATAGTGTTGGTTGGACTTTTACAATTAATTACTTGCTTGTTCAATATGATTAGTGGTTTGATCCTGGTCAGTCACGCCTCCAAGCGGTGATACTCCGCGTGTGGATTTTGGGGGTGTGACAGATTGGTATCAGAGCCATTGGTTATAGAGAACTTGGTTTTAATAAAGGAAAACGTTTTTGTTAAAACCAGACTATAACCTGTACAGTGCTCTACGATCCACAACGACGCTTCACTCCAAGTGTAAGACTCGACATTCTAGGTGATATGGTTTATGTTATATTACCTACATGATAGATTACGTAGAACTCTGCTCATGATATGCTTAGTTAGTATAGCTATTGTTGCTTGAACACGTATGTGCTTACTCTCTCCTGTCATCGCACTTTCGCGAACTCGTCTCACTCACGTTTCTCTTGATATGAAGATCATGTCTGGACGCATTAACATGACCCAAGCCCAGTTGACGGCTCTGATTAACGAACAGGTTGCTGCGGCACTTGCAGCCGCACAGGCAGGAGGTATACCCTGCAGTTTAAAACTCATTCTAGGATCTTTAGATCCTACTCTCATGAACCTATCTTTGTGTTAAACTTTGTCCTTTCTTCCACCCACCACAGGTCAACATGCTCAGCCACCTGTGTGCACCTTCAAAACTTTTATGGACTGCCGACCCACTACTTTTAGCGGCACTGAAGGAGCAGTAGGTCTCCTCCACTGGTTTGAGAAACTAGAATCTGTGTTCGAAATGTGTGAATGCCCAGAGGCGCGCAGGGTGAAGTATGCTACCGGTACCCTCGAGGGATTAGCCCTCACCTGGTGGAAAGCCCAGGTCCAAATACTGGGGTTGGTTGCTACTAACGCCACCCCATGGAACAATTTTAAAGAGATGATTAAGGAGGAATACTGCAGTCGTGACGACATTCATAATCTGGAAGTCGAGTTCTTCAACCTCAAGATGACGGGGTCAGAAATTGAGGCATTTACAAAGAGATCTAATGAGCTTGCATTACTGTGTCCTACTATGGTGGACCCTCCAATTAAGCGTATCGAACTTTATCTTAAGGGTCTAGTGCCAGAGATCCAAAGTCATGTGACTTCAGCAAACCTCGCCACCTACCAGCAGGTTGTTCAGTTGGCTCACTGTCTCACTGATCAGGCGGTGGAGCAGAACAGGTTACCAAAACGTATTAGTGCTACAGCTACCTCTGAACCTCCCAGTGACAACAAACGTAAATGGGATGGAGCTTCAAGCAGAGGTTCGACTTCTGTTCAATCCCAGTCGCAGCAGAGAAGAACTGAAGAGTATAAGAGTCCTAGTCAGCAATCATCGGGTGGCCAAAGTCATGGTGTGTACAAGGGAAATCACCCTAAATGCAACCGTTGTAACCTACATCACAGCGGGCCATGCACCAGGGGTAACTGTCATCGGTGCAACAAGCCAGGTCACGCAGCAAAGGATTGCAGAAGTTTATACCCAGCAAACCAGAATCGTCAGCAACAACAAGCTCAACAGAATCAACGCCAACAACAGCAGCAAGGTAACAACAAAGGGTGCTTTCAGTGTGGAGCTGAAGGCCACTTCAAGAGAGATTGTCCCCGACTGAATAGGAACCAGAACAACAATAACAACAACAATCAAGGGAATGGGAACAATGGAGGTAACAATGGCAATGGTGCAAGGGGCCGTGTGTTCGTTATTGACCAGGGAGAAGCGACGAATGACCCCAATGTTGTGACGGGTAAGTTCCTTCTCGACGACTTTTACGTTACTGTCTTATTTGATTCAGGTGCTGATACTAGTTATGTGTCCCTAAAAGTTAGTCAAATGCTTAAGCGTACCCCAACACCTTTGAACCCCAAACACGCTGTAGAGTTAGCTAATGGTAAAAGTATAGAGGTCACACACGTAGTCAAAGGTTGTAATCTTGTTCTTGCTGATCACACTTTCTCGATTGACCTCCTTCCTATCACATTGGGTAGTTTCGACGTTGTCATTGGGATGGACTGGTTATCCCAACATCAAGCAGAGATTCTTTGCAACGAAAAGATTGTCCGTATTCCTCGCCCAGGCGATGAACCTCTCATGATTCGTGGCGACAAGAGTGGTGATGTTGTGAGCATCATTTCTTCCCTTAAGGCCCAAAAGTGTTTGCGTAAGGGCCACACTGCCTTTCTGGCTCTCGTTACTGACACCTCGAAGAAAGAGAAAAAGATAGAAGACTTTCCTATTGTACGCGACTATCCTGAGGTATTTCCTGAGGAACTACCTGGCCTCCCGCCTCATCGCCAGGTCGAGTTCCAAATCGAACTAGCTCCTGGAGCAGCGCCCATAGCTCGTGCACCGTATCGTTTAGCTCCATCAGAGTTGAAAGAACTCTCTACGCAACTACAAGAACTCTTGGATAAGGGTTTTATTCGTCCTAGCTATTCGCCCTAGGGAGCTCCAGTGCTTTTTGTGAAGAAGAAAGACGGTACGTTCAGAATGTGCATCGACTACCGTGAACTGAACAAGGTGACTGTGAAGAATCGCTATCCTATTCCACGCATCGACGACTTGTTCGACCAGCTGCAAGGGTCGAGCTACTATTCAAAGATTGATTTGAGATCAGGATACCACCAGCTGAGAGTCCGAGAAGAGGACGTCTCTAAAACAGCCTTTAGAACTCGATATGGCCACTATGAGTTTTTGGTCATGCCTTTTGGGTTAACAAACTCACCTGCGGTATTCATGGACTTGATGAATCGAGTGTGCAAGCCGTACCTAGACAAGTTCGTTATTGTATTCATCGACGACATCCTGATCTATTCTAAGAGTCAGGAGGAACACGAACAACATTTACGACTCATTTTGGAACTCCTTCGAGCAGAACAGCTATATGCCAAGTTTTCCAAATGCGACTTCTGGCTTCGTGAAGTCCATTTCTTAGGCCATGTGGTGAACAAGGATGGGATTCACGTTGATCCATCCAAGGTAGATTCGATCAAGAGCTGGCCTGCACCTCGTACGCCAACAGAAATTCGCCAATTCTTGGGATTGGCAGGTTACTACAGGAGGTTTATTAAGGATTTTTCCAAGATTGCACAGCCTCTTACTTCGCTAACGCAGAAGGGCGTTGTTTATCGTTGGGGAAATGCACAGGAGTCAGCGTTTCAGCACTTAAAGGATAGACTTTGCAGTGCACCTATCCTTTCATTGCCAGAGGGCACAGACGACTTCGTGGTTTACTGCGACGCATCCATTCAGGGTCTTGGTTGTGTATTGATGCAGCGGGATAAAGTTATAGCTTACGCCTCACGCCAACTCAAAGTTCATGAAAAGAACTACAATACACACGATCTAGAGCTGGGAGCGGTTGTTTTTGCACTTAAGATATGGAGACACTACCTGTATGGTACCAAATGTGCCATCTACACTGATCACAGGAGCCTCGAGCATATCTTCAAACAGAAAGAACTCAATATGCGACAGCGACGATGGGTCGAACTACTGAATGACTACGAATGCTCGATCAGGTATCACCCGGGAAAAGCCAATGATGTGGCTGACGCCCTCAGTCGAAAGGACACTGCGCCCAAGCGCGTACGAGCTTTACAACTTACTATACAGTCTGGTCTTCCTTCTCAAATACGAGATGCTCAGGTAGAAGCATTGAAACCAGAAAACGTCAGGGCTGAAGCCCTACGCGACTTAAGGCAACGCTTAGAACAGAAGGAAGACGGTGCTTACTACGTCACACGACGCATTTGGGTCCCACTTTATGGCAACTTACGAGAGCTTGTAATGGATGAGGCACACAAGTCTCGCTACTCAGTACATCCTGGTTCGGATAAGATGTACCACGATATCAAAACTACATATTGGTGGCCTAGCATGAAGGCCCACATAGCAACGTACGTTAGCAAGTGCTTGACTTGTGCGAGAGTCAAGGCGGAATACCAGAAACCTTCAGGCCCCCTTCAACAACCAGAGATACCACAATGGAAATGGGAGCAAATTTCCATGGATTTTGTTACTGGCCTGCCTAGATCACAACGTGGTAACGATACTATTTGGGTGATCATGGATCGACTCACAAAGTCTGCTCACTTCTTAGCTATCAAAGAAACGGATAAGTTCTCCACCCTAGCAGACGTATATCTTAAGGAAGTTGTCTCGAGGCACGAAGTGCCCACCTCTATTATCTCGGATCGAGATGCACGTTTTACATCAGAACTGTGGCAAGCAATGCACAAGTCCTTTGGCTCAAGATTAGATATGAGCACAGCCTATCACCCGCAAACGGATGCGCAGTCGGAACGTACCATCCAAACCCTTGAAGACATGCTTAGGGCATGCGTAATTGACTTTGGAAATGGCTGGGAAAAGCATCTGCCGCTTGTGGAATTCTCATACAATAACAGCTACCACACCAGCATTAAAGCTGCTCCATTTGAGGTATTGTACGGGCGTAAATGCCGGTCACCTCTTTGTTGGGCTGAGGTGGGGGATAGTCAGATTACTGGTCTAGAACTTGTGGTAGACACTACAGAGCGAATTGCTCAGATACGACAACGAATGGCGGCAGCTCGTGACCGTCAGAAAGTCTACGCCGATAAGGGTAGAAAACCACTAGAGCTCCAGGTTGGGGAGCGTGTACTACTCAAAGTTTCACCCTGGAAGGGTGTGGTTCGTTTTGGTAAACGAGGCAAGCTTAACCCACGATACGTCGGACCTTTCGAAGTCATTGAGAAAATAGGCAAGGTGGCCTACAAACTGAACTTACCAACAGAACTCAGTGCAGTTCACAACGTTTTCCACGTGTCAAATCTGAAGAAGTGTCTGTCAGATGAGACCCACATAGTTCCTTTGAAGGAGCTCACTATCGACGAGCAGCTACGATTCGTCGAGGAACCAGTTGAAATCACGGACCGGGATGTTAAGGTCCTCAAGCGTACTAGAATACCTCTCGTTCGAGTTCGTTGGAACTCACGTCGTGGCCCAGAGTTCACCTGGGAACGCGAAGATCAGATGAAACAAAAGTATCCCCAACTGTTCGTAAACGGTACAACCACTACTCAGGCTGAAGCTACGGAATTTCGGGATGAAATTCCAGATCAACGGGGGGAGGATGTGACACCCCAGGAAAAACCAGGAAAAACCATGCAACTTAACTAGCTTCCTCAGTGAGTACGTACCAAATTTCGGGACGAAATTTCTTTCAACTTGGGGATAATGTGACAACTCGTATTTCTGAACATATTCTTGTGCTTGATGTGACGTATGTGAACCTTGTGTGATAATATGATTGGTCGATTTAATGAATGTTATGAGACTTTATGTTTGAATTATGTGTAACGTATGTATGTATGCAAGCGAGCCCAAACGCACAACATTGAATCAATCGCACAATACACTTGGGTCGCATTTCTTTGTCTTATTCTGCTTATCCTACTCGGCCCACTATGCTTGAAATCGAACTCAATGGACAGCCCACTAGGGGTTTCGGTCACCTAATTATATAACCCGGCATAAAATCCCTTCAAGGGTTTGTTTCCCTTATCAATTGCAAATCACTCTAAAACACACAAACCCTAAACTTCTCTCCTCTCCTCTTGCAAACCGACGGCTGCCTCCTGTCCCTCGAAACTCTCTTTGTTTCATCATCCAATTCGGTTAGTATCTAATGTTTCTCTTGAATTGTATCGCATGTGCTGTATATGTAGTTCACGGGTTATGATAATATGATTCATTGGGATCGTTAAATTAGATCATATAATTGTTTGGTGTGCTTCAATTTGAAAGGCCCAATCACCATCATTCTATTATGAAAGATGTCGACCATACTTGTTTATGCTTGTTATAGAAATTGCCAATAGCATGTGAATGTTATTATATGGAAATTGTCAATAGCAAGTGATAGATGGAATCTTGTTGTATGATGTCATGTGTTAATAGTTGGTGGGTAATGATGTGAGCATATGATTGAATCGATATGTATGAAAGGTGTGGTCGAATGGTTGTCAAGTATATCACATGAATATCAGTGCATGTGATGATGATTTATTTATCGATTAGTGGGGGTTTCGAGTATTAAGGTTTATATGAATTATTGATGATTTATTTATTTGATCGAATATTGATTATGCATGAAACTGTTAGTTTGTTGATTGGTCAAATAAATGGAAACTTTGTAATTGATTGCAAGATAATAGTTGTGTAACTGATTTCCATAATATCCGAATAATCAAACAATCGCACAAGACCTGATCTGAACGCACAAGTTTCAGTCGCACAAGGCACCATCAGTCGCACAAGATGTTTTGAATCGCACAAGATGGTTATCTGTTTATTGTTTGTTGGGCCGTAGACTTGGGCTGGGTAATAGAGTTGATCGCACAAGATGTTGTTCGGTTTAATTGTTGGGCCGGGTGTATATGTTTGGGCCGGGCTTTTATTGGATCGCACAACATGATGTGGGTCGCACAAGGCTGTGCCGACCGCACAACATGTTGGGCCGACTGTTATCGGGCTTTATCTTTTGAATCGTACAAGTTAGGCGTGATGTGTACTTGACTGTTATTGTTAAGATGTTAACATGTATTATGTGTTTACCATGATCAACCTGTGTTCATAATCTGTTATCTATGTGTAATCTTACGTGCACCTAGACCTGACTTGTATGGTAACCATGTTAGGACGTGGTTGACCTCTAGCAGTTCGATTGACCTTTCGATTACCTACCGAGCAATCTAAGGTGAGTTCACACTCTACAAAGCATGGGATTCCCAGGGGTTGGGAATGGGGTTAAGGAATATGGATTCCTCGTCCTTTCTTGGGTAGGACAGTAATGGTTCAGGAATGTAATTCCTCGTCCTCATGGACAGATAACTTTACTAGACCAAAACTCTCTATCATGAAGTCCCTCCTTTTTATATCGACTTAATCGTCGGACCAATGGCGAGCGGGTCATTAGTTAGATAGCGCTATTTAGGTCTGACAAGCCTCACACCGTGCCGCAGAGGACGGGTGTGAACTAATGGATCTGGGCACGTCAATGCTGATAGACATTGACAGTTCAGGGCACTTAAACATGACTTTAGTCAGTAGTCGATATGGTAACGAGTCTAGTGGATACATGGGGTAGCCCCCACGGCTGGATTGCCAGAGTTAATGGGTTAAACAAATCATCGTTTTCAACTATGGGGTAACCCCCACAGCAGGATGCCAGTTAAAGGAAACTGTTTTTGGAACAACTTAAAATGAATACCCAACCGTGAACTCACTCAACTTGTTGTTGACTCGTTACTACATGCTTTGCAGGTCAATAGGTATTTAGCTTGAGCTTGCATGGGGGAGAGTCGTTGTGGGACATGGACAGCTGTGTGCCATGTTAAACCTTTGGATATTTAAACTTCTGTTTTGGTTTTAAACATTATGCTTCCGCTCATAACTTAAACTATGTTTGTTTTGGACACTAATTGCGTTGGTTGGACTTTTACAATTAATTACTTGCTTGTTCAATATGATTAGTGGTTTGATCCTGGTCAGTCACGCCTCCAAGCGGTGATACTCCGCGTGTGGATTTTGGGGGTGTGACAGACACGTGTCCCCTAAGTATGGCTTTTATTAGGTTGTATAGATTAGACTGTCTTGTTTGATTCCTCCCCAACATAAACTCCCACATTAACAAACACACAAATAATCCAAAATTTATTCGTAGGTAAACTTAAAGACTACTTATTTTAAGAAAAAATAACAAGATGTATCAAGAAATATAGTAGCTGCTGGAACAACAGACTCGTCAGAGTATTCACCGAAAAGGTAGTTGCTAAACCACGGCATTGTATTTTGAAGAAATGCCACTAAAACAACCAAACACGCGTTTGTTTGAAACACTTTTGCAATTTGGAATTCGAATGAAATGTCGCATGCATGGTCTGACTTCTTAAAAGCACCAGAATTTGGGACCAAAGCGCAACGCTTAGGGTTCCTCATGACGGGGGTGACAACATCGTACCGAATCAAACCTCGTATCAAAGTCACATCAGCTCACATCACCTTTTGTCTGGTAAAGAATCCTAAACTTCGCGCTTTAGCCAAAGCGCGACGCTTCAAGGGGTGTGGAAATAAGGATGCGTGTGTGAATATCATGATCCATTTTTAATGTGTAAAAAAAACCTTAAATAAGCATGGCGCTTCAGGGGGTGTGGAAATAAGAATGCGTGTGTTAATATCATGATCCATTTTTAATTTGTTAAAAAAAACCTTAAATACCCCCCCCCCCCTGAGCTTTACTGTCCATTCGAATGGTCTATTAACATATAGTAAAGTAATAATCTTAATGAATATTGGAATTTAATAATCCCAATTATTCGCCGTTGGCCGCCAACAATCCAAACTTTAAAAATAACCACTGGCAATCCTAACTTTTAACATATTGGCCACTAATGGACTTTGACTAACAGAACCCTAACGCCGTTAGTCTCCGGTCGTCGGAAGACTCATTTTTGGTCTGAAAACTCAACATTTTTGTCCCGAACCTCTTTGTAACCTTATTATGGACCTTTGAGAACCTTTTTCTAGTAAAAGCCCCAATTATTAAAGTCGCCGGAAAACTCCTTTTTCGCTGGAAAACTCAACTTTTTGGCTGGAAAACTCAACATTTTCGTCCCAAACCTCTTTGTAACCTTAGATCAGACCTTTAGAAACCTTTTTCTGGACAAAAACGGTTTTCCAACGACCGAAGACTAACGGCGTCAGGGTTCTGTTAGTCAGGATCCATTGGTGGCCAATATGTCAATAGTTGGGACTGCCGGTGGTTATTTTTGAAGTTGGAACTATTGACGGCCAACGGAGAATAGTTGGGATTATTAAAATTCAATATTCCTAATTTTAATTACTTAAACCATTATTTTTTATTAATAAAATCGATAACTTTCTTTTTGTAACTTTTGGTTTTAGTTATTAAATTTAGACACGCAATTACAATGTTTAAACTTTAATACAATTCAGTTTAATTTACTCGTGTCAGGTAAATTATTTCCGATTTATGGTTCACCACATAGGCTGGATAACTGGGTGGGTAACAGACCGCTTCGTGACATGTTCCCCAACCTTTATGCACTGGAAAGCGAAAAAGCTTGTAAAGTTTCGGACCGATATAAATCCAATCAAGGCACAATCGAATGGTTTTGGGGCAGCATCAATTTATTGATAAATGAAGAACAGTTTCGTGACTGGGCCGATTGCATTTCAGTTGTAAAGGAAATTACCATTCAAGCGATACCAGATGTTTGGCTATGGAGGATGGGCTCGGTGACAACTGATTTCACGGTCAAGACGATTAGAGAAGAGCTGGATCATATCGACACCATAAATGAAACTAAGGTTCTCAAATGGCTTCACTGGATTCCTAAAAAGGTTAACTGTTTTCTTTGGCGGGTGGTACTCGACAGAATTTCTACTAAAGAGGCACTTCAGATCCGAAGAATTCACTTATCCTCTATGCAGTGTGTTCTATGTAATAACGCAATGGAATCGGTCAATCATCTCCTCATGACATGCGACACGACTCAATTGGTTTGGACTTTAATCTATCAATGGATGAATATTCCTCAACCAGGTTACATCTTGAGTGTGGTTCAATTGTTGGAAGTCATTGATTCTCACAAATGGCAAAAGAAAATTAAAAGGGAGGTTTATGTAATTGTGACGGCAACTTGTTGGAACTTATGGCTAATGAGAAATGAGATCATCTTCAAACAAAAATCTCCCAACATTACAAAGCTGATTGGAGATATCAAAGCAATCTCGTTCATTTGGATAAAAAATCGGGCAGGGCTCTCGGAGATAATATGGGAGAAATGGAGGAGTTTTAGTTTTTAATCTTTATTTTACTTTACTTTTTTGAATCAATGTAGTCCTTGTATCTTTTATTTTTCATCTGTATTGTTTCTTGAGCACCTTGCTTAAGTTTATAAAATTTCCGCCTTTTTCAAAAAAAAAAAAAAAACAAACAGGCGGACTTATGGTGGGTTCAAGGGGGCGGGTGCACCCCTTAAAAACGACACTAGTGTTATATACGGGTTTAAATCCGGATCACACCTCATAAAATTTTGTGATCGCACCCCATGAACTTAAAGTGAAGAAAAGGAAATAAATCGTTCAGTAAACCTTTCCGACCAACGGCCGTTGCCGGAGTTCATCTCTGTTTTCGTTGGAAGAGAAAGAGTGCAAATTTTTTAATAAAAATTAATGTTTTATGAGGTGAGAGAAGAGTGAAGCTTTTAGACTCAGGTGCTGTTTGTTTTTTCAGAGGTAAAATGTCTGTAGTCTGCGGACTACATCAGCAGACATCTGTAACAGAAGAGGTGGACAAAACCTCTGTAGTCTACAAGAAGAAGACTGTTTATTTTTTAACTTCTGCAAGCTGCTGAAATAACACCGAACAACATTATAAATCTGAAAATTAACATCAAAATTAAGAAAACTAATATCAAAAACTGAAAATTAACATCAAACAAACAAAAAATTAACATCAAACAATCTGATAAATAGTGTTGTTTTTATTCGCATATAATATTTAATTTCTAGTAGTATTTTGATAAATAGACAAAAACATCTTTAATTTCTAGTAGTATTTTGATAAATAGACAAAAACATCTTTATAATATGGGCTGGTCTATTCGCACACGGCCTTTGTCTTTTTGCACACTCAAAGCGCCCCGCTTTGGCCATAGCGGGGCGCTTTGAGCGTGCAAAAAGACAAAAAGCGTTGGTAGGAGTTTGTGTTGTTTTTGTTTTTGAAATAGGTGGGATGTGGGTTAGTTTGGTAGTGTTTTTTGGAGGAAAAAAATTGTATTTGAGTTTTATTATTATTATAAAATATTAGTTACATATAATTCATAGTTGTTTTATAATTACGTTTTTTTACGTCATTATTTTTATAGAACGTATATAATATAAGTGCGTCTTTATAAACTGTTAACCTAGTTTATTTTGTTAAATTAAACGAAAACGTTAAATAAAATGTACAGAAAGCCATAAGAATTAAACGTAAACAATCCAAAACCAACGTGATGTAAATAGAAGATTAACTGCAATATATATCAGTTTGTACATACAAAACAAAAAGGTACAACTGAGTACATAATACATAACAAATCACTATACAAACAAACTAAGGTACTAATCCTCGTGCGGTGGGGACGGTGGGAGGGGAAGTGGAGGCAACCCAGCGAGCTCTCGTATTATGTAAGAAATACCCACGTTCACGGTCATCTTCTTTCAGCTGTGCTTCAAGGTTTTCCAAGTTATACCTGTATATTTCCTCGGTCGTAGACTCGCACAATAACCAAAATCTACGTACGAATTCTTTCCACTCCTTGTCAGAGAATTTCTTCTTGCTGTTCTTATTAATATTTTGTTGAATATGGAACCGACAAAGATACTTATGCGCTTTTGGAAAAACTTGTTCACACGCGTTCATTAGCGCAAAATCCCTGTCTGTTAAAATCATGCGCGGTTCCATACATCCTACCAGCATAGACTTGATCCTCTGCAACACCCATAGGTAGTTCTCTGACTTCTCAGCGGAAATTACCGCACAAGCAGCCGTAAACGATTTGTTTGTCGACGTCATGCCTACGACCTGAACAAATGGCAGGTTGTACATGTTCGTTTTGTAGGTGGCGTCAATCATTAGCACATGCGGGAAGGCACACCACATAGTGAATGATCTTTCGTGAACAAAGAAGACATCTTCAACTTCGTTTGATATCTCATTTGTGCGCATGTAATAAGTGTATTTTTTTTCGAGAAGAATGTTTTCAAGTTTTTGCATCGGAGACTTACCGACATTTTTTTCGGCGTTGATCTTCTGAACAGCGTTGTGTATATCTTTCGGAATAAGCTTTCTAGCCGGATTGTTTTTTGTCAGCGTTCGCCAGATACTTTGGTTGGGAATGTCTTGCTCTGCCAGCTCTTAACCAGTTTTTTATCCTCCGAAGAAAGCCTTCTCGCATACGCGTGACCCTCTAAGTGTTCAATAGGAGTGTGGTTATGCTTCGCCTTCGTCACCTCGATCCTCCAAACACTTCCGGATGATTCCGAAAACCCGATCATCTCGAACGGGCAGCCTATTTTCTTGCTACCCGTTTTCCTCTGTGTAGCTATATTCTTATGCTCCCCACCAAAAGTACATTGAAACCAAATCTTGTAATTCTCTCCTCTTTTATTCGACCTCTTAGTCACAATGAGGTAACCGTTGTCTTTTGCCGTGTCTTGTACCCAACGCACCAACTCTTTACGTGACGAAAAGGTCTGCGTTGTATCAAACGAAAATGTAACCGGGTAACAACCTTCCTCGTCAACAGACACATCCCCCGGCTCACCATCGTCACCGAGGTCCGGCTGTACAAAGCTGTGCTCGCCACCGTAACCGAAATTCGAATAACCTTGTAAGCTCTGTTGACAACCGTAACTGTCGTTTGGATAACACTCCTGCTGTACAAAGCTGTGCTCGCCACCGTAACCGAAATTCGAATAACCTTGTTGTGCGTAAGGGTCCTCCACAGGGGTATTCAAATCCAGCGTCACCGTGTTATCACGATAACGAATGCCAGATACAACCTCTGCCTCCTTCAAGTTGGACGAGACCGGTTTCTCATACGAGTCAGAAATAGCGGTCCCATCGTAAGAATTAGGAACAACTGACTCGTCAGAATATGGACCGAAAAGATAGTTGCTTAACCACGACATCGTTTTTTCAAGACACGTAACTAATACAGCAAAACCGCGCGTTATTTTTGAAGAAACACAAGTTATTTTGAAGAACACACAAGTTATTTTGAGTGCAATATATATCGAAAAGGATCCTGTCTCAGAGGTTGCTTTTATAAGGTAAAAAATGGGTGAAATTTGGGGTCGAAGCACCGCGCTTTAGCCATAGCGCGACGCTTAGGGTTAACGACAAACCTCATAGTCAGCTTTATGTCTCTCAAACAGTAACTCATGTCTCAAACGTCAATCAAGTGACCTTTTGTCGAGCTAAGCGCCGCGCTATGGCCAAATCGCGGCGCTTTAAGGTGTGAAAATAATTTTGTCCGTGTGGAATTAGCATGACCCTATAATATACATAAACAATCAATACAGGCATCCAAACAGTCCAACTCATATGTGGAAAAAGGAAGCACCTATGTTGACAGGGCCAGAAACGGACCCACAGACCCATATGGTTCACACATTGTTTAAGAGTTTGACTTTGGTTCAAGAAGAATATGCTTAGCCGACGCGTTTGACAACGTTAAAAGATAATCAATCATAGCTTCACATATTATATCCAAACGCATGGGTGGACTCACATACTACTGGTGTCAAACCAGTGGTGGGGGGAAGAGGAAGGCGGGCCGACGACCGTGGCGGGGAAGGGGAAGACGGCAGCGGCGGCTGCTGTGGGAGAAGAAGACGGAGACGACGACTGTTGTGGGGGAAGAAGACGACAGCGGAGGAGGGAGGAGGAAGAGAGTGGTGGAGGAGAGGTGCTAGGGTTTTGTTATGTATGCCTTTGTGAGAATAGATTTGAAGTGTTTACAAGTGGGATGTCCACATCTGTTTGGAGAAGAGGATGCGCAGACATTTTTAAATGAAATCTCTTCTGAAAAACAAACAATCTGCATAACAAAAGGTCTGTGCGTGGTCTGTGTCGCGTATACAAAAGAGGTCAGAAAGCTCTTCTCAAAAAAAACAAACACCACCTCACTCTTTTACATTGTGATGAGGTAATAATGATGCTAAGCTAGTGACATATTGACATACTGCTTAAATTAATTATATTATTCAATATTCATCGTCCCAAATACGTAAATATCATATCTTCTTTTTTGGTAATAATTTAATATTATTAATTCTGCTTTGAACTTTGTAGTTTCTTTAGTTTATTGAAATCGAATATCATATCAAATTTAAATATTATATATCCAACTACAAAATATATAATACATATATTTTTATTTAAATATTGTTTTAGATGTCATACAATTCAATCAATCCTATCGGCGTACAACAAACGATTCAATCCAACCTGAATATTTTAAATATTATTACACATATAATTGATATATAACCGGATCCGAATAGGATCGGACAGGGTCAAAAAAATTATTATATATCGATAGATAAACAACTCTTAAAAGTTTTCCCAACCCCGGAAAAAAATTTCTAGATCCGCCAGAACGCCACTGGTTCACCATTGCATGGTATAAAGAAACTTGCCTACAATCACCTTCTCTTTTAAGAGTCTCATAAAACTGAAAGTTGCATTCAAACTTTTGATTCCATTCCTTTAACTTTAGCCTTAAATTATAAATAGCTAGATTTTACAAACGTGTTTATATTGGCAACATGTTTTTAAAAATGTTTTAAATAACTAGATTTTACAAACGTGTTTATATTGCTAATATCGTTTATTAAATCAAAAGAGACCCGAACTAAACACTAACTAATATATTACATTAGTTAGGTAAAAAGTTTTAGGAAATCCCAAACACCCCCATTTAGAAAATTTTAAGTAGAAGATAACTAATTTATTCATTTTTTTAAAATAGTAGATTAGAAACTCATGTATCAAATAGGTTAAACAAAGAAAATACTAAAAAGTTAGTAAAAAATATTTAATAAATTATAAATGTCACATCCTGACCCGCAGCGGAATAGGTGACCGAGACATGATTCGATTATTCATAGCTTATGACAAAGTATTAGAAGTTGCATATTATTAATGACTAGGTTTAAAGAAGTTCGCTGCGTTGCGGCGAATTTCTTTTGTTATTAGTCTGTGTTTACATGTGTTTTGAAATCACTACCAGCGTGTTACGAACAGAACTGTTGACAAGAATAAAAAGAAAATGTAAAAAAACACTAAAAGATAACCGAAAGAAAATCAACCAAAAAAGTTGTATGGTAACGATGTTGTTCGTATGAAACCCGTGGTCAGAGATGAGCAAATTGTTCTGGGTACCGGTACCAAATTTTCTGAACCGAATGATCTTAAGTACCAATTCGGTACCGACTTTTGGCGTTCCTGGTACCGGTTCACTACCGTTTTTTACCTTCATATACCGGTACTGTAATCGGTATTTTCGGTATCAGTACCGATTCTGTATCGGTTGACACCGAGCTCATCCCTACCCCTGAAACTAAAAAAGAAAAAATTAAAAGTTGAAGAAAATTAACAAAAAAAGTTGTACGATACTATTGTTCGTACGGTAACCGTGATCAGGGATGAGCAAATGGTACCGAGTAGCCGCACTGAATTTCCCGAACCAAAAGATTTCCAATATCAATTCGGCACCAACGTTTGGCGTTTTGTATTAGTGCCGGTTTTTACCTTCATGTACTGATACCAAACAGGACCGTACCGATATTTTCGATACCAGTAGTGGTTTGATACCGGTTGACACAAAACTTATCCCAACCCCGGATATTAAAAAAAAGATTAAAGTAAAAAAAATAAAGAAAATAACTATTATTATAATGTTATAATATTAAAATAATAAAAGTATTAGAAAAACTATATATTATTATAATATTACAATCACTATTCATTTCAATTTCTTTAGTAATATATAGTAATAATAATTGAATTGACAAGGTCTTGAATACAAATGAAATACAACATAAATCTGGTTATTTCTCTAAGGCATCATCCCTAAGAGTCGACATCTAATCTTCGAACCTTTTAACCTGTATCATGTGGAAAAATGGTTTTTGGTCAACATAATGTTGACGAGCAAATCAAAAAAGGTTTCTAATGAAAAATGGTATGTGCTTATTTGTTTTGAAATGAGTAATTAATAACATGCAACCAGTGGCGAAGTATAGAAGAGACGAAAGGGGGCGCCCGACCCTCTGAACTTTTCACTCAGTAGTGTTATATATGTAGTTTTCGTATAGAAATTTTTGGGTATATACGTTTTCGATCCCCCGGTTCTATAGAATTTTTTTGGTATATACGTTTTTGACCCCCCTGTCATTCGAGTCAAGCTTCACCACTGCATGCAACTCGAATAGTAATTAAATGTACAAATGCACATAACATGTAACCAAATGAAACACACACATGTAACCAAATGAACACGCACACACAACCAACTAAATATGTAAACGTGATATGTAGACTGAATATGTAATCTGCTGTAAATGTAAATGTACTGAACAATGAATATGTGACTCAAACCCACAATGGGCGAATATAAATGTGGTGAAGATGCTAGATGACAAACCATGGCTGTGGGGAATTTAGTCAGCCGATGGCAGCGATCCATCTAAAAGCTGAATTGCACACATATAAACTTGCACATACTGAACTTGAATACACTGAATTTGTACAAAAATACCAAACATAACATCACATAATTACACCTTGAACATTGCATGTATTTGAATAATGAATTTGAAATGTTAACTATGCACATGATACACCCCAAAGTGGTTAAATGATAAAAACAGGAATTTGGGTAATAAGCACAAAAGTTAAAGAAACTTTCCCACGACAAGAATTATCCTAAAAACAATTAAATAGGAAGCACTAAAAATATATACCAATACACATCTAATTATATTAATTGTTTGAGTTTATTCGCGTGGTACGTCTTGTGTCATCATGGTATTCTATATCCGAAGGGTTCGGTTGAGATCGGAAATTGCCACCTCTTGGAAGGTTAGTAGTTGTCCCGACAATGTACGATTGTGAATATTTTAGGACTAAAGGCACTTAGGGTTCTGGATCAAATTTGGGAATTTCTTAGGTCTAACTTATATTCATTTATTCAAAACAATTAAGTTAGTTTATTTAATACATTTAATACATGACATTGCTAAAATAATAGTTAATTATAAAAATTATATTTTTATTTGTTACGATTCGGATCCAGTTTATAAAACAAGTCGGCTTTTTTCTAAGATCCGTTTTGTTGCGGATGTTACAGCAAAACAATATTTTGAGATAAAATATGATTAAAGTTACGTTTTAATACATTATATGTTTATCATTATTGTTGCTTATTTAAATTAACAAAAAAAAAATATGAGAAGGTGGAATAAGAGAAACATTAAAAAATATTAGACTTACATAATTATAACACAAGGTGCAACCAGTTACACTTATTTTTGATTACACACATAACACTATTTTATAATATTTTTTTTAAACTAATGGGGTGGTGATTAATTGGAAAAGACAATTTTTAAAACCCTGATAGCGAGAGATATTGGGTTTAAATTTCACAGACGACATAAATTAAAACAAATTGTCGTTCAAAAAATATACATTTAAAATTAGTTATTCTTCTAACTTTCATAATTAATTATTCTAATAATTGTGATAAACTTATTTAAGAGTATAAAGTTAGACAACTAGTCAACCATTGATATTGATATAGTTGATTAACAAATTAAAAAAAAAAAACAAGAATAGAATATTATTTATTCTATAAAAAGTGTCAAAAACCGTTCCACCCTTTCACTTAAACAATATCCCCATCCTCCTATTGCCATCGTCCTCAGTGCTTCACTACACGACACTGTTGCTCGATCTCTGCCTCAGATTTCCACTATCGAATCCGAATCAAACCTTTTTATGTTCTGATATGTCACCAACAACCTCTATAATAACCGCACCATCCAAACGCTGCGATCCAACACCTCCGCAAACCTTTTCTCCGGAGAAAAGCTCCAGTGATGTCGCCGCCAAAGCTACTGTTGCCGGTGGAGTAACCCTGAAAGCTGCAACGCCGGAGTTATCGGCGAAAAGCTCCGTCGACGGTGATGAGGTAAGCAATTTCTAATTGAGTTTTTCTAACTATTATTATATTAGTTTTGAGTAAAATGACAAAATGGTCCCAGCGTGTTTAGGTTATTTTTGTCACTTCAGTTTAAAAATAAAAATTTTTGTATCTGGTCCCAGCGTGTTTAGCTTATTTTTGTCACTTCAGTTTAAAGATAAAATTTTTTGTATCTGGATATCTGAGCTTTCATTTTTGTTGTCGTTTTCATTTTTGTTGTCATTTTTATCGAATTTGGGTTAGAATTTCTGTCTTTTTTATTGTTTGCCTTATTTAAATAGAGGGTATAATCGTCATTTTATTCTTGGACTCCATGGTTTAAATGAGAAAAACGTCAAAAAAAAGGCAGAAATTTCTATCCCAGTTTGCTAGTTAGATGAAAATGACAATAGAAATGAAATCTTAAAGACCAAAATACAAAAAAAAAAAAATTGAACTGACGTGACAAAAATTGATTCGAAGACCATTGACCATTGGGTATGGGGGAGGATAGTCTCCAAGGGACTACCCGCCACGTAGGCGTCACGTAATCACGGGAGGAGGATAGTCTCTTTGGTGACTACCCAAGGGTGTGGGGACTACCCCACTTCAATAAAAAATAATATATATTCAAGGAGAGAGAGAAGCAATGAAAGGGGCCCACCACCAGCCTCGTCTCCATCGTCCGAATTCGGACGGAAGTGCCGGGACGCCCCTAAGGGGTGGTGTTTGACGGAGCTAGGGGGGGGGGGGGGCGGGGGGGGGGGGGGGGGCTGTGCCGATCCCCATACCCATTCGTCTTAGTTTTTTATGTTGTGAAATGCGTGACGTGATTTGATGTGTTTGGAAGTTAGGTTTCCGACAAGTTATTGTTAATTATTAAATTGAAATAAGATTTGTGAAGTAATGTATATTTTAATAAGATCACAACAAATTAGTTTGAATAGATATTTTTCTATATAAGATAATATATATTTAAATAATATTATATAAAATAATATCTAGTTCGAAATAATATATAGAGTGAATTGCAAGTTGTGTCCTTTATCTTTAGGTCACTTTGCAAGTTTTGTCCTTTATGTTTAAAGTTGACGAGTTTTGTCCTTTATGTTAAAAATCAAGCACGTTTTACCCTTTGGGTCTTAAAAATCAAGCACGTTTTGTCCTTAAAAATCAGGCATGTTTTGCCCAAAAGGGTAAAACGTGCTTGATTTTTAAACATAAAGGACAAAACTCGTCAACTTTAAACATAAAGGACAAAACTTGCAAAGTAGCCTAAAGATAAAGGACAAAACTTGCAATTCACTCTAATATATATTTATTGGGATTTTATCGGGATCACTTTGCGTATATGTAAGAAATCGATAAAGTCTCGGTACTTAGCACTTGGGTCCGCATGTGTGTGGGAGAATTATATAATTAATGGAAAATGGAATCATTAGATTTTTAGAACCTTAAAGTGAATTAAGCATGCTCGTATGGAGGCTTTTCATGATTGCAATCAATTGAAAAACTGATTCTCAGAATAACTATTTAATTGTTTATTAGTATATAAAAAAATAACTATTTAGTTTTTATTAATATATATAAAAAAGTTTGATATAGGGAACTATTAAACAACGCGTGCTAAAACATTAATTTTTTATATTATAATTTTAGCAAGTCGGATAAGACATGATGTTTGTCGATACAAAACTCAATAGAGTTTCTTGTGTTATTTGAGTTCACGGATGATATTATATATTCACGCGATACACTATTAAAGGAATGTTGGTTATGGTCTTTCAAGTGATCGTGATTGCAAAACGATTTTCGAGATGTCAATGTCATTTTATGACAATTTAGGGCGGGATCACTTGTTAAAAAAATCATCTTTCAACGTTCATGTACCTGAATCACCAATGTTGAAAATATCCAGTTATATATACAAATCACACAAGAACTAAATAATCTATGATTATGTTTTTAAAAATTATATATTATTTTATCGTGAAAACAAGAAAGTAGTTGTTAAAAAAATCATCGTTCAACGTTCATGTACCTGAATCACCAATGTTGAAAATATGATTTTAAAAATTAATAATTTATGATTTAATAAATTAAATTAAAGTTGATGCTTAGCCAATAAAATATTACTAATTCAGTTGTGGTTAGGAATATATATATTATTTTATCGTGAAAACAAGAAAGTAGTAGGCCCGACCAAAATGAGGGTGTGGGAGGCTACTTAGAATAATGTTAGGAAATGATAGGTGATAGGGTCAAAATGTCACTTAAGCGTGCAGTTGCTTAAAGGTTTCAATCTTTTTTTTCTTTTGTGTGGGTTGTTGATATTATTATATTCAAAGGCTACACACTTTACCGACATTTGGTTTAATTTGACATCATATATATTTTTTTACTTTGTGTGGAGACTCTGTTTGTAAAGATATAAAGTGAGATCCTTGACTGTGTAAGAAGCATGCATGAATGTAATTAAAAGTTCATCTGTAGTGGTAAGCCTCATGGTGAGGTTATGTGAAAAGTGGTAATTGTGTAAGAAAGGAGGGTTATAGGGCTTTATATAACTTGAGTGTGTAGTGAGGATATATATATGTATGAGGCTTTATATATATGTGTGTGAGTGGGGAAGAAAGGGTCGCTGAAAATTTTCGCGAGGAGGAGGGAGATGCCGCACATGGCTCCGGTCGTAATAGTGTTCACCAATGCCATGGAGCGTTATGGGAGGAGGAGGCGCCATATACAACCCCATTACAAATGGTCTGAACGTTAGAAGAATATGTCTTTGAAAAGTGGTTAAAGAACCTTTGTACATTCTCCTTTGACTTTGTGTTATAGCCTTATAGGATGTGTTCAAATTCAACCTAACCATGATCTAAATTCACTGATATATTTAACGCTGAGGCGGATCTAGCATAGAGAAGGGGTAGCTTACGTTACTTCTTAACTTTTTTGACGAAGTACAATTTTAGTGAAAAATATTTTTTCTTCTTTGTTTTATATATCAGTTACTCCTAAACAAATAAAAGGTCACGCTACCCCTCTACTTTTTTTTCTAAATCCGCCTCTAATTTAACACATATAAGAAGTAATAAAAAATACAAATAGTTCACATAGTTTAGGCCTAGTCACACATATGAGATCTTAGGGGGTGTTTGGTGTTGCGTTTTCAAAATAGATTATGCGTTTTGGAGGCAGATAATCACTTTTTCATCCAAACACAATAATCAAATAATCACTTCAAACGTAATCCCAAACACTCTCTTAATCTATTAAGTTGAGTGTTTAAGTTATACAGTTTTCACTCTCCAAAAATATTAAATTTTATCACTAACATCTGCTGCTAGAAAGTCGGTTAATTTCTTATACCTTTAAACCATATGAAACAAATAAAATAAGAAAACAAAAACAAAAACTCAACCCCCGTCTTCCCCGTGGCTTTCACTCTCAACTCCGTAATTAAAATCATTTTTTTTAATATTGTTGTAAAATGAAAATCATATAACTCAAAATAGCGACTTTTAAAGTCAAACTTGCAACTACGGCGAAACCACATAAACCATTTGTGTAATTAATTCAGAAAAGTAAATATTGTTGCTTGATATTGATTTACTTTTTCTTTTACGTTTTTGCTTATTATGACAATATTTTAAAGTCGTTTTTTCACTTTATATTTATTTTTCATCTATGGCGTTGGAGTTGGGGGTCTAACATCTTTTAGGATAAAGGTAAGGCTTGCCTACATCTCACCCTTCCCAGACCCTACCAATAGGAATTTATATAAGTGGGATTTACTGAGACGGTTGTTGTTGTTTGTATCTCTAAATAAATAGTAAAAAACACATGATATTCAATAGTTTTGGGGTGTGTTATTTATCTGGATAGAGATAGTTATATTTAATGATTTTCTTTAAATAACATGTTTTTCATATGTCCAATTGTCCCGTTGTTGCTTATGTGAATTTTGTGTTATTACATCAAAAGTATCTTTGAAGATCACTTTTCTTGATTTCTTTTTATTAACTTTTTTCTCTTGGAAGTATACATATTGATAAAATAAAACTATTGCTAAACAAAGATATTGAGATATTTTTTAGTATCAAAATCCTAAAAGTATATCTAAAGATATAAAAAATGACAACACATACAAAATTCATAAAATGAAATAGTGTTAACTTAACATAGAAAAAGCCCTTACGATATATAGCTCACCATTCTGTCATTTTAAAGTGTAAAACTTGGTCTCTTGGTTGTCGAGTTCCTTTTTTTTTTCTTTCATGATTTATCTATTTAAAATATATGTGTCATATCTCTTAGTCTCTAGAGGGTATGGTGTAGTGATATGTCTTCCCTTACTAACTTAAAAGAGTTTAATTTTGCAAAGTAGAAGTATATGAATATTTAGAAGTATGTTACTTTAATGTTAGACCATGGGGTATGGAGCTTGGGTTGGGGCGTGGGTTTAGGGATGACAATGGGTCGGGTTCGGGTATTGGTAATCGGGTATACCCATTAGTTTGTTAAAAGATATATGTTGGGATTTCTAAATACATTTATTTTACTATCGTAATTTTATATTATTTTATTTATACAACTATTATAAATTAAAAATGTACATTACATACATATAAGTTTTATCATAAATTAATAATAACGTTATATTATACACTTACATGTATATACTTCACAACATACAAAATATAAGTACTATTTTCAAATGCATATACTAGAAGAAAACTTATTTTTTCACATTATGAACAATACTAAAATAAATCATTAATAGACAAGGGTTAATGAAAAATAAAAATATATATTAAAAAAACCGAGTATGTGATCGGGTATTTAGTTCGGGTGAACGGGTATGTGGTTTCGGGTAATCGGGTCGGGTATCACCTAATCTCATACCCGTGAAAATTTCTAAAATTAATCACATACCCGGCCCAATACCCATCGGGTATCGGGTATACCCGTCCCATTTGTGTCGGGTTTCGGGTATACCCATTGGGCTCGGGTATTTTTGCCATCCCTACATGGGTTGGCTGAAAACGCCCAAGTCACCACCCCGGGGGCTTGGGTTGGGGCGTGGCCCTTGGGCGTGGCCCTTGGGGCTTGGCTTTTAAGCCGGCTGTGGGGCGGGCTAGCAAGGTGACATGGCAGACTCTCAATGGCCAAACCAAAATCATGCCCCCAACCCAAGCCCCACCATACCCCATGGGCGTGGGTTTAAATTTGCTTTCCACATGTCAACCAATGCCCCAACCCAAGCCCCACCATACCCCACGACCTTAATTAAGGGGCTGTTTGACAACTTCTGAATGGTTAAGTGTTGAATCAATAAAAGGTCTGAACAAGTAAGTGTTGAACCAGTAAGAGGTCTGAACCATTAAGAGCCAGTATAATGCTTAACCTTTCAGAGACAAATTTCTGACGAATTCAGATTAGAGGTCTTAACCATTCAGACTTAATATAATACTTAACCACTCAGATGCAAATGTCTGAACCATTCAGTCATCTGCACACGAAACAAACATCCTGAACCATTAAGTGCTAAACCAGTAAAAGATCTGAACCATTAAAGGCCCCATTAAGAGGTAAATAAAATGCCCCTAAAATTGTCTCATATATTTTACTATCTACACTCATCTTTCTTCACCTTGACCTAAAAGTTTTTTCCTTTATTAATCCGATTAATATAAAGTTTTATCTATTAGAGTCAACAACTCAATTCTGTTGATAATAGAGTTTTATACATTTACATATAGATACTTTCATCTCATCGTTTCTATACTAGTATATATTTTTTAAGATATTCAAATTTTCAACAATAACAAAACCAAGTGTCGGCGCCGACATGGTAATAGTTGTGGCCCTTCATTGGGCTAAATGGGCGGCAAAAGTATAGTGCCAGGTAGCTGCCTGACACTCTCCTATTGGCCTAACAAATTTACGATTTTATCCCGCTTTAAAATTACGATTTTGCCATCAGTTCAAATTTATGTTTTTGCCCTCACTTAAATATAAATTTACGGTTTCGCTCCCAGGTAAATATTTCAAGTTTGCCCCCGGTTAAAAATTACGATTTTGCCCCGTTTCAATTTACAGTTTTGCCATTAGTTTTTTTTCCCATTTAAATTACGATTTTCCCATCAGTTCAAATTTATGTTTTTACCCCCACTTAAAAATAAATTTACGCTTTTGCTCCCAGCTAAAAATTCCAATTTTGACCTGTATAAATTTATAATTTTGCCATTAGTTTTTTTTCTCACAGCCAAGTTACGCTTTTGCCCTCAACTTAAATTTACATTTCCCCCATCGTTTTTGTTTGTTTTCCTGGTGACATTACAAGTTTGCCCCCAGTATAAAATTACAGTCGTGCTGACAGCTTCCTGGCACTCCCCCGTTGGTCCATTTAATTTATGATTTATCCCCGAATTAAAATTATGATTTCGCCCTCAGTTAAAAAAAAAATTTCCCATCGTTTTAGTTTTTTTTAGCAAAACTATAAATGTTTTTTTTATTGCTTTACTCAATTTAATTTTTTTTTCCGTGTCAAGGAGCTGCCTAACACTGGCTCATTAGTCCTGAAAAATTACTGTTTTGCCCTGAGCCCAAAATTACGGTCTTATCATCGTTTTTTTTTTCTAGCAAAATTATAGTAGTCTTTTTTTAATTGATTGAGAATTATTTGACCATCGCCCGAAGGCGGGCGGGGCATCAACCAGTTACATTACATAATAAAAATATACAAATTACTTTTTGCTTTTTTTCCTCCAAAAATTCGAAGATATTTATTTTGAGATAATTATTATTTAATGTGATGAAAGTGACCTCACTAAAATAGTTTGTCTTTGTTATATTTCCCACTACTGTATCTTATAATAATTTCAAGACTTTGTGGTTCCATCTTGGGTGGCAATTTGAACACATATATTCATGAATCATGCATAATGCATATTAATAATTGATAGGACCTTGTAATTATTTATATTAGAGTTAAATGCCATTTTAGTCCCTGTGGTTTGGGTCATTTTGCCAGTTTAGTCCAAAGGTTTCATTTTAACCTATGGGTCTAAAAAGGTTTCACAGTTGCCATTTTAGTCCACTGGGTTAACTTCATCCATTTTTTCTGTTAACGGGATGGCCAATTCGGTCATTTTGTATGTAATTCTGTTAACTAAAAGGACAATTCAGCCATATAAAATGATCGAATTGGCCTTCTCGTTAACAGAAAAAATGGATGAAGTTAACCCAGTGGACTAAAATGGCAACTTTGAAACCTTTTTGGACCCACAGGTTAAAAATGAAACCTTTGAACTAAACTGGCAAAATAACCCAAACCACAGGGACTAAAATGGCATTTAACTCTTTATATTATACATCCCCGTCTTTTTCTTTTTCAAAAAAGGACCCCATGCGTGCCTCCAATTTTTTTTTCCAATCTTGCTTCAATCGCACATCAGAAATTATCATATTATTATTAACATGATTTATATCTTGTATTCTTATTCAAACAAAAATCTTAACCTTTTTTTATCGTTATACACAATACAATAATTTAACAAGCAATTCCAAGATTCTATGAGAAAAATACACCGTATCTACATTTTAAAAAATATGACCTCTCAACCTTACTACAAAACGTCTCTTTAAAGGACACCGAATATATTCTTTATCATTTAAAATCTTTTATTACTAAAATACATATTAATATAATAATTATAAAATAATATTAAATAAAAACACATTTTAAATAATTTAAAGTATTAAAGAAGGGGTTCTATGCTCAAACCAAACAACAAAAGAATTTAATCTTATTGGTGTAAAGTAATAGAATAATAATTTGTCGTTAAAAGAAATACTTTAAAGCAAAAATAAAATATATTAATTATAAAATAAATAAAGAGTTAAATGTCATTTTAGTTCATGTGTTTTGAGTCATTTTGTCAGTTTAGTCTAAATGTTTGAAACATTGCCATTTTAGTCCAAATAGTTTCAAACATTGTCATTTTAGTCCACTGGGTTAACTTCATTCATTTTTCTATTTACGGAAGGGCAAATCAGTCATTTTATATGTAGTTCTGTGGACTAGAAGGACAACTCGGCCATACACGTTAACAGAAAAAATGGATGGAATTAACACAGTGGACTAAAATAGTAATGTTTGAAACTATTTAGACTAATATAGCAACGTTTCAAATCTTTGAACTAAATTGTCAAAATAGTAGAGGAACTAAAATCACATTTAACTCTAAATAAAAAAAGGAAAAATTAAAAGTTTTGTTCTTTATCTTTATACCACTTTTAAGGCGGTGTCATTTTTAACGAATGTTGACATGCGGTGTCCTTTACTAGATATTTTGTTGCAAATTTAGTCCTTTACACCCAACACAGTTAAAAAACTCTGTTAATTGTTGACATGCAGTGTCCTTTACTAGGTATTTTGTTGCAAGTTTAGTCCTTTACCTAGGTATTTTGTTGCAAGTTTGGTCATTTACCTAGGTATTTTATTGCAAGTTTAGTCCTTTACACCCAACAATTAACAGGATTTTTTAACTGTGTTGGGTGTAAAGGACTAAATTTGCAACAAAATACTTAGTAAAGGACACCGCCTTAAAAATGGTATAAAGATAAAAGAAAAAACTTGTAATTTTTTTTAAAAAAATATAGAATTATTTATTTACGTGTGCACTTTGACCTTACTTTATCGCCACGTGCCCTTTATTTGTCACGCTCATCTCTATCCCCACCCCTTCATCACTCGATTCACACGCAAAATAATTCATAAAAAAAATCAGATCATCATTTACTGTAATCAATCATCAACATGATTCCCAGCATCTCGTGGTTCGTTAATCATTCCTCCTTCCTTCTTCTGCAACTGTTGATAGTATTACTACATAATTTCATGTTTAATCAATAGATCTTTCGATCTCAGTTACTTTACTTCATCTATACATGCGTTTCAGTTACATATACATTTTATTTTGTTTCAATTTTAGTATGAGTGTAAAATTGGTTTATAAAGTTTAGATCTTGTGTTTCGAATTTTTTAGGGATCGCACCAAAAGGGGTTTTTGGATGAACATAGCTGTTAGTTGCTAGAATTAGTAAATTGAGATTAATTTCACTGAATTAAGTGATTAACTGTGTTAATTTTCGTTAATTAAACACATAAATGTCTTGATTTTTGTTTCAATTTTAGTGTGAATGTAAAATTGATGTTTAAAGTTGAGATCTTGCGTTTTGAAATTTTTAGGGTTTGCGGAGTTTTGGGATGCTTATAGCTGTTAGTTGATAGAATTAATAAATTGAGATTAATTGCACTCAGTTAAGTGATTAACTGTCTTGTTTTCTGTTTATTAAAGGCAGAAATGTCTTGATTTTTGTTTCATTTTTAGTATGAATGTAAAATTGATGTTTAAAGTTGAAATTAGGCCTGTAAACGAACCGAACGTTCATGAACTTGTTCGGCGGAAAGTTCGTTTATTTAGTAAACGAACGAACATGAACACACCTTGTGTTCGTTCATTTACGTTCGCGAACGTTCGTTTATTTACGTTCATTTATGTTCGTTTAAATTTTAATAAATACATAAATAGTTATATTTATAAAAATAATAGGTTTTCTAACTACTTACATAAATATAACTAATTAGTATATCTATGGACCCTTATTTAGATGTGTTTTCGGATGAAATGTAATATATTAGACTTGTTTCTTCAATCATGTTAATTTATGTTTATTCAGATATGTTCAATTAATTTTTTTATGTTCGTTTGTGTTTGTTTATGTTCGTGAATTGTTCGTTTAGGCTTTAAACGAATGAACATAAACGAACACGAACATGCCCGGTTTCTTACTGAACGAACACGAACAAAAACATGTGTTCGATTATATGTTCGTGTTCGGTTAAAGTTATGTTCGTGTGCGTTCGGTTCGTTTACAGGCCTAGTTGAAACTATGTGTTTTAAAAGTTTTAGGGTTTGCATTGAAAGGGGTTTTTGAATGAATATAGCTGTTAGTTGATATAGTTAATAATTGAGATTAATTACACTCAATTAAGTGATTAACCATCTTGTTTTCGTAAAATCAAACGCCAAAATGTTCTAATTTTTGTTTCAATTTCAGTTTGAATGTAAAATTGGTTTTCTAGAATTAGTGAATTGAGATTAATTACACTCAATTAAGAGGATTAACTATGTTGATTTTCGTTAATTAAACGCAGAAATTGAGAGACGGAGCTAATAAACAATCAACAACTGCAATGGGACAGCATGATGATGTACAATATGTTGGGATTAACGAACCCCCTTCACCTACAGGCGCAACTGCTCACAACAATGTTAAAGGTCTCTCCATAATACCCCTTATATTTCTTATATTTTACGAGGTTTCCGGAGGACCTTTTGGTGTCGAGGATAGTGTTCAAGCTGCTGGACCTCTGTTAGCACTTATAGGGTTTTTGGTATTCCCATTTATATGGAGTGTACCCGAAGCACTAATAACAGCTGAAATGGGTACAATGTTTCCTGAAGATGGTGGTTATGTTGTTTGGGTATCATCCGCTTTAGGACCCTTTTGGGGGTTTCAACAGGGTTGGATGAAATGGCTTAGTGGTGTGATAGATAATGCATTATACCCTGTTTTGTTTCTCGATTACTTGAAGTCGGGGATACCCGCTTTAGCTGATGGGTATCCGCGGGTTTTAGCTGTGTTAGCGTTAACCGTTGCCCTCACTTACATGAACTTTAGAGGTTTAACCATTGTAGGGTGGGTTGCTGTTCTGTTAGGTATATTTTCTTTGATTCCTTTTGTAATTATGGGCTTTATTTCCATTCCGAAAATCGAACCCGCAAGATGGTTAGTGGTGGATTTACATGTGGTGGATTGGAATTTGTACTTGAACACACTCTTCTGGAATCTTAATTATTGGGACTCGATAAGTACATTAGCCGGAGAAGTCGATAACCCTAAGAAGACCCTTCCGAAAGCCTTGTTGTATGCGGTAATCCTAGTTGTTTCAGGCTACTTTTTCCCTCTTTTAATGGGCACCGGTGCGGTCCCGCTACACCGTGACGAATGGACGGACGGGTATTTCTCAGATGTGGCTAAGATCATCGGCGGTGTATGGTTGAGATGGTGGGTTCAGGCGGGTGCCGCCATGTCAAACATGGGAATGTTTGTGACCGAAATGAGTAGTGACTCGTTCCAGCTTCTTGGTATGGCGGAACGGGGTATGATTCCGGAGTTTTTCGCTAAACGGTCTCGTCATGGGACACCCACGCTCGGGATATTATTCTCGGCTTCCGGTGTGCTTTTACTCTCATGGTTAAGTTTTCAAGAGATTGTGGCTGCTGAAAACTTTTTATATTGTTTCGGTATGATCTTGGAGTTTATAGCCTTTGTAAGGTTAAGAATGAAATACCCGGCTGCTTCTAGACCTTATAAGATACCCGTGGGCACTGTTGGATCGATTCTTCTGTGTGTCCCACCGACGATTTTGATCTGTGTCGTGTTGGCTCTTTCTTCACTCAAGGTCATGATCGTTAGTGTTATTGCCATATTTATCGGGTTCGCATTGCAACCGTTTTTAAAGTTTGCCGAGAAGAAAAGATGGCTTAAATTTTCAACTAAAGCCGATCTTCCCGACCTTCTAAACACTCACGAGCACAGTGAATCTTTGGTTTATTAGTAAACATTAAGGTATGGCGGTATGGCTAGACCATGTGTATGGGCGGGACTATATTGGGTACGGTTGTTGTAAGGTATGGGCGTATGGCCAGACCGCTTCTGTCGATTTGGGTATGTTTTAAGTGGATGGTTAGATCTGGGTTCGGTGTGATGGTAGGTTGTTGACGGTTTGTGGTTGATTTTCGGTAGTTCGAAAGTTCTTACGGTTGCCTTCTGTTATGAAAAAAGCTTTGTTAGTATATTGTTTTCAACACGTTGATTTACTCAGTTGGAAACTGTTCAGTAATTATCACACAAAACTTGGTTGATTAATCTAAATTATGTTCTGAGATATGTATATTGGATGTGATTTCCACACTTCCAGTTCTTCGTTGTATGTTCTTTAAGAAAACATATTTTTTTTTCTCCTTTTCATTTGTGCAAGACAATATACTAGTAAATTTCGCTCGCACTTTGCGGCGGGTTTTTCATAATTTCCCGTGAACAGAAGTTGAGAATAAAGATGCAAATAAGTGGTTGCAAAATTGATGGTAAAAAAAATACATAAGAAGATTCATATGGGATTCAGCAAACCAAATATATCCATTTACCTATAGCTTTATATTAATTTCTGTCATGCATTGCAATATAGTTTAAAGTTTCACAAAAAAAAATTCACAAATTAAACGAAAAAAAAAACTTTGGCAACTTACAACCTCGGCTCTAAGTGACTTTGCAATTCTGATATCTTCAGAAGAAAGAAGATTTTAAATTAGAGTTTTCTCTTAAAAGTTAATAAATTTAAACTTTTATGGTAAAATTATAAAATGTAATAATGAGAATATTTAAAAAATAATTGCAGCTAACAATTTCATCTTTTATATATATAATAATGATGATAATACTTAGAGAATATTAAAAAACTAATGTAGCTACTAACTTCATCTTTTATATAATAATAATAATAATAATAATAATAATAATAATAATAATAATAATAATAATAATAATAATAATAATTGTGGGACTGCTACTATAAGTTGGAAGTTAAGATGCCGTAAAATAATGAAAACTTCGTTAACTCTGGATGATTTTGGCAATCTACTCTTTTACTTTTCAGTCTTTTAGTTTGTTTTATTGTTCTTTTTTACCTTTAAATAAAAAATAATATTTATAGTTATTATTATATATATTATAAACTTACTTGAAACAAAAACCGACATCCATGGGCATTTCCTTTTTTCACACAATACTTTGAGTAAAATACATTTTGACCCTTTGCTTTTAGTTTTGTTATATTGCGTTTTGAGTCCATTTCGACATTTCCTCTTTTCACCCGTACTTTGAATAAAATACATTTTTACCCCTTGCTTTTAGTTTTGTTAAATTGCGTTTTGAGTCTCTTGCCTTTCCAAGTTAAACTTCAATTTTTCACCAATACTTTGAGTAAAATATATTTTTGCCCTTTGCTTTTAATTTTGTTAAATTGTGTTTTGAGTCCATTTCCTTTCCAAGTTAAACTTCAATTACATTACAATATTAGACCATTGAGGTTTAATTTCAAAAGTTTATAATGTTTCAACTTTATCGTTGTACCGTATATCTATACATTTTTAGTTTATTGTTTTCTTTAATTATTTTCGTTCGCTAATTTCTTTTTTAAAAAACTAAACGTTTGGATTCAACCATACATTGAGTTGAACTGAATACGCCAAGATATGCGCCTTCATATGGTTTGCGCATGACATAGCGCTTGGACTAATCTGTTTGCAACGTGCCTACGACGTATAGCCCGCGGGTTGTATTATGAATATTAAAATTTATGTGTCGGTATAAATTCGAGTTGGTATACGTTTCGACGTAAACTTTTTTGAGGAACAAGTCAAGTCAAATATATTTTGTTTTTTGATTGTTTTATGTACGTTTCCAATTCTACGTTTCGACCCTACCACAACACGCTAAGGGTATAATTTTTTCCGTTGATATGAATATCACTTTTGATTACACGTGTTAGTTTTTCCTTGATACACATTTTATGCTTTTTTGTACGTTTCCTATGTATGAGTCGGGTCACATATAAATACGATATACTTTACATTTTTATCCAGCTATAATGCTATTGAGTTAAGCTGGATACGTCAAAATGTGCGTTTTCATATGTTTAACGCATTACATAACGCTTCGACTAATCTATTCGATGTTTGCAATGCACTTGAGCCGCAACGCGCGCGAGTTTCCCGCTGACTTTGCCTCCCTGCCCCCGTACTTTCACGATGTTGCAATTTTAGCCCCTTGACTTGGTATCTTCAAAGTTTCATAAGATGACAAATTTAGTCACTAAATCTTCTACTTTGAATTTCCAAAACCACAACCTCATCTTTCAAACTTTGCCAGCACCAACCCTCTACTTTGGTTTTCCACCATTGTAACGCCCAGCGTCCCTAAACCTTAGGCATTTGTCAGATTTAGTCCCTGAACTTTAGCTAATTGACAAGTCTAGCCCTTGAACTATATGATGTGTGATACTTTGATATCTTGGTAAATCTATATGCTTGGAATGTCTAAATCTATGTTTGGAATGCCTAAATCTATATGCTTGGAATGTCTAAATCTATATTTGGAATGCCTAAATCTATATGCTTGGAATGTCTAAATCTATGTTTGGTGCCTGACTCTTGAGACTCGTGAAACTTGATTCTTGGTGAAACGAGAGGCTGGAGTCTTGTTACTGGCGGAATCTATCAATCTTGGAAAACTTTTGGTGTTTATGATGGAATCTAGTTGTTCTATTACCAAATGATACGCAACGCTTGATCTTACACGCGAAAATGGGAACACGGAAAGGAAGGATTGGCCGAAGTGGCAATCCGATCGGATGACCACCCGATCGGATGACCACCCGATCGAGTGGCCACTCGATCGAGTTGCCACCCGATCCATGCGCACAGCCTCCCCTCACACTCCTTCACACTATAAATAGGAGTTGTCACATCTGTAACGCCCAGCGTCCCTAAACTTTAAACACTTGGCAAGATCAGTCCCTGAACTCCCATTAATTTTCAGTTCTAGTCCTTGTGGTTATGTGATGTTGATACTTTGGAAATTTTGGTGTGAATTTTGTTGATACTATGATGCTTGACTCTTTATTCTAGATACTTGACCCCTTGATGCTTAATCTAGACACTTGATTCTTGATACTATGGAAACTAGATTCTTATTGTTGATTCTTGATACTTGATACTTGGACTTTTGATTCTAGATGCTTGAGAAACTATGACTCTTGACCCTTAAAACTTATTTGGTGTCTGACTCCTTAGACTCGTGAAACTCGATTCTTGGTTGAACGAGAGACTGGAGCCTTGTCACTGGCGGAATCTACGAAACTTGGAAACTTTTGGGTTGTGATGCAATCTAGATATTTTACCTAAATCGTACATAACGCAACGCCTAACCTAACGCGCAAAACGAATCAAATCATGAACGCGGAAAGATGGATTGGCCAGAGTGGCCGTCCGATCTGATGACCACCCGATCGGATGACCACCCGAACGGGTGACCACCCTATCCACCTTATGCCGCCTCTACCTCACTTTCTTACTATAAATAGACCTGTCACATCACCATTTTGAGTGATGTGACAGCTCTGCTCGGCTCGGACGCACGAACACCTTTATCCCCCATTTTCTTGCTGATTCCGGTACGTTTTAGGCTAAATTCTGGTACTTTATCGATCTACACATCATTCTCTACGTGATTCTCACTTGAAATCACACTTTTCACCATGAAATCTCTCAGATCTGAGTTCTTGAGGGTGATGTCATCATGGTGATTTGTACAAACTGCCATGTGATGTCATTCTAAGCAAGATTAGCTCGGATCTAAGGTATTTCATGCGTTTTTACATCAAATCCAAGCTAAATCCATACTTTTCATACAAAATATTGATTAATTATTCATATTTCTTCAACTTCTGCTTCGTTTTGGTAGAAACCGGATACAAACAGGCTATAGGCTTGATGCATAGACTAAAGTCGGTTTAGATCTGGGTATTACCGGAGAAGACGAGCGTGAGACGGATTCTGACATAAGTTCGTTAATAGCAGACGACTGGTTGGATAGAGGTGATTCCCACCCGATCAGGACGGCCTGGTGCTAACGAGTTTACTATTGTCACTATACGTGTCGTGCCGTTACCGTTAGAACTAGAAACTTAGAATTTTTGCAAAACTTTTGGTAAACAATAAAACTTGGAAGACTGATCGAGTGGCAACCCGATCGGACAGCAGTCCGACCGAACAGCCATCCGGTTGGAATGACCGTTTACACGCACTCGGACCAAGTGGCAATCCGATCGGATTACCATCCGATTGGACAGCCACCTTAGTCCTATTTATCTTATTTATAATCTATCATCCGAGTGGCAGTCCGAGCGGATAGCCATCCGACAGGACAACCTCCTCTGTCCCTATGCATCAAGTGGTGACCCGATCGGATGGCCATCCGATCAGGCAGCCACCTATTCCTTACACCACACATGCCATCCGGCCGACCGGCCATCAGATCGGATGTCCATCCGATCGGACAACCCTTTGACCCGGTAACTGTTTCAACACGTTATTCAGACTTCGATACTCTGCTCGACGCTTATCCTATTGTAATATACTCAGGCTAATCCTTAAAGAGCTCACTTTGATCCAATAACAGTTGCGACTGTTAAGCAATCATTGTGAGTATACTCGATCTCTTTTTTTTACTTTAAACTTTTGGGGTGTAACATGTATTATATGGAGCTTAAACTGGAATCCTTGAAACTTATACTCTATCCTATGTGAACATGAAACTTGTGATTCTTGATTCTTTGTGCTATGTGACGTTTAATCCAGAGTGTCTAGTTCCGCCTTAACAATAGTAGCGCTATAGGGGGTGCACCTCTCCCATTATTATTCGGGGGTATTGTTAGGAGGATTCTAGTTTACCTTGAGTCTTGGGTAAACACTAAAGCATCGGGATACCTGGGCTATCACTGCGTGGACTGCTACACTAGCACGGGTGAAACTATTTTTATTGCTTACACTGTGGATATGAGTTGTTTTAATCAATTATTCTATTATCAAACTTGTATACTCGCCAATACTTTTGTATTGATATTTTAATACATGTTGCAGGTTGATAGGTAGCGATGGAACATGGAAAACAAGCTAGGGGAAATGCCTAGAAACGTTACGCTAGTTAATCTAGTCATTTGAACAGTTTGAACAATTATGATTTGAGTTTTGTAATATGCTACTTGGTGATGTTTGGATTTTAGATAATTATGCATGAAATCTACTTAAATTATATTGTAACAATAGTATTATGGAAATCTCATGAGCAATCTGAACGCCTAGTGCTCGCACCCCGATGTTTCCGCGGTTGGGGTGCTACAACATCAGTCATTCACTGATGTGACAGCCCTGCTCAACTCAGACGCACGAACACCTCATTTCTTCATTTTCTTGACGATTCTGGTACGTGGTACACTAGATCCTTGTACTTTCTTGATCTACACCTCATTCTCTACGCGATTCACCTTTGAAATCACACTTTTCACCGCGGAATCTCTCGGATTTGAGCTCTTGAAGGTGATGTCATCATGGCGGTTTGTACAAACTGTTGAATGATGTCATTTCTGCCAAGATCTAGCCCAGATCTAAGAATTTTCATACGTTTTTACACTAAATCTAAGCTAAATCTAGACTTTTCATATAAAACTTAAGTTTTCCTTCTACTTTTCTTCAAATCTTTCATTTTAAACGGTGGGATCCGGGCATAAACGAACTGTAGACTTGATAAGTTGTCTAGAGTAGCTAGGTTTAGAGACATATTGTTGCCAGAGAAGACGACCATGGAACGGATTTCGACATAACCGTTGTAAGACAGATGACTGATCGGTCAGGGGTGACTCCCATCCGATCAGAACGACTGTTAAATGATGAGTTACCATTGTCTCAATACGTACCGTGTCGTCATCGTTAATCTATAAACTTAGAAATTTTACAAGTTACAAACGACACAAGGATCTCTCGATCGAGTGACAACCCGATCGGATGACCATCCGATCGAACAGCCACTCGATCGGGTAACAGTCGTCTAGCAAATTTAAATACTTTGAAACTTTTTCAGAAAACTTAGAACTTTGGAAATCTCAATCGAGTGGCAACCTGATCGGATAGCCATCCGATCGAGCTGCCATCCGATCAAGGTGACCAACACACTAAACTTAATACTTGGGTCGAGTGGCGACCCGATCGGATAGCCTTCCGATCGGACAGCCATCCGATCCCTCCTCGATTTGTGGAATTTGAATCAAGTGGCAACCCGATCGGATAGCCATCCGATCGGGCAGCCATCCGTCCCTCACACACTTGGCACTCGATCGACTGGCAATCCGATCGGACAACCATCCGATCCAGTGACTAATCCGACACTTGAGCAATCTCGTTGTTTCATCCGACACTTACCTGTTGTAATCTAATCAGGCTAAACCTAAAGAGCTCCCTTTGATCGAATAACAGTCTTAACTGTTAAGCAATCACTGTGAGTATACTCGATCCCTTTTTGCTTTAAACTTTGGGATGTAACATGTATTCTATAAACTACGAAACTTGATACTTTTGCAAGCTAAACTCTATCCTACGTGTATGTGAAAACTTGTGCATTCTAGTATTCTATTTGTGTTATGTGAAGTTTAATCCAGGGTGTGTAGTTCCGCCTTAACAATAGTAGCGCTATAGGGGGTGCACCTCTCCCATTATTCTCATGGGGTATTGTTAGGAGGATTCTAGTTTACCTTGAGTTTTGGGTAAACACTAAAGCATCGGGATACTTGGGCTATCACTGCGTGGACTGCGACACTAGCACGACTGAAACTATTTTTATACTTACATCGTGTATATGAGTTGTTTTAATCTATTATGCTATTATTCAAACTTGTATACTCGCCAATATTTTGTATTGATATTTTAATACATGTTGCAGGCTGATAGGTTGCTATGGAACACATGGAAATCAAGCTAGGAGATGCCTAGAAACGTCATTTAGACTTTTGAATAATTTTATTATGTGATGTAATTTTCGATGATGCTTGTTTGACATTTGATAATATATATCATGAAATCTACTTAATTACTATTGGAATATCTAGTGTTATGGAATCTCATGAGCAATCTGAACGCTTAGTGCTCGCACCCCGATGTTCCGCCATCGGTTGGGGTGTGACAACCATCACCCCCTTAGCTCTTACACAGTTACGCCACCAACCCTCTTCTTTTACATTTCCACCAACACCCCCTCATCTTTTACACATTTCCGCCACCACCCCTATACTTTTACACTTTGTCTTTTTTAGACTTTGCTTTTTTACCCCTTGCATTATTACTCCATTTTTACACCCGCCAAACTTTAAAAAAATTGCAATTGTAACCCCTAGACTACAACTCCTACTTTTGAAAATGCCAATGCATTGTGTTTTCGAAATGTCTTTGGCATTGTGTTGTACACTTTGTGTCTACCTTTGTGATTTACACTTTTTTTGTAATTGTCTTTTACGCACTATGTTTTACGAATCGTATTTTGTCTTGCTATATGTTTCCACCCGTCGCGCGCCGCCGCAACGCGCGACGGGCAAAATCCTAGTATATATATACATACTTATTACTTTTTATTTTTTTACCTCTTTATATAAATGTGTCACATGCACACAATCATTATTTTTTTACCTTTAAATAAAACGCAATAATTTTAATCTTAAGATATTCTACAAAGCCTTAAATAAATAAAAATAGTAAGACCACGTGTAGTGGTAATGCCCTACCCTTGGGCGTTTTACGCCATGTGACAACCCAGTTAATAATGGGGCATTATGGGGCGTTTTCTAAAATGGGTGTAGTGGGGCTGTGGGGCATTATGTTAAAATGTGTTTAATAGAATTAAATAAAAAAACTATCAAAAAAATGTTATTGGATAAAAAAAACCATCAAAAAAGGGTGATTGGTCAACACACAAGGAGCCTGGGCGTGAAAAAACAACGGCAAACCAAATTTTGTTGAAAAAAAGTAAAAAACACCCAAGGGGGTGGGAGTTGGGCATTGTGGGGTGTTTTTAGGGGGAAAGCGCCCAAAAATCCCCCCACTACGCATGGTCTAAGTGGGAAAGGTAATTTTGTCAAAGATAATATATATATATAGGGAAAGGTTCATGCGAGAACCACCTTTATTGCGAGAACCGCGAGAACCAATGTGAACACAACCTAAAATAGCTAAAAAAACCTAACCCCCCCAAGCTAAATGCTAAAAACTAAAACCCCCAAAAAACCTAACCACCCCCCCCCCCCCCCAAAAACCTAAACCCCCCTCCCCCACCCCCACCCCCCAAAAACCTAAACCCCCCCACCCCACCCCCCAAGCTAAAATGCTAAAAACTAAACCCCCAAAAAACCTAAAAAAATCTAAAAAAAATCTAATTTTAAAAAAAAAAAAAATTTTATGTTAAAATCGCTACTTTTAGTAGCCAAAAAAAAAAAAAAAATTTTTTTAATTTTTTTTTTGGTTTCGAAAAGTAGCGATTTTTTATAAAAAATATTAAAAAAAAAATAAAAAAATTGTGTGATTTTTAGCTATTTTTAGGCATTTTTGGTTGTGTTCACATTGGTTCTCGCGGTTCTCGCAATAAGAGGTGGTTCCTAACGGATCTTTGTCCTATATATATATATATATATATAATATACATGCAGGTCACATGCTATTCCCCATCCCCCCCTACCATTTTTTTAAATGTGTAACTTTTGTATACGTCATTTGTTTTTTTAAAAAAATTATACCATAAAGCGAGCGTCTTTTTATCTTTAATATGAGTACCATATTATTATACTTTTGATTTTTTTGAATACCCAGTTGCGTGAAACACAATGGACATAACGTAAAACATAATTAGTATTAAAATAAAAACACGATGGAAAATAGACTAAAAACACAACTGACATCACATAAACACAATGAACAACGAACTAAAAAATGGATAACAGACTAAATCACAATTACCAGAACGTATAATACAATGTATAAAAAAATCCACCCAGTTGAAAAACGCAATAATCAAAATTAATAATACAATGTATAAGAAATTCAAATATAACATCATCTTCATTGTGTCGTACATTTGTTATAGAATCTGATAATAAATACATAATGGACACAACCCAAAATAACATTGGGTTATAAGCTATGCTAATAACACAATGTGTAGAAACCCTAGTAAAAAACATAATAACCAAAACTCATTTGAAAAACACAATGACCGAAAAATTGAACACAATGTATAGAATACCCATCTTCATTTTGCCATACATTATGTTATAGGTTATGATAATAAAAACACAAATGAACCAAAAATAACATTGTCTTATAGGTTCCGATAATAACACAATGTATAGATGCCCTAGTTACTAAAATGTTGTTGAAAAATACAATGACCAGAACTTTTAATACAATGCAAAGAAAACTAATCTTTATCGTGTCATAAGTTCTGATAATAAAAACACAAGGAAAAGAACCCAAATTAACATTGTGTTACAAGTTCTGACAATAACACAATATATATAAACCATAGTAAAAAATGTAATGAACAAAACGTAGTTGAAAAACACAAAGCCCAGAGCTTTTAACACAATGCATGGAAACTAGTAAAAATGTATTTATTTTATTTTTTTAATAGCAATATCGAACTCATATTAAAGATAAAGAAACACTCGTTATATGGTGATTAATTTTTTTTGTAAAAAATATTATCGTATGAAAAGTTATAAACGTTTTAAAATGATAAAGAATTGAAATGCGCCTTGAATGTGAAGAAATTCTGCTAGTTAAATATAAGCTTTGAGTAAATTGCCAATATCATCCCTGAGGTTTTGACGTGTTTGCCATTTTCATCCAAAATAACATTTTTGTACAATATGGTCCTTCCCTTTTGAGATTTTTTGTCATTTTCATCCAAACATCTAATTTGCTTTATTTTTTCTATCAAACATTTGGATGAAAATGATAAAAAATTCCCAAATCTCAGGGATGATCTTGGCAAAAAAGTCAGACGTTTGGATAAAAATGACAAAAAATCTCAAAAGTGAAGGACTATATGGTACAAAAAAATTGTTTTGAATGAAAATATCAAACATACCCAAATCTCAGGGACGATTTTGGCAATTTACTCATAAGTTTTTCATAACAAAAGCCCATTATTATTAAACAGGCCGAGTCCAATAGAATTCGGGTTTAAAGAAACCCGACCCAGCAACATGCCTGTTAAGTGTTAACCCGAGATTCCTTTCTTGAGAAAGCGAGATCAGAATACATACATCAAAAGGGTTTTTACACGAAACCCTTCGAAACTCCAATTCAATCTCCCTCAACAACAAAAGCTCGATTCATTCAAAGCTTTCTCCAACATTCTTCCAAATGGACGTGATAAAATCGCAACAGTTATCAGCACGGCCGATCGAGAAGGTTGTCGTACACCCGTTAGTTCTCCTGAGCATCGTCGACAACTACTACAGAGTCGCTAAAGACACTCGCAAACGTGTTGTTGGTGTTCTTCTCGGTAGCTCGTACAAAGGCACTGTTGATGTTACAAACAGCTACGCAGGTGTTGTTACAGTTCGATTTTGTTGTTCGGTGTTATTTGTTTGAAGGATTATCTGGATCTGGATAGTTTTCTGGCTGTTTTTGGTTTAGATTTGAGTGTTTTTGTGTTGGATTTGACTTATTTAGGGTTTGTGTATAAGCAGTTACTGGTTAATTGGTTATAGATGGTTATGGAAAGTTAGACAAGGTTTTTAGGGTTATGTGTGATGTAGAAAGGGGATCTGGTGAAGTGATTGGAATAAAGTGATGTGAATTTTAGGAATTGAATGTTATCAGTTGGATATAATGTTAATAGGTCTAAGTTTTAAGTAATTTGAATGATTAAGGAAGAGTTTGTGTAATTCAGTATGTTCATTAGTATTAGGAATTTACTTCAAATTTCAACCTAATTTGATTTATAAAAGGTTTGATTTATTTGATTTATTATTTAAATTTGTGTGTGATATAATAGTTGTCAATGAAGTTGGTCAAAAAGTAGGAGGTTATCTATACACATAATTATCTCCATTTTGAAGCCTGAAGGGAAAGAATACTATTGAAGTTGCATTTTTTTCATGGTGATAGCCAATAATTGATTGTACATCTGTTAGTACTTAGTACTAGATAATATCATGATAGGAATTGCCAATAAAATGTTGCATTTTTCATTTTGTGAGCGTTAAGTTGCATCTGTGTATGCTTATAGTGTTATTCATATCCAATCTTTGTTTAGCTGTTGTATGTATTAGTATGGGTAGAAATGTAGAATAGTAGATACATTACATGGTTATCTGTTGTAGTAACTTTAGCAAGGTTTTAGGGACAGATTTGGTCTTAGAGGACCGGTGTCAAGTGGCACCGGTAGATTATTGCTTTAATCCTCAAGGAGTCTTTGAACTACAAGAATATCATTGCTATAATCCCATGGTGTATTCATGACAAACTCAAGCACACCAACACGTTTATTAGTGTCATTCACAGGAACAACAAAGGAGCCCCAATTCTTAGTAAAAATAGCATTTTCACTTGGAGGACGCTGATCTTCGGGGTGTGCATGCACATTTTGAGTCTTTTGAGGAGTGCAATATAGGTAAGCCCTGCTTGCAAGACTGAATGCTGCCTCTTCAATAGCATCTCTATACACATAGAGTTTGTGGTCTAAACTGGCGCTAATAGTATTCCTGAAGTTCTTTGTCGTTCCCAAAAAGACAAAAGAAAAGGCATACAACAGCATGTATGCTTTTTCGTTATCTTGGGAACAGCAAAGAACTTCATGCATACTATTTAGCCTGTTTTGACCACAAACTCTCTGTGTATAGAGATGCTAAGGAAGAAGCAACATTCGGTCTTGCAGGAAGGCTTTACCTATATTGCACTCCTCAACAGACTCAAAATGTGCACGTACACCCTGAAAATTCGCGCCCTCCTTGTGAAAATGCTATTTTAACTAGAATTTCGGGATTCTTTGCTGTTCCTGTGATCGACACTAGTTTTACGCACTCAATATGATATGTATTTTGTTATTATACATGTGTGAACACTCATCTCTAAGAGTAAATCAAGTGTGGTTCTATTGACATATCTGAATGTTAACACTAAAAGCTGCATATTGGCAAAGAAGAGCCACTGTTTACAGTCATATCACTACATAACTTTTTACATTTACTCGTTTAGTGATTAAACAATGGTATTGCTTTCCATTCTTGAATTAAATGCTGTATTGCTTTAGGTACTCTTTAAAATATGGCCAATAGAATTTACATCAGAAGAGTTGTACATCAACACCATTTAATTCTGCTAATACAATTACCCTGCCTATTGGTCTTTGGCCCAATATTTTTGAAAATGAAGCGATTGCATAAAGCGTTAAGAGGCATGTACTTTTACAACATTATGAATTATCTATTTTTATTTTTCAATTCTTTTGCATTATATTTTATGTAGTAACATTTGAGTTAGCATTATATTTGAACATTTATGAGATCATAGTTGGTGGTTTTAGAATTTGGGGTTGTATGACAGTCCATAATAAACTATTATTCTGTCTTTTTTCCATTTATTCAAGAATAGTTGTGATGGTGATTTTAAAGTTAATATTCTCATTGTTTAGATCCGTATGATCGTATATATAGGTTTGCATTTCGTTATTTATGATTGTATACGGATATTATGGAATCCTAATGTGATTTTAAAGCATCTAAAAATCATGAATGTGTATACACATGTATGTAGAAGATATTATTCTCTACTTTAATGTTCAACGCTAAGGTTTTATATTTTGCAGTGCCTTTTGAGGAAGATGACAAGGATCCCAGCATTTGGTTTCTTGATCACAACTATCATGAAGCTATGTTCTCTATGTTTAAGAGAATCAACGGTAATCCTCAGTTTCAATTAAGGAGTTTGTAGTGAATGCTTCTTCATTTTAAGTAGTCGTAACAATTTGAAGTATGTTGCAGCTAAGGAGCATGTGGTAGGATGGTATAGCACTGGTCCAAAGCTAAGGGAAAATGATCTTGACGTTCATGGCTTATTTAACGAGTGAGCATCAGTATATTATACTGAAGTTATTGTGTCAAATATAGCACAGGTCAATAAGATGTTTGACTGACGAATATTGTTACTGCAGCTACGTTCCGAATCCCGTATTGGTGATAATAGATGTCCAACCTAAGGAACTGGGAATACCCACCAAAGCTTACTATGCTATCGAAGAGGTTAAGGAGGTACATCAATTTCATGCCCAAACACTATAGTTTTTCATTTTATTTTGTATATAGCAAATCCATTTTGATTAAGAATTAACCCATCACTTCATACCATAAAAAAAGCAACCATTAATTGACAGATCGATTTGCATAGTTACATAATTTATTTTCTGATGTAGAAGTAACCATTTACTGGCTTTCTTTCGCAGAATGCTACCCAGAAAAGCCAGAAGGTTTTTGTTCATGTGCCCTCTGAAATTGCTGCTCATGAAGTTGAAGAAATTGGTAAAACTCTACATTTTCTTATTTATTTTAGATTAATATGCCATTTTCGTCCTTGAGGTTTAGCCAGTTTTGCGACTTTCGTCCAAAGGTTTGTTTTTCCGCATCTGGATTCAAAAGGTTCAAAATCTTGCAAGTTTCACCTGGCTCATTAACTCAATCATTTTCTCCGTTAAGTCAGGGTATTTCCGCCTTTTTTGTTAACTTAAAGGGCGATTCGGTCTTTTTCACTTTATATACAAGCATTTAGTGCAATGTACAAATATTCACTTAAAGGGCATTTCGGCCTTTTTCACTTTATGTACAAAAATACTCCTAACCTTATGAAAAAAAAATGGATGGAGTTAACGAGCCAAATGAAAATGGTAAGATTTCAAACCTTTTGGATCCAGATGCGGAAAACAAACCTTCGGACGAAAGTCGCAAAATTGGCCAAACCTTAGGGACAAAAATGGCATTTTACTTTCTATTTTATTATCGTCTGCTTCACCAGTTAAATAAACAAGTGAGATGCGTTTTGGGAGTCACATTTTCGGTAACTTGATTTTTGTACTTTTTCTACAGGAGTGGAACACTTGTTGAGGGATGTAAAGGATACAACCATCAGCACTCTTGCAACAGAGGTTTTTTTTTCTTTTCTTTTATTATTATTATTTTAATGTTTCGCTAATTATATTTTATGCATCTCGTGCAGGTCACTGGAAAGCTGGCTGCCTTGAAAGGGTTAGATGCAAGACTAAAGGAGATTCGTGGATATCTCGATCTTGTCATAGATGGAAAACTTCCATTAAATCATGAAATATTGTACCACTTACAGGTATGCTTTTACAGTTTTATATCTTCATTTCATAGAATTTTATGTCCCATTTCATTAAAGTTCGGCTCTTAAATTGCAGGACGTGTTCAATCTTCTGCCAAATCTCAACGTGGCCGATTTAATAAAGGCATTCGCTGTGAAAACAAATGACCAGATGCTTGTCATCTACCTTTCTTCTCTCATCAGAAGTGTGATTGCTCTTCACAATTTGATCAATAACAAGGTAAAATGCAATTGAAACCTAAAAAAGAATAATAAAGTAGAAATAAGAATCAAATATATGCATGTTTCTGCTATGAGATTATATATATCTTGGTTGTTTTTTTTCTCAGATGCTCAACAAAGAACACGAAAAAGCCGAGGATGCAAAACCTGCTACCGTACCACCAGTTGCTGGGGGTTAAACTAATTGCGAGGTTTTGTATTATTGCTGGATGTTGTGTTTGTGGTACTTTTTTTGTTATCCTGTTTTTATCGACATTTTGTTGAGTTCAGATTAATTTAATTTGAACATGTAGTTTGATTATCTTTGTTGCCAAATTCCTGCTGCATCGCGGGAATTCCACTAGTGTTGCATTTTATGATAGGGTTGTCATGGCATTAAATAGGGCTAAATACATATCATTTACGTAAGTATGATGGAAATATTGGTGAACACCTTGTGATTTTCAAGTGTCATGAACATAATAATACCAAAGTGATGTAGCTTTTAAATCATTAAAAGGGTAAGAACACTCAAACCTCTTTAATCTAAGGGGCTGTTTGGCAACATCTGAATGGTTAAGTGCTGAACCAGTAAGAGGTCTGAACCATTAAGTGCTGAACCAGTAAGAGGTCTGAACCATTAAGAGCCTGTATAATGCCAACCGTTCAGAGGCAAATGTCTGACCAACTCAGATTAGAGGTCTTAGCCATTCAGACTTTGTATAAATCTTAAATATTTAGAGGCAAATGTCTGAATCATTCAGACATCTGCTCGTGAAACAAACAGTCTGAACAATTAAGTGCTGAACCAGTAAGAGGTCTGAACCATTAAGAGCCTCATTAAGAGGTAAACAAACAGCCAACGTCATTTGGCCGGCTGCCATGTCAGTAGAAAGGGCAAGCCCAAAAATGCATGGTATGGAAGGGGTTTGAAAGAGGGTGTTTAAAAATAAAACTAGCCCATCAAACCAACCCCAAAATCCACAACCAACCACCAACCTCCAAGTCACCACAAGCAAAAGCCCCACACTAGTGAAGGAACCCACGTTGGTGCCTGCACGCCACCTCCACGCCATGCCTAAGGGTGGTGTGCCGGCGTTCTTGAAGCCCCATGCCACCCTAACGCCATCGACACCGTATGGTCTAACAATAAACTTGACACAAACACACATATAAAAATCAACAGGTTTGCATGTCGACCTATTTAATTAAACTGGTTGGCTTGTCGACATGTTTAATTAAATAGGTCAGTCGAACATGAACGGCTTAATTAAAACATGTCAAACAAAATACGTTCCTATCATTAGAGCATCCCCCAACAAGGAGTCCACAACTTGGTTTGGCAGAGTGAGCGAGCATGGAAACGGACTTCCTTGTTGCAGGAGGTGGTCTGGTGGGGTAAGTGTTGGTCCGCTTGAGTGGATGAGCTTCGTTTGGAATTGTGGGGGCCACCCACTAACAAACTTTTTTAGTGTAAAAAAGGGGTGTGATGTTGAAGTTTGGAATGATTTATTGTTGGGGAAAAAAGTGGGGTTTGGAAGGAGGTGGTCTGGTGGGTGTTGGTCCGCTTGAGCGGATGAGCTTGGTTTTCAATTGTGGGGGTCACCCACTAACGAACTTTTTTTTAGTGTAAAAAGTGAGGTGTGATGGTGAGGTTTGGAATGATTTATTGTTGTGAGAAAAAGTAGAATTTGAAATGAAGTGACATGATGATTAGAGAGTCAAGATTTTGAACTTGATTTATTGTTGTGCATGCTCTTAAGTCTTAAATGAGTTAGGTATTACAACTCAAAAGCTCACAATTTTAGTTTCGTGTCATGAAGTGATACCTCCTAATATACCATTGAAACCGTCACTCTAACTCACATATAAAGATAATCATTTTTTTACCCGCTAATCACACTATCTAGTTTCAAAGCATCTTTGAAATTAATTAATAGTTGATTACTTAAGTCGTACTCAGCTCGTTGTGATATATGGATGAAATGATTATGATTCTTATTTTCCGATTACATAGGAGTTAAATATCCGGATTTAAATAATATGTTTCATGTCAATTGCCACAAAACCAATTGATTAATATTTCAACATTATCTAGTTCTTTCTACATCATTTTGTGTCTGAATAATTGTAATTTGACAAGCACTAGTTTAACCTGATTAGTTTTGGGATTTTTCTAGACGTAGTAGAGAGCACTACACCCATGGAGGAGAGGATTTTTATAAGAGACGATTTTCATGTTCACACAGGTAAGGATATCGATGGCTTTAAGTTAGCACACAGAGATTTTGTGGTGGCACATGACTTGGGTATTATGAACTCGTACTTTAGGAAAAGCGATTCACATTTGATCAACGTTTAGTAGCGGGGGATGTAACACGCAAATTGACTATCTCTAGATGAGGCGAGGAGATCAACGATGGTGAAAAGGGATTGCAAGGTTACTCCAGGGGAGACAATAGTAGCGCAACACCATTTGCCAGTGGCAAATATAGTTCTCAAAGTAAAAATGACTAAGGGGGATAGGAAAACTCGACCTAGGATTCGATGGGGAAATTTGAAGAGGGACAAGATTACAATATTTAAAGATAAGGTCATCTCGACCACCTCTGCTCAACCTGGTGAGGACGCAAACCGGACGTGGGACACTAAGGCAACTACAATCACCCATGTGGCGAGGGAGACTTTAGGGGCCACAACAGGGAAGACATGTGGGCATAAGGAGTCCTGGTGGTGGAGTACAAATGTCATGAGAAGCAAGAAGGTTTTAAGGATTTGTTGAGGTGTACGGATGAGGAAGAGCGACAAAGGTTGAGGAGATATACAAAAAGGTCAAGAGGGACGCGAAGAAGGCAATGACAGAGGCAAATAACATATCCTATAAGCATGAACGGCTAGGAACCAATGAGGGGAAACATGACATGTTCAAGGTTGCCAAAGCTAGGGAACGTAGGATACATGATCTAGGAGAAGTGAAGTTCATAAAGGGAGGTTATGGGCGTGTTTTAGTCAAGGATCAAGACATTAAGTTAAGATGTCAAACCTACTTTCACGATCTTTTCAATGACGGGAGGTCTTACCGACAAGAAAGTGACAACAACACTATTGAAAGCATACAGAGGAATAACTGTTACTGTTAGAGTATCGCACACGGTGAGGCGAGGACAACACTTAGGACTTAGATATTAAGGTTAAGGAGTTGTAAGGGTGGGTATAGAGGTGTCTTAGCTCTGTTATAGGGACTTAGATATTATTATAATTTAGAGTAAACTAGGTTAGAACCCCGTGTATTACACGAGTCAAATAAATGTAATTTTATATACCAAATAATAAAAAAAAATATATCTTTAAAAATCTTTGTTGGTACACTTTATGTGGACGCGACTCGATTCGGTTCAACTTGGTTCGGTTCGACTTGGTTAGGTTCCGCTCAAGCCCGACGTCACGACATTCCTCCGTCGTGCGCCCCAGAGTTCGACACACGAAGCACGAAAAGCCGTGAGCATTTCCCGCTGACACATCATCATGACATCATCATGATGATGTCACAAGTTTGACTAATCTTACAATCTGAATAGATTTTAGAATTCATATACGTGCATGCATGGGCCACTACAAATGGGCCGAAACCTTAACTTGGGCAAAAACCCATAAGTGTGCATGTATGTCGACGAAACTATTAGAGGTTTCGTCGACTTTGAAGTTTCGCCGGCTCTCACAAGGTTTCGTCGACCCAGGTTTCGTCGATGTGGTGTCCAGCTCCCTATATAAACAGCAAGTTCAGAACATAAGAGAGAGAGAGAGAGAACCGAGAGTTTAGTGTGTTTCATTGTAATATCTTTCTGTAACGAAACTCGGTCGATATCAATATACAATCGTTAATCGGTATATCTTTGTGTTGTGTTTATCTCTCGCTCGGTTTGTATCGTAACGTAACGTTGATTCCGCACTCGTTACGGTATTCGAAACAAGATCTCGTAGTTGTCCGGCGATCCGCAAACGGACCTACAAGTGGTATCAGAGAGTAAGGCTCGATTTCTTGTTGAAAACCGAGTTACCGGTGTGATTTTCGAGTGGGTTTTGAGTGTGTTTTGTGTAAAATTTTCAAAAACCCAGTTCTAGTTCATAAAGTCTGAATCAAAACTCGAAAATCTTTGTTGTTTTGGTGTCGTATTTGATTAGAACTTGTTTAAAAAAAACATTGGAGATAATCTAAAGTACAAGTTGTGTCGAGTTATAAGCAAATTTGTTGTTCGGAAATTTCGTGAGTGACCGGAAACTTCATACGTTTATCAAAGCTTCATAGAGTTCTTGTGTGTTCTTCATGCCATCCACTTTTTGATCCTGTGAAGTTACTGTTTGAGTTGTTAGTGATTTAAAAATTATATATTGTTTGAAAAATTATGTTCAAAGCATGGTGGTTGTTTGAGTTGGTAAGATATGCATGGTTGAGTTGAAAATGGTGTCTTGTGTCAGGCAATAGGATAAGGCAACTTTGAAAAATCTAACCCAACCTCACCAACTCCCTGATATTATCCTAGACAAAAGTCCTAGCAACGAAATCCCATAAAGATACGTCATTATCAGTGGAGTTTCGTCAAACATTTGATTTCTTCATAGAGTTTTGTCGCAAGTGGTTTAGTCAACATATTGAGTTTCGTCCAAACAGTATCTTGAGTTTATCACTTAAGTTTCGTCAACATCAAAGCATAAAGTCCATCAGGAAGTTTCGTCGACTCAACATTTACTCAAGGGGTTTCGCCAAACATTAATTAAATCAAGGTTTCGTCGCATAAAGTTTAAATCATAAAGGTTTGGTCGATCCCATAGTTTCGTCACATTAATTCATTGAGTTTCGTCAAAGAATGGTTTCGTCACAACAAAGTTTCGTCGAAAATAATTCAAGTTTCGTCGATCAAAAGTTAAAGAAGAGTTTCGTCAGAAACTTGTTAAATTTTTAACAGAAGTGTTGCAAAACTAATTTAACTTTCTGTTTTTAAGTGTTTAACCAGGTTTTCACTTTCATATATCAATCATGAGTTGTACTAGCCCTTCGGATTGGAGTATGGAACCGAGACCAGGTGAAGATCAGACATCCGCAGCCGTTTGGTTAAGGAATGTCATGCCTCAACAATCGATTAGTGCAAAACAATGGGCATTGGTGACGAACCAGAATCAAAGTATTCAAAATCTGTTGATAAGTGAAAGCGAAACGGGTAGCAACAATCATCCGCCAAAGTTGAATCACATGAATGAATATCCGACATGGAAAGGTCGTTTCCACACGTACGTTCTAGGGCAAAATACCGAAGTATGGACGTGCTTCATTTCGCCGTATAATCAAGATCTAGAAGAAGCAGGTTCAAGTGCGGCGACATTGGCGAACATGCTAGAAGATGACAAGAAAGCGTATGATCTAGAGAAGAAGGCGTTTGCTATTCTCACGCAAGCACTCCACAAAAACATCTATCATCAATTCTCTTATTGTACGAGCACGAAAGCACTATGGGATGCCTTGGTAGCAAGAGGTGAAGGAAATGCAGCGACAAGAAAGACACATCATGATCTGTTGAAGAAGGAATTCGAATCATTTCATTTCTTGGAGAATGAAACCCTAAATGATATGACTACTCATTTTTATCATTTGATTAGTGAAATGTATTCTTATAATGTTCGTGCAACTCAATAGGAAATGGTTGCAAGGTTTGTTGATGCTCTACCTCCAAAGTAGAGCCCATTCATTGAGCTTCTAAAGCATACGGGCGTTCTAGATGCTGTCAATATCTATGAATTCATTCAGAAGTTGGAACACAAGAATGATGAAGAAATCCGGAAAGCTAAACGAATTCCTGTTCCTCAAAATACCGAAATGTACCTTGCAGGTTTTAACTCTTTAGCTAGTTCCAGTTCTAGTTCAGTTCAGCAACCGAAGCTACAGACGGCGTTTATGTCGAATACAAGCTCTTTTCCGTTTCCACAATCAGGTCCACCTGAGGTTTTCGATCCAAGTGCTTATCATCCGCCAGCGCATATGATTGCTCAAGCTCAAGCTTTCTCAAAACCTCAATTAGATGCAAGTGCGTGGCTACCTAAACCCCAACCTCCACCACAAGTTCCTCCCACTCAACCTCAATTTGATCCAAATGCATATATTCCAACACCATCACAAGCCCAACCACAACCTCAATCCAAACAGCCACAAGCAAACTTATCCAAAGTCAATGTGGAGACTGCAAAGGAAACTATGGAACTTCTTAACACCATGGTCAATGCCTACTGCGGACTAGTCGCAAGTCAAATTGGCAACATTAATTTGACAAACGAAGACTATCAGCAGATAGACAGGGATGAAATGGAGTTAATGGATATCAAGTGGGCGTTTGCGAGAGCGGTTAGACGAGCCAAGGATTATATGAGGAGAACCGGGAAGACTAGCTTGGAAAGCAAGCGGGATACGAAGTACGGATTTGATAAGGATGCCTTGACGTGCTTCAATTGCGGTGAGAAGGGTCACTTCAAACGTGAATGCACGCGACCGAGAAAACAAGGCAACCAAAATCCCTTCCAAAATCAAACAAGTACTTCAAATCAAGCTAACAATGAAAGAGGGATAGTAGCTGATAACAACCAAACAAACCAGTCAGGGCCATCTAATATTAATCGAGCATTAGTGGTACAAGCTGATGAGGGATGTGATTGGTCCGTACAGTTTGGAGGAGGAACTGCATGTTATGCGAAGATCATCAGTCACATCAAGCATGTGCACAAAGAAGAATTTTCTGAATCAGATGATAGTTCGGGATACAGTGGCAGTTTGGATGAAGAATCAGATGTGAATGAGAGAACTGATTCTGAAGGTGATAGTTTGATTGATGCTGAGGAGGTAAAGTGTCAGAAATATGTCTTGGTCAAGAAAACTGATGCTACATCAGAAGAAATGGAGAAGATTCTCACTGAAGATGGATCTTTCTCTTCTCAGACTGCCTTTATGGCTAATGTCACAGCTTCTACAAGTCAGGTAAATTCTGAAACTCCTAGCATATGTAGTGATTGTGCTGATATGAAACATGAATGTGCTGAATTGAAACATGAATCTGAAATGGTTCATAGTCACAATCAAGTTTGGTTATTGAACTGTCAAAATGCAAATAGGCAAATATGGCTTTAGCTAGAAACGAAAAGGATTTTAAATCTGTAATTGAAACCTTAAAGAAAAGTGTTTCCGAATTGACCAAAACTGTTTTCAATAAGCAAATTGGTATTAACAATTACATTAATATCATCGAGGAAACCAAAAAGGAGCTAGCCATTGCAAAATGCGAGCATGATGCAATCAAACTCAAATTGGAGAGTTATTCTAACTCCCGATATGTGCTTGATCACATTATAGACGTTCAAAAGCTGAAAGGGAACGTGAAAGGCATTGGGTATAAGTCTTGTCCGCCCCCTTTGAGACATAACTATACCAGAATGCCCGATGAGGAGGAAATGCCACGTTTTGAACCTAGTGTGCCTCTTGATTATGAGGAAGTCACTACAGGATTAGGGTTCAAACCGGACAATTCCTCGGAGGGCTCATCTGATAGGAAAGAAAAGCCATCTGTTACGGAACAAAGTCCTCCAACAATTGAGGACTATGATTCATCAGATGATGAATCAGATGTGAATGATGAGGATAAATCACTTGATAAGACGAAAGGAGTAGAAATTCCAATTGAGAATCATATTCTGTGTGATCCTCCTACTCCTGCTGTGCAACCTGTTGCCAAACAAGTGATTAATCCTGTCAAGGAAGTGAAGGAATCTGTGTCTGCCGTTAAGAGCAGTAATGTGTTGTATACTTTGGTCGGTGATGCTAAAATATATTCAGACAAAGATTTTCCAATTAAAAACTTCAATCCATCTTTGATTGATAAAGTTTTTGAAGATAACACAAGTAAGTTTTTGGGAAAGACGATCCCAGGAGTTGTTGTAACTCAATGTGATCCTATTCCAAAATCTGAGATTAGAAAACAGTTTGGAAATAAAAAACAACCGACAAAGCAACAACCTATCGCTTTTAAAGGTAAACAAAAGGAACAACGAGCTCAAAAGCCCAAAATTTCACAATCGATGGTGGAAACAAAGGGAGCTCGTTACAAGAAAAAGGTTCAGAAGATCAACTTCGTGAAATCAAAAGGGACTGATAAAATTGAAACTTTCAAAAACAAATCCAACACGGATTTTGTTAAACAAGTTAAAATTTTGAGAAGAAACAGTCAAAACAACTACACACAACACACAAACGGTTGTGATCTAGGACCAAGTACCTTAAGATCACGAAGTTCATCATCAAGCTACTACAGTTATGATACTCCGAGGTTTGTTGAGCGGAGATCATGTTTTGAATGTGGTGAGTATGGGCACATTGTCAGAAATTGTCCATATCTCACAAAAGGAAAGGCAAAAGTTGATGCCCCCGTGATAACAGTTACCATAAAAGATCTGTTTCACCAAAACAGGACCCTCATCTTGTTAAACAACGAGAAGTGAAACAAAAAAAGAAACAACGAAAAGAAGTTGAAAACGCGTTAAAACCGGAGGTTGTCCAAACAAAATCTGTTAAATCAGATGTTAAACATGAAAAACAGAAACAAATTTGGAAATAAAAAACGGTAACTATTTCAGGGGAAGCTCAATCTATTCCGAATCATCAGGAAATCGAAGTCACAATCCTCGATGATGTCGGACGACCCAAGTCTGTGAAGGCTTGGGTCCCCCTCTCCAAATAATCTTTGAGTGAGTGTGCAGGATGTTCCAGGAGGAACTATTGATAGTCTTAGGATTGTTGATAGTGGAATGTCCATGCACAAGATAGGCGACTCAAAGCTCCAAGATATTGTTACTTCTAGGAGTGGTTGCCTTTGATGGAGAGAAGAAAAAGAAAAGAAGTGAAAGAATGTCTGATGAAAGAGATTGAAAGCTTCGACAAAATGAAAATCATTCCAAAGTTTGATTGTTAAAGGCTTTAATCGGGTCCCCAGGATAGATTCAATCAAAATGTACGCACCTGCAGCATGTCTGAAGATTCAAAATCAACAAAATGACCGTGCAGTGTACATTTCTTCGCGGTGTGATTGAAGAAAATGTGTTTGTTGAACAAACCAACCGGGTGTGCGGATGCCTTGGCGTGGTTTAAACAACCGCACACTACTTCTCAAAGAGAAAGTCAAAGACCTTCGCTGGTGCAATGTGGAAGACCAGCCGGACCCAGAGGTTTCTGATCTTGTTGCTGTGAAGAGTTTTCTCGGATTAACTGAAGTAGCTACAAAATCGACCTTGAAATCCACACCGGGTGGATATCCAGTTTGGGAGAGCACTCAGATTCCTGGCAATGCACGAAGCAGTTGCAGGATACGGTTTTGAATTTCTAATCTCTCCTATACTTGTCGATATTTAAGCTGCTTTATGAATTATTATCATCTCGTACAGCACTCTTTGACCTGACACGTTGAACTCGAATATCACCTCACACGTGATTGTTTCACTATGAAACTCGTCAATGTTGTCATGGTCCGCACCGATTACCAATGTGCCAACTGATTTTTCCAAAATTCGATAAATCAATTCTGATTAAAATTAATTTTGGTAAACGGCATTGAGGTAAAACATGAGTTAACCAACATCGGAAAATCGTTTTTGTAAATACCTTTGTGTTTTAAAATTTGTCAGAGTTTGTTGATTTTAGGAGGAGTAAATCCAAAATTTGAAAATTCAAAAACATCGAAAAAATTTCTAAACGCAAAAACAATAGAAAAGCAAAAATGAGTTTCCTGGCGAGAAAAAGAGAAAATGATAGTAAATCAGTGGTCTGTCGAAACCTCTTTGAACTGAACCTAAAATGAAAAGCGATAAGCAGCTCTATATAAGATGTACCGGTAGGCTCACAATCAGATTAAAGTGTGCAGGGTGATATAAATCCTAAATCGACTGAAGACCAGGTGGGAACCACACATTGGCATATGGTCTTAGTACCGAAATTTTGTTTGAGAGATTGCCGAGGTTCTGAGATATTCGGTCTTTATGCTGTCTTATCATCTGGGTATCATGGTTGTATCTTTTATCGAAAGATAACGGAGACGAAGTCTAGATCTTCCATGATACTATACATACGTGTACATATTGCATTTGACCTCAATAAGTGATCAACAATCACATGTCCAAACAAAATAAGTGATAAAATATCACATTTATCCAGGAGTCAAGTTCGTCTCTTTGCTGTACGTTGTACTGACCTGTTCACGGACTTGCTCCTGTGCCCTCATGCATCGAAAATCAAGTTCCTCATCAATAAGTGATTCTATCACATAGGGCTTGTTTTCAATCAAAATAAGTGAGTTTCTCACATTCTTTTATACGATCAAACAATTGATAAACGGTATACTCACCAGTAAGATGAATCCTCGTGCATACCTTGATACGGGAATGTGTCATGTGTGGATGAACACCGGTCGGTAAGTATAAATCATACCTTAACGTATCCCCTCGCCATGATTACATCTGATAAGTTGAGTTTACGTGGACAACAATACCGATAATCGCTATAGGATGTTTATCTAAATGTTAATAAAATGAACAAACAAGAGTTGTTTTGGCATGACCGTACACTGATATGATTCTCTTACCCTCGAAACTCGCAAAAAGAATGTCTGTAAATATTTGTTTACTGCTTTCGTTTCTGCATCTTTGTATATATTTATTTATTGCTTTCCGTCTTTACATTTGAAAAATGAAAAATTCCAAAAAGATTTTAGGTGTGTTTTAATATAAACTTTATAAAAGCCAAAAAGATTTTGTTTCTAGTTTATTTTTGATTGACCGATGTTGGAACTCGAGTCTATCCTACCCAAAATCCTGATTTTAAGCCGGAAAACAATTGCATCTTCATAAACTGTCGAAGTTAACAAGTTTTGAAAGTTAAAAGGTTAAAATTGATCAATTTTTAAACTTTCAAACTGTTGTCAGTCGGTATTTAAATGAGATTTGATCTCATATGTGTCATTCGTTTAATTTGTCTAAATTCCAAGTGGTTGTTCTCATTACGTGTTTAGCTTTCTTGTATGTGCAGATAGGACATCAGAACCAGCTAAAGACGAAGAGAATGTGTCAGATGACAAGCCGTAAAGTGAAGACACGACGTTGATGCAATCAGAAGATCAAGTTGATCGGGTTGCAGTTGATCACTCATCAACACCACAAGGATCTAAAGTTGTGAAGATCAAAAGATTCACGAGCATCATTCAAGGGGGAGTTTGTTGATACACTCCCTGATTGTGTCACGTGAAGACTTTGAAGATCCTCCGACATGGAAGACATGGAAGACGAACCATCACGAGTAGCGTCCAAGGGGGAGTTTGTTGGTACACTTTATGTGGACGCGACTCGATTCGGTTCAACTTGGTTCGGTTCGGCTCAAGCCCGACGTCACGACATTCCTCCGTCGTGCGCCCCAGAGTTCGACACGCGAAGCACGAAGAGCCGTGAGCATTTCCCGCTGACACATCATCATGACATCATCATGATGATGTCACAAGTTTGACAAATCTTACAATCTGAATAGATTTTAGAATTCATATACGTGCATGCATGTGCCACTACAAATGGGCCGAAACCTTAACTTGGGCAAAAACCCATAAGTGTGCATGTATGTCGACGAAACTCTTAGAGGTTTCGTCGACTTTGAAGTTTCGCCGGCTCTCACAAGGTTTCGTCGACCCAGGTTTCGTCGATGTGGTGTCCAGCTCCCTATATAAACAGCAAGTTCAGAACACAAGAGAGAGAGAGAGAGAGAACCGAGAGTTTAGTGTGTTTCATTGTAATATCTTTCTATAACGAAACTCGGTCGATATCAATATACAATCGTTAATCGGTATATCTTTGTGTTGTGTTTATCTCTCGCTCGGTTTGTATCGTAACGTAGATTCCGCACTCGTTACGGTATTCGAAACAAGATCTCGTAGTTGTCCGGCGATCCCCAAACGGACCTACAATCTTATTTATTACACGAGTTGAATAAATGTAATTTTATATACCAAATAATAAACAATATATATTTAGATATCTCGTTTATTACCTGGGTTGAATAAATATAATTTTATATATTAAGTAATAAAAAAAAGGGTAACTTTGTAGAATAGTAACCAAGTTTTAAAAGTGTTCCAATTAGGTCACTCAAGTTTCAAAAGTGTTCCAATCAGGTCACTCAACATTCATTCTTCATTAAAATTAAGTTTTTTTCATCCATTTCATAGGTAACCGTGGTGATGTGGATTTTTGTTTCTTTTTTCTCTTTTATTTGATACTAACGTCGAGTGACGATGTGGAGTGTAACTTGTTTTTAAAATTTTTAATGTAATTAAATGGTTTTTATTTTTAATAAATATAATTTCATATATTAAAATAATTCGACCCCAGCATCTTATGCTCCATTTTTTTCTTGACACATGGAAAAAAGAACATGGCTCGATTTGAATGTTAAGTTATCTAATTGGGACAAAAACAACACCAGTGACCTAATTAGAATACTTTTAAAACTTGGTTACTATTCTGTGAAACTTTCCCTAAAAGATTATATCTTTAAGAACCACATGTATTGTACGGGTTGAGTAAATTTGATTTTATATATTAAATAATGAAAAATGTTACATTTTTAAGAACCTCATGTTTATATGGATTGAGCACATATAATTTTATATACCAAATAATAAAAAGTTGTATCTTTATAAACTCTATTTATTATATGGATTGAATAAATCTAATTTTATATATTACATAATAAAAAAGTTATATTTTTAAAAACCTCGTGTAGTACACGAGTTGCATAAATGTAATTTTGTATAGCAAAAAATAGAAATGTTATATCTTTAAAAAACCTTGTTTATTACACGGGGAATGAATCTAATAAAAAATTATATCTTAAAAAAAAAACTAACAGATATACCAGATATACAATGGATGTGGTGATTGCGGTGATGGTTCTTATAAATGTCACGTAAACATAATGATTACCGTATTTGAGTTGAACACGAAAATAAAAGTATATAACCAATAAACATTGATTAATATTTTTGTTTACCCCTTATAAACATTTTTTATATATGTTCTACTCTTAACTACTTTAGTTTAATAAAATAAATAAATCATTTACATTATATTAATTTATATTTAGCGTACATCTTTTGTTAATTTCTGGATAAATAATTTTGAAATCTGATAAATATTTTAAAATATTTTATTATCTCCTATACGAATTGTTTAAATTTATAATAAATTTAATTTTATAATTATCTTTTAATTGATATTTATTATCTATAAAAAAATAGATGGCTTCAATGAATGACATGTGTCATTCCATTGATTTCTTTTATTAAATCTGATAAATATTTTAAAATATTATATTATCTCCTATACGAATTGTTTAAGTTTATATTAAATTTAATTTTATAATTATCTTTTAATTGATATTAATTATCTATAAAAAATAGATGGCTTCAATGAATGACATGTGTCATTCCATTGGTTTCTTTTATTATATAGTACTAGCGGTAAGACCCGTGTGCAAACACGGGTCGTTTCTTAGAAAACCATGCATAATACATTAAACAACGAATCACTATATATTTTTTAGAAGGTAATTACTTTCCTGAATGTTCATATCTTTTGGAAATGTGCTTATGAAACTTAGATACAGAAGTTGTAAAACATCAAATGAATATACTAACAAACTTAAAATCTTTACTTTGAAAAAAAAAATCAATACATGCAATACAACTTGACTTTCAACAAACATTAACTACAATCAAAGAGCCTAATAAACTTCTAACATCTGTTATTACCCTAAGCACTGTTACATTGTTAACCTTTGTTTCAAAAACAGAGATTACAAAAGGAAAAACAAACATCGGATTGACCAAAAGTGAACATACATTTAACTTTTGTTTTCAAAAACCATTTGTTTAATAAACATATTTTAGGTTTCAAAAGAGTATACCATTTGTTTGAGGTATCTAAAACTCTGTTCGACTAAAGTCAACCACTGTATGTAAAGGGTAATCTCTGTTTTGCCAAATCACTGTTTCTCAAGACTCTGTTTGTAACCAAACAGAGGTTTCAAACCACTTTTTGAAATCCTAACCTCTGTTTCAAAAACAGAGATTACAAAAGGAAAAACAAACATCTGATTGACCAAAAGTGAACAAACATTTAACCTTTGACTTCAAAAACGAAACCTCTGACTCATAAACAGATTTTAGGTTTCAAAAGAGTGTATCATTTGTTTGAGGTATCTAAAACTCTGTTTGACTAAAGTCAACCACTGTTTGTAAATGGTAATCTCTGTTTCGCCAAATCACTATTTCTCAAGACTTTGTTTGTAACCAAACAGAGGTTTCAAACATATGTTTCTCATACCACTGTTTGAAATCATAACCTCTGTTTCAAAAACAGAGATAACAAAAGGAAAAACAAACATCTGATTGACCAAAAGTGAACAGACATTTAACCTTTGTTTTCAAAAACCAAACCTCTGATTAATAAACAGATTTTAGGTTTCAAAAGAGTGTATCATTTGTTTGAGGTATGTAAAACTCTGTTTGACTAAAGTCAACCACTGTTGGTAAAGGGTAATCTCTGTTTCGCCAAATCACTGTTTCTCAAGACTCTGTTTGTAACCAAACAGAGGTTTCAAACATATGTTTCTCATACCACTGTTTGAAATCCTAACCTCTGTTTGTAACCTCTATTTTAAAAACCAAAGCTCTGTTTGTAACCTCTGTTTTTAAAAACCAAAGCTCTGTTTGTAATCTCTGTTTTAAAAACCAAAGCTCTGTTTCCTAACCTCTGTTTGTAACCTCTGTTTAAAAACAAACATCCAAAGCTGGTGGCATTGATAATCTCTTCAAGACTCTGTTTGTAACCAAACAGAGGTTTCACTTATATATGAAAGTATAATAAAAAATTTAAGATAAAAATCCATCCATCCAAATTAACATTAACATCAACCAAGTATAATAAAAAATTTAAAATTAAACACTACAATATCCCTTATAGCAAACAAAACAATCATTAACTAACCACATAACAATAACTTAAAGGTCTTCGAATCTTTAAAAGATACCGCTTAAAGGTCTTGCATGCTCAAACCTGCATTAAACACAGTATGAAGAAAAAATGTCAAATAGAGGTAAAATACAGGGTTTTTGCGTAGCAGTCCTGACTTTTTATTACAGATTCGAGTCATTTCTGTAGTCTAGAGGAAGAGATTGCTTCAACTTATCAGAATTCTCTGTCATGAACGCATAGGATGTAGTCGATGTCTTGAGCATTCGGTCACAGGTCGTTCGCAGTCGATGTCTTCTGGTCTCATCCAACAACTATGGTCATTAGGATCACTTTCCCCTCCTGATGTATCAGCTTTCCTATGGTGGTTGCCAACTTGCGATAGAGCAACATCTTTGGTGTGTATACAGGTTGTCGAGTTGGTCCACATGATATGGCACATTAATATTTTGAAATAAAATAGTATTTACTTGGATTGTTACCTCTTTCTGGAATGGTTTTTAATAGCACATCACTCTCACCAAGCACACGAACTGCAAACGAACACTTAAGAGTTACATGCCTCAAGAGCTGTAATACAGACTAACCAATCGAGTTTGGCGAAGACCGTTCTTTTTCAAAAGAACTCAGACTAACCAAAATGAAAACACAGAGTCACAAGTCGCAATGTGACTACCTTCTCATCATGTGTCTCAAAACTAATTCTCGAGTGATCGAAAGGTCGTTGTTGTCGTCGTCCCAACTACTTAACAACGATTTGTACCGGTGATGCGCGTGGGGCCTGTAAGAGAACTTTTAACATATCTGACTCTTCATCCTTTCCAACCAAACTATGTATGATCACCTTCTTCAGCCTTGGTGACCTTGCCATGATAAACTTCACAAACTCCATCTCACGCTTCAAGTTGCTGAAAGATTGAATCTCCAATTCCTTCATATGCACCAACCCGGTTTGTCCGAATATTTTTCCAATATACCAGAGCATGTCTCATTTTCATAACAATAATTATGCCCTATATCAATCTACAGAAAGGGTCGTCATTACTTTTGTCAGCGGATTTTGTCAAGAATTAATGTTAATAAACAATTCAAGTGAGAACATACCAAAATGAAGTTCTTAAGTGACTGACAATTTGATAAAAGTTGAAGAAGAGCTTCTGTAGAGATCTTTACATTTATGAAGCATAAGGATCTTTACATTTATCAAGCATGTGTTTAATAGTACATCACTTTCACAACCGAGTTTGGCAAAGACCGTTCTTTTTCAACATTAGTTTCTGCTACAGTATGAACATTAGTTCCTGCTACAGCAATGACATCAGAATCCTTTTTACCGTTCTTAGAAACTGTTCCAGACTTCCCAATCTTCTAAATGGCCACATTCTCCACTGCCACTGTAGTTAAAAAAAGACATAAAAGTAAATTCCTATATCTGCAACTTTAGAGCAAAAAGAAAACATCAAGTGTGTGACTCTGCACCAAAAGAAAGATTAAATTCCTATATCTTTTTCAACAGGTCACCAGACATACCTCGGTTTGTCGGAACCTACCTCAACCATTCATATGCAGCACTCTGCACCAAAAGAAAGATTAAATTAGAGATTTTTCCATAGAAAGGTACAACATCAAGAAAGGTATCACCATAAAGATCGATACTGAGTTAAAAATCATTATGCATTTATTGTACCAGCTTCAATATCGATCTCAAATTAGTATATGCTACCTCTATATAATTTGGTTCTTCTGTTATCTATATCACTTTTGGCCTCAAGAATGATGTTGATTGTGAAATTACTTATCAACCTGCTTCTATGCTTGATATACTCCTTTATTTTGTCATAAGCTGGAGACGTGTGCACGATCAATGGCATTCTCTTCTCGACTGTTTAAATCATTCAATATTCAACAATTTAATTGTTTATTAGCGTTAATTTCACATGAAAGCTTAGAAATTATCTCGATTACATCAAGAACCCATCGTTTTGTTCAACATTTAAAGAGTATGTATACACGGAGAGAATAAAAAGCACAGAGAAAGATTTATTAAGCATCCATTTTAAAGAAAAGAATACGTACCTGTGTATCGTTTACTTCATCAGCATCCCTGAAATCCACTTCCTTTTTAACATTTAATGAATATGGATCCTCATGAAGCTGAATCTTTGCCAACTGAAAATCCCCAACACCTGATACATGAACCTGATTAAAACAGCCGAATGTGTGGTAAATACTGAAACATATAAATACCAGCTGATTTACATATTAACGTAAGGTTGGCACCGAACCAGTTATTAAAACTGCCCGAAGATAAATAAAATAGGCAGACCTCATTGTTGTTCTACTTTGGCATGATTTTGTTTCTCTCAGATACGGTCATCCAACATCTTACCAATTAAAAAACAGTCTCGTTATTAAGATTGTCAATATCGAACTCGATCTCATCCTTTGTAAATCACATATACTGGAGAGGTTATAGATTTAATACAGGTACGCCAATAGTTATATAAGCTGATAATAGTATATCATTTTTTTATATTTATAAATTCTTATCTTTTAGTACCTCCTGTCATTAACATGTCAATGTTCAATTTTGCTCATATATAACAAAGTTATTTTGCCATCAAAAGAAGTAATTAACACATGGTGATAATGGGTAAATAGGTAATTTTAACATGATATGGACCTTCTCAGCCGAATGAACCTGTTCAGACACTGTTTTGGCCTAATGGAGATCAAATTCTAACGGATGGACTATTATATTTTATGGATGAAGTTAAACTCGACCGGATTGAACAGGAAACTTACTTCTTTCAACATAGATGATAACCTGATCATCTTGTCCTCTAAATCTTGTTTCTTAGCTGCTGGGAATCTTTCATGGATTCTTGTTTAATATCATACAACAGTGAATGCGAAATCATCCTCTGAAACCGAAGGATGCTATGTCGTTCCTCTTCGTCTCCGACGAGCCATCAAAAAGTATATCAGAGGTCACTTTATTCATCTCTTTCATCTACACAACTAAAATCGTTACCAAATCGATAAATAAGATACAAATTTGATTAAAACTGAACCTAATTTAGAGAAATGAAGGAAGGAATCTTAACCTGAATTCATTTTTAAGCATGATCTTGATCCGAAAAGGTCCACGACCGTTTAGAGATATGCCGGTGCATGCTTTTGAAGTCGCCGGAAGGATAGTTCAATAAACAACTTCTGCCATACCTTCTGGTAAATATATGCTCCCTAAATCCAAACAATAATGTAATTTACTGAACTAAAAACAATTTGTACTTTTTTGTAAAACCATATTTTACTTCAGTTTTCTCTAAAATGAATTTTGCATAGATAGGTAACATGTCTTAACTATAGAACGGCTAGGTGACCATGGCTAAGAGACGTATGATGGCAATCGATAGAGAAACAAACAAACGAAGACGCCATCAAACATTCCAACATTCTAGCTAAACATTTATCTGTTGTATAATACTATGTATGGCTTCCAGTTGTCCATTACTTCACGGATAGCCATATGACATCACATAATCCATAAATTTCGCATCAATTCTATAATTCTCCTATCAAATTATTATAGAAAACATGTATGTACAGCAGGAAACAAACGAAGATGTTTCTTATTTTACACAACTAACTACTTGAATCAACAATGCCTCAACAATTAAAAAAGCTCACCTGAACAGAATCTCCAAAAATCAAACAACCAGAAGCACTTAAACTTTCAGTTTCAAGAGCCAATGTCCATCAGTCCCATTACTCAAACGGGTCAAATAATTCTTAATTTTTTTGCTAAAATTGGAATGGGTTTAAAACTATTAAGTTTAGTGGAGATTCTTTTAAGATGCAAACCTGGGCAAAACTTTAAGAGACATTTAGAACCAAGCCTATACATCAACTGCTAACACCTCGATAATCAAATGGAAGAAACATTACCTGAAGTTAAACTCTCTGATGCCGACACTCGATCTGATTTTCCGATCAATCTTTCAGCCACAAATATAATTTTTTTTTTCATCCCCCAAATTTTTTTTTACCAAAGTAGCAATTTACAAACAAGTGGCAGGTAAACGGGCAACAAGCTGCGCCGCAATCCCCTTTTGAATTGCAAAACCAATCCTACTAAAGACGAAACGACCCTTAAAGGTTGAGAGATTACTATTCACAACCTGTTGGACCCTGTTTAGAAATTCCACAGCCTCTGGGGCTAGGGAACCAAATGTATCAAAAGCGAATGGGATAAACACATGTTGATTCTCTCCACCTCTGGGCCACAAAACACAAACTAAAACGTCTCTATATCTCTCCACCTGTATCTACAGCCATGAAATCTGGAGCCATAAAATTAAAAATACATGAAGATTTAACACAATACAGGTAGGGTATTGTTAAGATTGCCTATGATTACTCGTTGAAGCAAGCATATTATGAATTTGAGCAAAAGAAAAGACGGGTAACATACCTTGTGATAACAGGAGAGAGCTTGAAATCAGAAGAATCGACGGTTGTAGTAGGTTTGAACCGGGGAGAATCGAAATAAAACCATATTCATCATCATCATCATCATCACGATTTAACCCTAATTTTTCCAATAAAAAACAAAACAACTCAAATCATTGCATCAATTTACCGAGTTGATACTGAAGAAAAGAATTAATAGATTGATGAGATGAGATTAGATTGAACAAAACTACATAAATTCGTAGTAAAATTTGCCCTAATAAGAACAATCTCTTGTTACAGAAACTACATACACACACGTACACAAACCTGTTGAGTAAATCAGAGATATGTGGAGATGAAGACATCACTGACTTTGAAGGACGAGGCTTCGATTCAACAACAGGTGCAAGAACAGTGTGAAGATTCGTAATCTTCGAATCATCATATGGCAGCTTCGGATGCTTTGTATTCTTCATCGAAGAGAGAGAGTAGAGAGAGATATTGGAATGAGTTTTTGAAATTATGATCAGGTTTGGATTTGGGTTTGAATTGATATCGGAGAGAGAGAAGAATTGAATCTCTATTAAATATCCCCTATAAGTTTTTAAATTTCAAATTACCCTCTCATTTGAATGAAACATCAATGGTTTGAGACTCTTGAATAAACATCAGTGGTTGAATGAACAATCAGTGGCTTCATAATTGAGAGTGGGGCAGTGGTTTGATGCCATAAGTGGGCCAACTTTTAATTTTAAAGTCTTTAAATATTAGGCATTATGATTTAATAATGACATAAGAAAAGCCTTGTTGGACATGCTCTCTAGCTAACACATCAGCTTTTCTTATGTCACTTGGATTTCTCCTTTTATAGAAAGTATAGATAGATTACAAGTTTTGTCATTTATGTTTGTACCAAATTGCAGGCGGTGTCATTTACCTTCAAAACTGACTGGTTTTGTACTTAATGTTTCAAAATCTTACATGTTCTGTCCTTTAGGCCAAACCCAGTTATATTTTTTGGTTAAATCTGCTCACCAAAGGGTATTTTTGTCCTTTTACCTATATATTTAATATTATTATTTAAAAAAATAAAACAAAATATAAAAAAAGACTATTATTACTATTATTTATATGTATAAAATTCTGTATCTACAGCTCTCTCTCTCTTGCACCATCAACCACCACCTCAAGCACCATCCACCACCCACAACCTTCACCAACACCACCCACCCCACCCCACCCCACCCCACCTCACCCTTCACCGCCACCACCCCTCACTTACCGATCACTACCAATTCCACCACACCACCCCCACCTATCGACCACCGTAACCCCACTGCACCCACCATCACCACCGCACCAGAATCACTTTCACTCTCTCTCTACCAGACTACCACCACCATCAACCTGCCACCGTCTCCGACATCACCACCCCCGCTGGAACCTTAACCCCAGCCTTGCAAACAACCCAAATCAACAACCACCATCACAACCCGCCATCGTTGCCACTATCACTACCCCCACCGGAACCCTAACCCAACCTTAAAAACAACCACCACTGACACCGTCACCAACCAACACCACCGCTGCCGACTTGACGGAAAGTTAGGGGAAACAGAGCCGTGGTCGCTGTACACTATACCAGCGGTGACAGTGGTGTTTTTCTACACAGCCGACAGTGACGATGGAGGCGTTGGAGTGTCTTGCCGGAATAGAGAAAGAGAGAGTGAGCAATCTGGATTCAAACAACAGGATATGCGACCTGGATTTAAAAAAAACTTGAAAGATTGTTGTTGTTGTTGTTGTTATCGGTTGATGAAGTGCAATCAGGATGCAGAAACAGAATCTGGAGATGAAATCTGCAGAGAGAGAGAGGAATATAAAGAGGATAAAATGATATAAGTTGTTACACAATAGTCCTTACATATAAATTATTAACACAAATAGTCCCTGAAGAGATGAAATGGCAAAAATGCCCTCATGTGCGAAGCACATGACCATAATTAATTAAAAAAATTAACTAGGTAGGGCTAAAAGACATAATGTAACACCGCACGAAAACGCTCAAATGCACTAGCTTCCTCAGCGAATGTTTGCAAATTTCGGGACGAAATTTCTTTCAACTTGGGAGTGATGTGACAACCTGTAACTTCGAGGTAAAAATCGTTCATTTTGCTTTTGCAAGATAATTATATACTTATCTTATTCGACGAATTAAGTTTATACTTATTTAATTTATAGTGTGCAAACATGTAGTCGAAACCAAATCGATATTGTGTTGAACCGACCCGAGCCGTTCGAACCAAAGCTTATGTCTTGAGTGTTGATTCAATCCACTGGCGTAGCTCGGAACGTACGAGACCTGAACCATAGCATGAATAGTATACAATTATATTAGTTGATTATTATTAGTTGTTTTAAAAAAATAAAACAAAATAATAAACTAAAGTTTTACAACAACAATCGATGCTGCCAATGTTTCCACTTTGTTTTTTTTATTTACGGCCCAACAAACCCTCACCCTACCTCCTTTTTCTTTATAATCGGCCCAACCCAAATATTATCCCCAAACCGCCCACATCCTAATTTCTATTATACGCTATTGTGTGCATGAGTTTAATTCACACACCAACTCCCCAAGAGCAACCCTAAACCTACAACTATTCCTCCTCTCTTCTCTGTGAACGAAATCAAGCCCAAGAATCCAAGGGGAAAAGTCGAAGATTTTTCAGTACCGAGAACCTCGATCAGAGAGTAAAAAAGGCGTAAGGTTCACAATGGTGTAAAACTAAAATGGGATATACCGGGCCAGGATTCGAGTTACAGGATCAAGGGCCAAACCAACCACCCAAGAATGGAATCGTCGAGCGAAAACACTTGACAACCTCCTGGAAGCAGCTTTTCTTGCCACCAGACCTTTCTCCATCAATTAGGAATCTGATGCCGTCACTAAACACATTCCTTAAATTGTAGCCATTTTTTGAGTGTTTATTTTTTGGTGTCAAATCCGCATATATATCACCATTGCTCTTGATTTTATTGACTATATATCTCTTAAATGTCAACATATACACGTGTGATTTAGTTTACGAAGATTTTTCAATGACGAGAACCTCGATCAGAGAGTAAAAAAGGCGTAAGGTTCACAATGGTGTAAAACTAAAATGAGATATACTGGGCTAGGGTTCGAGTTACAGGAACAAGGACCAAACCAACCAGCCAAGAATGGAATCGTCGAGCGAAAACACTTGACAACCTCCTGGAAGCAGCTTTTCTTGCCACCTGACCTTTCTCCATCAATTAGGAATCTACTGCCATCACTAAACACATTCCTTAAAATGATAGCCATTTTTTGAGTGTTTATTTTTTGGTGTCTAATCCGCATATATATCACCATTGCTCTTGATTTTCTTGACTGTATATCACTTAAATGTCAACATATACACGTGTGATTTAGTTTACGAAGATTTTTCAATGCCGACAACATCGATCATAGAGTAACAAAGACGTAAGGTTCACAATGGTGTAAAACTAAAATGAGATATACCGGGTTAGAATTCGAGTTACAGGAACAAGGGCCAAACCAACCATCCAAAAATGGAATCGTCGAGCGAAAACACTTGGCAACCTCCTGGAAGCAGCTTTTCTTACCACTAGACCTTTCTCCATCAATTAGGAATCTGATGCCGTCACTAAACACATTCCTTAAATTGTAGCCATTTTTTGAGTGTTTATTTTTTGGTGTCTAATCCGCATATATATCACCATTGCTCTTGATTATTTAGACTATATATCTCTTAAATGTCAACATATACACCTGTGATTTAGTTTACGAAGATTTTTCAATGCCGAGAACCTCGATCAGAGAGTAAAAAAGGCGTAAGGTTCACAATGGTGTAAAACTAAAATGGGATATACCGGGCTAGGATTCCAGTTATAGGAACAAGGGCCAAACCAACCACCCAAGAATGGAATCGTCGAGCGAAAACACTTGACAACCTCCTGAAACAGCTTTTCTTGCCACCAGACCATTCTCCATCAATTAGGAATCAGATGCCGTCACTAAACACATTCATTAATTTGTAGCCATTTTTTGAGTCTTTATTTTTTGTTGTCTAATCCGCATATATATCACCATTGCTCTTGATTTTCTTGACTGTATATCTCTTAAATGTCAACATATACACGTGTGATTTAGTTTACGAAGATTTTTCAATGCCGAGAACCTCGACCAGGGAGTAAAAAAGGCGTAAGGTTCACAATGGAGTAAAACTAAAATGGGATATACCGGGATAGGATTCGAGTTACAGGAACTAGGGCCAAATCAACCACCCAAGAATGGAATCGTCAAGCGAAAACACTTGACAACCTCCTGGAAGCAGCTTTTCTTGCCACCAGACCTTTCTCCATCAATTAGGAATCTGATCCCGTCACTAAACACATTCCTTAAATTGTAGCCATTTTTTGAGTGTTTATTTTTTGGTGTCTAATCCGCTTATATATCACCATTGCTCTTGATTTTCTAGACTGTATATCTCTTAAATGTCAACATATACACCTGTGATTTAGTTTACGAAGATTTTTCAATGCCGAGAACCTCGATCAGAGAGTAAAAAAGGCGTAAGGTTCACAATGGTGTAAAACTAAAATGGGATATACCGGGCTAGGATTCCAGTTATAGGAACAAGGGCCAAACCAACCACCCAAGAATGGAATCGTCGAGCGAAAACACTTGACAACCTCCTGAAACAGCTTTTCTTGCCACCAGACCATTCTCCATCAATTAGGAATCAGATGCCGTCACTAAACACATTCATTAATTTGTAGCCATTTTTTGAGTCTTTATTTTTTGTTGTCTAATCCGCATATATATCACCATTGCTCTTGATTTTCTTGACTGTATATCTCTTAAATGTCAACATATACACGTGTGATTTAGTTTACGAAGATTTTTCAATGCCGAGAACCTCGACCAGGGAGTAAAAAAGGCGTAAGGTTCACAATGGTGTAAAACTAAAATGGGATATACCGGGCTAGGATTCGAGTTACAGGAACTAGGGCCAAATCAACCACCCAAGAATGGAATCGTCAAGCGAAAACACTTGATAACCTCCTGGAAGCAGCTTTTCTTGCCACCAGACCTTTCT